>OZ024729.1:48337973-48907973 GCA_964016875.1 Fallopia convolvulus
ATCAACCCTCATTCCTATGGAATCATGCCATACAACCCAGTTCTTTACCAAGATCACTTCCAGCCTCACTATCCACCACCTCCTCAGCCCGAGTACATCGGATCGAGTATTCCGCCACCATGGGCAGAAGATCTTTCTGCACAGATGCAGCAGCTCAACCTCCAGCAGACACACATTCATAGGAGGATGGATAGATGGGAGACTGTCTATTCCGCTCGCATGACATTTGAGGAAGAGAGGCATCGTCAGAGAGAGGCAGAAGATGCAGAGCGCTGGAGGACGATGTACGACTTCATGGGGAACTTCGAGCACTACTTTCCTCCACCGAACCGTTGATTCAGCTTGAAGAAGTTTCCTTGTTTTCTGCTTTTAAGACATTGTAAGTTTTATGTTTTACTTTTCTTGTTTTATTTTTGTTGTTTTCTTTTCTATTTCTTCCCTTCTTCTTATTTTTCTTACAGTGGGGACACTGTAATTTTAAGTATGGGGTGGGAGAAAGTAGAAAAACTTGTTTGTCTTGTGTCTTGTTTGACTTATGCGGTTTGTTTGTTTTAAGTGAGTTTTGTTCTAAAAAAAATTTGAAATTGAATTTTTTTGAAAATCCATAAAAAAAAAGAGTTTTTAGAATTGATAGATATCCCTTTCTTATGGTTCTATGATAGTTAGTTGCTAGCATGATCTTATAATTCCTTGCAAGCATGTCTTTGATAGTATAGCCGGATTCTTGTTATGAAATGGTTTTTTAGAAGGAATGGCATTTGATGAAATTGAGCACATATACTTTTTAGCATAAGTGATGCAATCCAACAAAAGCTACCTTGTGAGTTATTTTTGGCCTTATAGGGAGAACATAAAAAATCCCTCTTCTTTTCTTGTGTGATTTTACTCTCTATATGCATATTATCTCTTGGAATTGTGATGGTTGTCTATTACTTGAGACCTATATGAGATTTATAGTTCATTACTTGTGAAATCGGATGATAGAGAACTTATTTTCATAATCCCTATTAATCCTTATCCACCCTTACATTATCCTTCTTTTTGACAACCAACTTGAGCCTGAAGCCTTTTATTTTTTAGCTCCAAAAAATTGTTCCCTAGTCGAGATAAGCTTGACCCTATCCGGGGATTAGGACTTACATTGGAGAGGTATGTTTTGTTGAGTGCAATGTTATGTTTGGTTTGAAATTGAGGGATCGTTGGGAAGGGTAGATTGGAAATCTCTTGATTTTTAAGTTGTAAGAAGAAAGATCTCTTGATAGCAAGAGATGCACAAAAGAAAGTTGTTAAGAAAGAGGAGGTATACACGATGAAGTTCGTTAACGACCCTTTAAGGGTCGTTAACGAGGCAATGAAAAAAATAAAAAAAGAGAGGATGAGGAGAAAAGAAAGGAGAAAAAAGAAGAAAAAAAAGAAGTGGAAGGAGTTCATTTGTGTTTAATAGATATATCAGAGATTCTTTTTGAGTTATTTTATGAGACTTTCTAGGATATATTGGGTGAGTGAATAAGTGTATAATGAGAGTGAGTTTGGTATTATTTTTTTCTTTTAAGTGTTTTGTTTATGTGTGAGTTTTTAGGAGTCTTTGATTCCCGGATATTATTAGCACCACATAGCCAAAATATTTCCACACCTTATTGTCTTTACCAAGCCCATTACAACCTGGCCGAATGGAAGGTTCTATGAAGTTTTTCATTGAGCCCCCTAAGTTCTCTTGATGTTTTTTGCTTGTTTTGACATCTCGGGTGGAGAGTTTGGTGATATAAGTTCCAATTTCTATGAGTTTTTGTATATAAGATGAGTTGAGAGATTGAATTTATGAGCCCAAACACTTGAGAGTTGAGTGAAACATATTATTATCCCTTATGAGGTTGGATTGTATTTTTTTATGTCTATTTGGTGCATATATGTGTGATGACATTAATAATCATTTGTTATTTTTCTTCTATATGTTTGATGTTGTTTTTAGAGGATGGCTATGTCTTGATGAGTATGTTTGTTTGGTTTTGATTTATGTTTAGTGATTTCTTGAGGACAAGCAAGTCTAATTATGGGGTATTTTGATGTTCGTGTTTTTAGTATAGTTTTTAGTATGTTTTCTTAGTTTGTTAGGGCTAGTTTTGATAAGTTGAGGGTTAGTTTTGTGTGTTTTTGGATGAGTTTGCATATTTTGTGAAAAGTATGGAAGCTACTCTATTTTGTGTATTTTTGTAGGTTTTAGCAAGGAAACGATGCTTTTTGGAGCTAAATTTGGAGTGTTATGGTGAAGGACGGAAGAATACAAGATGAAGAAGTCGAAGTCTAAGTTTTTTGAAGAAGGAGTGTTGAAGAAGCCAAGCCCAGGCTCGTTAACGAGGCTGTGAGGGCTCGTTAACGAGGTTACGAGATAGGTTTTTCGAGGAATCTTAGTGATGTCCTACCGATCCTGTGCGGGAATTTATTTCCGTGTCGGTAGAGTATATTTTTATGAGTTTTAGGGTTATTATATTATGTATTTTAGGTCTTGTTATCTTTCTAGATTTTATTTCTATCTTTTTAGGGTTAGTTTCTATCTTTTAGGAAAGTTTTTATCTTTTAGCCTTTTTATTTTTTCTAGCCGTATTAGTATAAATACCCTTCTTTCTAGCCTAGAAAGGGGGTGGGCAGTAGAGAGAAGAAGGGAGAGTCGAGAGAGACGAGAGGGGTCGGAGATCGAGATCGAGCACGGTGGACGAGAGTTAACGGGGTCGTTAATCACGAGTTTCGATTCGGTATTTTGTGTTTTTTCGGTTTCTTCTAAATTCTGTAAGACTATTATTTTCTTATTAATTTGAAGTAGTAGTTTTGTTTTCAATGTTTTGTCTTGTTGAATTTATTTGTTTCTTAGTTATGAGTAGTGAGTAGTTTTCTTATCAAGGGTCGGGGTCTTAACCCGGCATAGTTATGCATGGTTTGATGAGTAAGATGATGTGTTGAATGCCTTATTCTATTTTTGAGATTGCTTGTTGTGTTTATGCCAAGATGAAAGTCAAGGTAATTTGAGTTTTTAACTTGATTGAGAGAGAAAGTTATAGACTTGAAGGTTGATATTGTTTGAATGCGAAAGTTTTCAAGCTTTAGATCCAAAACAAGTGGTTGAGTGGATTAATTTATGAAAGTAGGTTAATTTGCTTGTTAGTGAATGAAAGTTGATGAATTTATCTATTTAAAGGCATGATCTTTATCTTCTTACGAGTTTGTATGCATAACTATGTTGTGGTGACCCTTGTCCTAGATCTTTGTTTTTATTGAATTCTCCTAGATTATATTCGTTACTGAGTTCGTAGCCTCGGTACCGAACTTGTTTAGGTCATTAGTGTGGTTAATTGTTTGCGGTGGCTCGTTAACGACCCTGACAAAGTCGTTAACGAGGCAGGTCGTGAGTGTTTTGCTTGTTTCTTTTGTTTGATTTTCATTATTATTAGTCGATAAACAAACAACCTTGCTTCTCGTGGAACGATCCTGACTCCCCTATACTCAGCGGGGTCTTGCCTTATAAATTTATTTGTTGTCCAGAGTAAAGGCCCGTCAACATAGCCCATTGGGCATTCTTGAACCATCAAAGTTACATTTTATAAAATCCTATTGTGGTTTTTTCCATATCTTATTTTTATTGTTTCGTCTTTTTAGTCTTAATCTTATTTCATTACTTCCATCTTCATCTTCATTTCATGTCTTTGATCTCTTCCATAGTTCTATTTGTGTTTTAATATATCGGGGTAGATCAGATATAACATCATTTATTGTGTGTTGGAAGGTTAATTTATTTCGTTGGTGCCATATACTCTACCATATGACTGCTAAATCAGTGAAATCTTTTCCCCCAATTTGTGGAGAAGGTCCATGAGAATAGCTTTGGGATCTTTATTTCTTGTGTTATAATGTCGCAAAGTCTGTTAAGTAAATTGGTCAATATTTTTAGTTGTGTTTAGTGTATAATAAGGTCATTCTATTAACAAATTTATGGTATCCTCATTCATGCAATTACACGTACATGATGCATCCTCTAGGAGTAGGGGCATGTTTTTCTCTTAGTCTGGCCTTATTTGGTTTTGCACCAATTTTCCACAGAAAGTTCTTTACTTTAGGAAGGATGTCCAATTGCCATATCCATTTCACCGGATTAGGATTTTGAATTTCTTCTTGAGTGATTAGTTTCATGGCTTATGATGTAGAAAACCAGCCGTTCTTACTGGGAGACCAATACAATATTATACCACCCCTATTTTTGTAACAATGGGTATTACCACCAGTGACCTTGGATTTTTCCCGTCCAAAGTCACTCAAGGCTTTAAATTATATAATTAGACATAATTAAAGGAGAAATGACTAAAGCCCATATTAAAAATGGTTGTTGTTTTACGAAGGATGTAGCAACGGAAAATAAAGCCCATATTAAAAATGGTTGTTCAAAAGACGTATTTGAAAATACAAATATATTTCCCAAGACAACTCATATGATGATGACTTGCTTGTAGACCTGTCAATCGGGCCGGGTCGGGCGGGTTCGGGTTCGCTCATTTTGGGTTCGGGTTAAATCGAGTTCGGTTTCGTTATGGGTCACGGGTCAATCGGGTCGGGTTGTAGCGGGTTTTCGGTCGGGTCGGGTTAACCTGTGGGTCTAAAATATCCCTTTTTTAATGATTGTTAAAATCAATTTTTAATTAAATAATAATATTTAATAATAATATATTATTTTCATTTATTTTGATAATAAAATATATTATAATTTTCAATATAAATTTTAAAAATTCTATAAATATACTAAATCGGTCAACCCAACGGGTTTCGGGTTAAAATTTTCGAGTCTTGACCCTAAAACTCTCAGGCGGTTCAGGTCGGGTTAGCAGATTCGGTCAACTTTTGACAACTCTACTTGCGTGGCTTAAAATGGAAGAGTTTGTGCACCATCTTCTAAATGCTTTGCTCTAGGAAAATTCCTTCATTCCTTCAATGTCGTCTTGCCTGGATCTTCTATCCTTGATTAACTCTTCTCATACCTTCTAGCCTTCATCTTCAACCTTATGGCAACTCTCCTAAAGTCTGAAATTTTGCAAAGGCGAGAATACCGGGCAAAAATGCGAAAACAAACGGAATTAGGCTAAGGAAACTAAGCAAGTGAGAATGAAAATTCTCAAGGGTAAGGGTTGGTAATATTATCAACTTATCAACAAGATAACGGAGAAGATTTATTTGAGTGTGACAATATCTTTGTGGAGTTTATAAGAACGGAAGCTAGTTTATCTCAAAGAGAGATAAGCTATTTTATGAGAAGAAGGATACTACGAGATTGTAGTTCATTCTTAGAATACGAATATTGTTGGGAACGTTTTATTACACATGAAGTTTTATAAAAGCCTCTCGTACTCTTATCAGACCTCAACCAACCTTATCATATTCGGAGCTCGTGATCGGGGAGGTGGCCTGAAGGCGCTTAATTACCAAGCCCACCTAGACAAGCCCGGATAAGCATTCAGATTGGAAAGACCACCTAGACAAGCTCGGATAAGCATTTATATTGGAAAGACAATCGTCAATAGCCGGAGCAAGAATGGACTTTCCAAGTTGTACTCGATCCATCCCGATTTAGTTATTATTGTGCACTAGGCACTTATCTTTATTAAGTCATAAAATGTTGCATTTAGTTGACGATTTCTAGATGTGGTGGCTACAAAGGCCGATCCACTTAAAGGAAACGAAGGAATTTCAAGTCTCTTTCAACCTGAGTATACAAGTCTCTTTCACCCTGGGTGTTCAGGTATTTTCCATCATGAGTGTTCAGACCTCTTTCATCTTGAGGATACCAGACTTCTTTAATCCCGAGTATATATGTCTCTTTCATCCTATAGGCATCTAGTTAGTGCACAATATTGCCTATGCAAATCCATAACAAATCTCGAAAAGAGATTGAAACAAGCAAGGTCACAAATCATCGGTCCTAAAGATCAGTACTAGCATAGTACGAATAATAATAACAATATGTCGTTATTTCTAATTAAATGAATAAACCTAAGTTCATTCATTTTAACAAACAAGTAGTTCCCAACATAGAAGAATTTCCTTAACGAAAATAAAATATATATATATATATACATATAAAGGTTACAAGGGAGAATATCTATTTGCCTTGAATTCGATTTGCGCTTAACGGTAGCTCAGAAATTATGATGACTTAGAGATCTCGAGAACTTGACCTAGCAAACCGAGATCTTATAAATAAATGAATTGTATTAAAATCCTTTATTTCATTTCTTATATTAAAGTTTCCATCACTTTCTTTTCTAAGAATATAGAATTATTCTAAATTATTATTTTAATGATTTAGCTCGGAGAATCTCAATAATAATATTCCTTTATTATTATTTTAGGATGAGGTCTTGTATAATTGAAAAATTATAAAATAGCTAGATGAGCATGCAAATGAATTTATATCCATAAATTCATTTTTATTAGCCCACTTGTAATATTTATTCAAATAATTTAAATAAATATTGTTTATTTGTAGAAATTATTTTATAAAAAGATATTAATTAAAATTACGAGTAGGGAAATATACCGAGAGTTAATGGGACAAAATTGGACACGGATATCGAGATGGGCGAAATTGGGCTTCTCCTTCTCTTTTTCCTTTAATAAAATTCCGAGGTTAATTTTAGACATATGGACCTAAAATTCAACCCAATAGTAGCCTAAAATAGCCCATGTTGAGTCGGTGTTAGGAACTCACGTTCATTAACACTGGAACAACGTCCTCAGTTTTGATAATGACAAACACCATGGGAACTAACGCCAATTGCCAAGTATTTCAACATAACAGGTTGCTCGTCGCAAAGCAAAATATAGAACAACAAGTTCCCAAAGCATGGGAACTAATGCAACGACAAAAAGAAAGCAGCCAACCTCAGAAGAGAACATAGTTCCCTCGAGATGGGAACTTAGTGAACCAAAGTTCCCACTCGATGGGAACTAGATGAAAAGAGCAGGAATCCCTCGAATTCAAGAAGAGTTCCCAAGACAAGGGAACCGAGAAGACAAGAGTTCCCTTTGGATGGGAACTAGCACACGTGTGAAAGCGACATCTCAGCGCATTTTTAGGGATCCTGTTTGTGCCGAACAAAAGGGCGTCTCAGACTTCTGAAATGCAGATGGATGAAGACGACCATCCAACGGTCCGGAATTATTCAAGAGTTGTCAATTCAAATTCAAATCAAAGTCATATGTCAACCTTAAGGATCATACTTGGAGAGCAAGGCAAAAAGGGTATTTAGGACAAATACCTTAAATGGAGAAGGGTTTCTCATCATGCCTATTTAAACCCTTCAACAGTGACCTTGTTGCTCATTTTTCATAAATCACAAACTCCAAACACACAGAAAGAATAGCGAAAAGGCTGCTCGTGTGAGAACCATCATGTTGGTGAAAAGTCCCCGACGGCGAGCTAATCTCGACGACGGTGAAGGAGAAAGAACGAGTTTCTAGGTCTAGGGGAACTCAGGTGAAGAGACAAAAGAAGAGAGAGGTTTGAGTTTCGCTTTGTCTTTGATTGTGAGCGTTCACCGAGTTAGGGTCGAGAGAATACATTAGTGTTGCCTAGGGAGAGAGTCCTAGTAGGAACAGAGAAGTTTGTATTCTGCCTTGTAATATGAAGGGAACTAAGCAATAAAGAAAAGGGAACTCATTCAAAAATCCTCCAAGCGGAGGTAGAGGTTTACTCACGCGATTAGTTGATCGTTGTGGGGTTCTTCTATAAGGGAATTGTCTCTACTGTTTTACTTACTTGCATTTTTACTTATTCCGCTGTGCGTGGGAACTGTTTGATATAGTTCCCATAACTGATTACGACTAACCTACGATCCAATAGCCCACAAGAACAATTATCTCACCTTTCTTCTTCCTCTTTCACGCAACTCAGCAAGAACGACGTTGGATAGTAGGGCGGCACCGGCGGTGGCGGGTGGCGGCGGCGCATGCGCGAGGTGGTAGTGGTCCGACCAGAGGTCAGTGGTGGTCCGACGGCCAAGGGAGGGAGAGAAAGGAAATTTTGTGGATTTTTAACAAAAAATCAAATTCGGGAAAATACAATTCTAGGGATTTTGAGGCTTGATTTAGAACGAAAATGGATTGAAGATGAGAAGGAGAGGATTGTGTGAATTTACCCTTTCTCTCACCCTTTTTTATAGTGGCAATGGAAGCTTGGGAAGTTTCTGCCATGGTTAGGTGGAGGATAGGTTGCCCAAGTGAAGAAGGATTTAATTGGAGGAAAGGGGTGGTGGTGCATGGAGATTGATAATTCTTGAAAGCTTTGCAAAGACATAAGGGAATAAATTAAAAGGCCTTCCCTTAAGTGACGAGAAGTATTTTGTAGCATAGCAGAAAGGGAGGAGTGTTGGGTGTGGAGAGTGCAAGAGTTCAAGGGTTCGAGTCCCACCTCTAGCATTTTTTAATTCTCGATTCATTCCCTTCTCTTTTTAAAAATCTTAAGTTAACGAAAAATAAAATAAAAAATATCGTTTATATTTATAAAATTTTATTTACTACCAAGTTAAACTTTATCCAAGATTATTCTTTTTATTATGAAAAAATCATAATAAAGAATATCTTGTTATTTTAAAGAAATATTTAAAAAATATTAAATTAACCATTTATTTTTATTAGAAATAGCGGCTATTAACATTGTACTGAATATTATTTTCTAGGATAACCGTTTCTTGAATTGAATTTAAAATGTCATCAGGTAGTACTATTTTTAGTTCTCTAATTTTCCAACTTTTATCCATCATAATAAAATCTGACACAGTTGAGGTCGCATTTTGCAAAGATGGGTGTAGAGCAAAATTTTTCCGTGGTTTTTCTATAGCCAATTATCTTATAAAAACTTAATTGTTTGTCCATTTCCATCCTGACAAATTAGTCCATTCTTAAATTCCTTTCGCAAGTTTAACAGTCGTTTCCATTGCCAGGAAGTATTTGATTTAAGTTTGTATGTAAATATAGTTTCATTGCGCAAATACTTCTCTTTTACTATTCGGACCCATATATTATCTAGTTCCGCAAGAATTTTCTATAGTATGGTCATTTTTAGTGCTTTGTTCATATGTTCCGCTTTCCTTAATCCTAATCCTCCTAAAGATTTGGGCTTAGGACTTCTATCCCATGCGATTACAGGTTTATAATGTTGGTCGTTATTCTAGAAAAAGCCTCGACTAATTCTATCCATTTCCTCGTGTATTTTGTTAGGCAACATAAAGGTTTGCATAATATAATTCGGTTTTGCTGTCAAGTTTGCTCTTATTAATGTGGTTCGTCCTTCATGGGAAAGATTGTTAGCGTTCCATTTGGAGAGTTGAGTCTGAGCTTTTCTTATTGTATCCTTAATCGCTTCTTTATTGACTTTTCCGTTAATTATGGGGCATCCTAGATATTTTTCCAGGTTTGTCATGGATGTAATTCCCAATGCTTGTTGTATTTGCTGTGTTTGATGGTTGGTAACAATTTTTGATGTTTGGAAAGCTGATTTGTGGTAATGTGCCTTCTATCCCAAAATTAAACTATAATCTTCTTATACTCTTTTAACTTTCGAGCATGACCCTTATATTCGTTTCGCAAAGATGATGATGTTGTTAGTGAATACAAGAAAGGTAATCCTAGTTCCCCCACGGGCTATAGGGAATCCGACCGACTTACGATCAAAGTCACACTTAGATTGCAATTTTCTAGCTCAAATATCTGTCCCAAATACAAAGAGGACGGTGGTAGTGGCCTAGTGGGTCGCCTTGTCTTAATCCGCGTTGTGGCAAAAGGGGGTCCATTGGTCTATTATTCAGAAGGACCGAGAAGAGACAGTGGAAACACACTCCCGAATCCATTCTATAAACTTATTATAAAACAAAACTTTCGTAGTATTGCAAATAAAAATTCCCAATCTAGTCATTCATATGCTTTTTCCATATCAAATTTAATAGCTACCCAACCATCCTTTACTTTGCTTCCTCTAAATGAGTGGAAAATCTCATGAGCTATTAAAACGTTATCTTGGATGGCTCAGTTGTTTACAAAGGCTCCTTGAAGAGGATGAATAATCTTACTTATTACCTTCTTAAGTCTTTCTATAATAATTTTTGATATAATTTTATATATTGTTGAGCATAGACTTATTAGTCTATAATGATTTGTCGAGGTTGGGTTATCAACCTTCGGGATTAGGATATAAATGTATGGTTAATTTGTTTAAGCATTTTGCCTGAGTGGAAGAAACTGTTAACTGCCTTTGTTACTGATGGGCCCATAATGTCCCAATATGTTTTATAGAACTTCGTTGTCATGCCATCCGGACCCGGTGACTTGTTTGATCTAATTTGCACTAAAGCAGCCTTAATTTCTTCGTTGGTCACCTGTTTTGTAAGGTTGGCATTATCATCCTCAGTTATTTCTTGATATATTAAACTTAGGTATTCTTGGGTCAGTAGTTGGTTGGTTGGATCCTTGGCATATCTTTGCATAAAGTCATTTCTGATTTCTTGTTTAATGTTCTCCATACCTATGACTTGAGTGCCTCTGTTTGTCGATATTTCTTTAATATTTTTCCTATTTCTTTTTCCACTTGTAAATTTGTGGAAGTATCCCGTGTTGGCATTTGTAAATTTTTGTGCTTAATTTTTGCTCTCTGATTCCAATAGGTTTTGTGATAGTTCAATATACACTCTTTCTGTTTGATAATTCGTAGTTGCTTTTGTACTATGCTTGGTTATGTGGATATTAAAATTTGTCTTTGTAGATCGGTGAGTGATAGTTTATATTTAGGTAGTGTTTAGGATGCATATTTATGTTTATTTTGCTTGGTTTTGTCTTAGTTTAGTCTAGTCTTAGGTTTTTAGATTTTCTAGGAAATTCAAGTTTTACGCTTTTTTTCTGTTTTGCAGATCTTTAGGTAAACAAGCATGGACGGGACGGATCTTAGATGGTTATGGTGGAGTTTGATGAAGCTTAGAGTGGTGTAAGTGAAGATTGGAAGAGTAAAGACCCGAGAGGAACCAAGTGAAGACAAGTGTCGTCTAAGAGGGCAAGACGCGGGATGGGGATGAGAGATGCGGCTGCGCTACCTGGTCACAGACCGTGCCATCCGGTTTCTCCGTAGGAGAGTTGGGTTGACTGATGGGATTGGAGAATGGGCTCGTTTTATGTAATTTTGGATAGCTTTTCTAGGGCTTTGAGATATTCTTTCTTTAGTAGTTTGGTGAGATACTTGAACTCCTAGTTTTATTTTGTCTTTTATAATTCTAATTACAATTTGGAGGATAGGGTTTGATTCTAGAGAGTTTCTCAAGAGGCGACCTTTGAACCTTATTGTAAGTTTTCTTAATCTAATTAGGTATTGCTAAATCTCTCTTGTTTGATTAGTTGATTTAAGTTGTGATTTGCATAAGCTATGAGATTTGATTGATTCCCAATAACCTTGAATAGGTTGACTTCTCTATGCTTAATTGAACAAATCTAATCCAGAGTTTTGTTAGATTGATCACCTAATTGAATTTCTAGGATAAATTACAATTGAATCTTATTAATTATCGGTCGGTGTTAATTTGTTCAAGAGTAGAACTTTAATCAACTTAGGACCGGTTGGACTAATTGGTTAAAAAAGAGAAGTCAATCACAATTTATCTAGATGTCTAGTTGCTCTGGATAATTGTTTCTATCGATACTTGAATTGTAAAGCTGTTGTCAAGTTGAATCTAGGAGGTCTCCTAGGTTACTTGGTGATTATGGTTCTTAGATTTGGTCGAACTATGAACTAAAGATGAAGTTTGGATTACAAATCCACGATAGATTATTTAAGGTGAAAACGGAATCATTAGAATCAATTATCAACAAAGCAATTGTAACACCTCGATAGTTTATAAGGAATTGAGGTGCTCCCCATGTAAACAAGAGCTCTTCCTTTTCTGGGTTCGAGTGAGGACAAAGAACTCAGAAGTTAAACGTGCAGGGGCGAGAGTAGTACCAGAATGGGTGACCACCTGCGAAGTCCTCGGGTTGGCATGGGATAGCGCTTCTAAGGCCTCGGGCCTTACAATAATATCATAATGGAAGTTAACTAGTTGAACATATTCCTCTCATATATATACAAATCAACTTTATTCAATCTGCTTTACATTCCTTGTTTGCTTAGATTAGAAACTCATCCTAAAACCCCCCTTGTTTCCTTTACTTGGCACTTAAGTAAAAGCACATTCACACTAGTCTCTGTGGGATCGACCCTTACTTACCATTCTACTAAGTTTGGTTAAGTCAGGATTCTTTGATATGTATAACGAATGCGAAAATATCTCATCGATGAGGTTATCTTCAATTTCTTTGATTTTTTCGAACGTGTTCCCGAATGCGTGTCTGTTCCATATTTTTGCTTTTTTCTTTCGAATATGTGTTTTCCTTACTAGTTTAAACATATTCGAGCCTGGAATATCCAAACGCCATGCTTGTCTCACTAGGTTACTAAAATTCTTTTAGTGCATCCACATTTTTTCCAATTTGAAAGGGATACCTTTTGTCATAGCTTCATTGCTTAAATCTACTGACACTTTACAATGATATAAGGTTGTAAACGCATAATTTTTGGCCTTAATGTGTGGGAACCATTGGAGAATACTATTACTCACAAGCGCTCTATCCATCTTTTCATATGTGTTTTCATTTTCAATTTTATTTTTCCTCCACGTAAACATGTTACCTACCGAAGGGATATCCACTAGTTCACAATCATTTTTAAACTTTATAAGTCGTTTAAATCTCCATTGTGTTCGGTAGGCACCTCCTTGTTTTTCACATGGATCCCGAATTTCATTTAAATCACCCAAGACAATAATGGACGAATTCAGATTAAGCAACACACTCATCATACATCTTCAGAAATCCTCCTTGAGTCCTTCGTTAGGCGATGCGTAGGCAAAGCAAATTGCTAGATTGTATTTTGTTGTTAAGTGGGAATATTTCAAGATTATATATTGGTTGGTGGATTAGAACCGTTAATTCTTCATTTATCAGTTGGTGTTCCTTCCACATAATCCCGATCCCCCTTACTTTGCCAGAAGTTGGGGACCATACAAAATTATCAAAGCTTGCTAGTCTGATCGTCTCCAAGCTTGATTGCTCGGGTTTTTTTCAATTTTTTTCTACTATTGGCATAATTTGTATTCTTTCTATCTTACAAAAAGAATCTACTTCAGGCCAGAATGACTTCTGACCCATTCCTCTACAATTCCATAATCCGATCTTCATAATAAAAGCTAATAAGAATTACAACCCTTTGAAAGGGTGCCAACACAACAATAAAAGATTTAAGAAGTTGTTGTGAAGTATCATACATAAATTTCTTCCTACTTGTTAAATACATCAACTACACCACTGATATGTATCCAATTCGATAATCAAAGTTGCGTTTATGATCTTGCTAAAACAGACTACCATTGTGCAACATGCAAGCCATCCAGTTAGTTCATCAATAATGAGACTTAACTTCTTTAACTTAGTTTGGTTTTCCTTAGAACACAACTGCATATTTATGACATAATTCACCCAGAAATTATAAACGTACTGATCTAAATCTCTATCCTGAGGTCAGACATTGTTCCACACATTTATTTCAATCAATAGATCATACAAGAACCAAAAATGTACGTTTTGGATTTTATAGTAGCTCAAAGCAGATGAAAATTTAAGGACAATCATCCATAGCATCACAATCAGATAGTAGTAAATTGCAAACATATATTCCATGTTTCTTGCAATAACAATAACGCAGTACATTAGATATTCATGCCAAAAAGAAATCATGACACACCCACCTAATTGCTTGGTTCCAAGAACCAAGGCAATGCAAAATACATTAGGTGGGTTAACCATCATTCCTAGAAATCTATCAAGCTTCCCAACAAAAAAATTAATCTTTCCCTACTTGTTCAGTTCCCACCTTTAACTTTCCTAATTAAAAAAGAAAAGCAAACTAAGCTGGCCAAGAGAAAATTACCTTCATCAGTCTTAGAGATGCAAAATATTAAGATTAGGCCTATCATAAAATCACATCTTCGTTTTTTTCTTCCTCCACCCTTTAGACTGGATGTGGTTGAATCATGCATGGCCCCCTAGACTGCTTTTGCACTTGCTAGACTCAAAGTTGGAGGTGTTGTCTTGTTTCATGTCCATGTTTCCCATCCTAACAACCACATATGCGGTATTAGAAAGGGAATGGAAGGATTCCAATGGCTGAGAATCTTCCATAGGACTAATATCTTCAAGTTCTTGCTCAATAAAAGCCTCCAACTCCTCCTGGGACATGTCACCATTATATTCCTCCTCATCCACAACCATTAGAAACTCATTGACCAGATCTAATGCATCTTCCTTATCTTCACAATCCTCAACTGCTTTAGCTTCCAGGGGGTTCTCCAGCTGACCATCTAGAATTTGTTCATCATTAAAGGTTAAGGCAACCTCGGATGCTCCAAAATGTTCCTCATTGGCTCATTTACCAGGATGCATAACATTGTTTTCAGAATTGCCTTTCCAAAGAGGAGCAATAGATTTTTTTGTCAACTTCGATCCCTTTGATCCTGATGACGATGACTTATACTTATATATGACTTGAATTCCACTTTTTGGAGAGGGGTCCTTGGCATTCATTAGCGCCTTACCCTTTCCATCCATCCTAGGGACAAATTTGCTCACATGCTCCCAAGAAGCACCCACCTCAGAAATATGCACAACAAAATCTTTCTTTTTCATGTTTTTTGAAGAACTAGGTTTAAACAAAGTGACTATAACATGTTAGTTCTTCATGGTACTTATAGGAAAATTGGAGAAGAAGTGGGAAAGATCACCATAATTGCCACATCCCTTAGGAAATCCTCAAATCACACCCTATACTCATGCTCCTTAGCATTCTTATCCGGCACCACAATAAAAGTATCCTCAATAGAAGAGAGGTCAACATTCACACAAAGCCTAGCATATCTTAACCTTTGCAACTTTTTTGTATAGGTATTCAGCTTAATTATAGTGCCCATATGATTCAATTCCATAATGGTGGTTAACACCTCAAAGCTAAGATACTCAATAGGAAGCCTAGGAATCCTAACCCAAACATCCACAAGGGTAACTAATTCTATAGCAGGGTCAAAGTTAGACCTCCAAGGTCTTAATATCATGAGCTGTCCAAAGGCATGGTAAGGTCGCTGATGTTCGTGTTTTTAGTTTAGTTTTAGGTGTCTTTCTTAGGTTGTTTAAGTTTAGTTTTAGAAGTTTTAGAGTTAGTTTTGTGTGTTTTTGGATAATTTTGAATATTTTGTGAAAAGTATGGAAGCTACTCCATTTTGTGTCTTTTTTGTAGGTTTTTGAAGCGAAAAGGAGCATTTTCGAGTAAAGCTGAAGACAAGTGGTGAATGGTGGAGTGCATAAAAGAAGAAAAGGAGGAGTGCATGTTAAAGATCCCAGTGAAGTCCAAGTGAAGCCATGGAAAGAGTTCAAATAAGGCCGAAACAGAGACCTCGTTACCGACCTGTGAGGGTCGGTACCGAGCTGAGCAACGAGTTTTTATCCAAGGAAATTCAGCAAGTGTCTACCGACCCTGTGCAGGTTGCTATCGAGGTGACCTGTGTCGGTAGAGCGACGCCGACTTTCGGAAATTATATCTTTTATCTTGTAATCTTTTTAGTTTAGAAAGTTTTTATCTTTTAGATCTTTGTTAGATAGCTTTCTCTAGTATAAATACCTTATTCTAGTTGTAGTTTAGGGAATTAGAAGTTGTTGGAGAAAAAAAAAGACGGTAGAAAAGAGATTTCGATCATGGTTTCGATCGAGAGAGAGAAAGAGGATCGTGATCGAGGTCGTTATTCTTGTTCTTCGTTCTTTCAAGTGTGATTCCATGTGTTTGTACGGCGATATTTCTTTAATTTCAAGTATGTTTTACTTTTCAATGTTCTCTTTTTACTTAGTTGTTTTTTTATTCAATTATGAGTGAGTAGTTCTCTTTTCTAGGGTCGGGGTTGAAACCCGACATAGTTATGCATGGTTGAATGAATGTGTTGATGATATGATTGGCTTCTATCCTTTGAATTACTTTTTTTTGCTTATACTTATACGAGAGTCGAAGTAATTTGAGTTTATTGCTTGATCGAAAGAGAAAGTTGTGAACTTGAATGTTGATATTGTTCGACAACGAAAGTTTCGAGCTTTGGATTCAAAACAAGTAGAAAAGCGAATTGGTTTATGAAAGTTGATTGATTTGCTTGTTTAGTCAAAGAAGGTTGATAGATTTATCTTCAAAGGCATGATCTTTATCCTTCACATGAGTTTGAATGTATAATTATGTTGTGGTAACCCTTGTCCTAGAGCTTTTTATCCTTTGATTTTCCTTAGTTTTGCATTCGAATACACTCATTACCGAGGCACACAGATTGGTACCGAGCCTGCATTTGTTTCTTATTGATTGCTCTATTTTGGTAGAATTCCAGCATCGTTACCGACCTTGACAAGGTCGGTACCGAGGGTTGTCGTAACCTGTTTTGCCTTGCTTTGCTTTGTTTTCTTGTTTTGTTTAGTTCGGTAAACAAATAACCTTGCTTCCCATGGATGGTCCTGACTTCTCTATTCTCAGCGGGGTCTTGACTACAAATTTATTTGTTGTCGGGAAACCCTCTCAACAAATTGGCGCCGTTGTCGGGGAAGCAACAGTGTTTGTTTGTTTACCCGTGGGTCTGGGAATAGTCCGACCCCGTTTTTGTTTTTAATTTTGTTTTCTTTGTTTATTTTCTCAGCTTATGCAAGTAGGACGTCGTAGGCTCGAGTTTGATAACACTAGTTATTGTTCTGAACCTGAACGCACCCTGCACCACAGAAGAAGAGGAAACCAAGCCATGCCAATGACTCCTGAAGAGATGGGACAATAGATGGCCGCTCTCTAGATGCAGATGAAGGCGTTACAAGTTGATCGAGATGCTGATGTTGCAACAGTTGAACGAGAGCGAGTCAACGCTGAACGTCACCGAGAGGACAATGTCCGTCTACAGGAGCAGTTGAATGCCTATCCGAGGAATGCCAAGCAATATATGCATCCAGAACTGAGGGTGCCAGAGTCTGCAATTGTGCTTCCGGAGATAGAGAAGACTTTTGAGATCAAGTCTCAATTTATATCCTTAATAAAAAGGGCTCAGTTTGAAGGGAAACCTACTGAGTGCCCTATGGAACATATTAAAAAATTTCTTGATTTATGTGACACTATTACTGCTGAAGGTGTCTCACTAGAATATGTTTTATTAAAAGCTTTCAGGTGGTCTCTTACTGGAAAGGCCTTGAGCTGGTTGGAAAGCTTACCTCCTAAGTCTATCAGGACTTGGAAGGTTTTGTATGATCAATTTCTTACAAAGTTTTTCCCTCCTGCCAAGACAACGGAGTAGAGAAAACGCATCACCTCCTATCACCAGATGCCTAACAAGACCTTTGTAGAGACATGGGAGAGATTCAAGGAGATGCTCAGACAGTGCCCCACTCATGGGCAACCCCTATATGTGCTCCAAGAAATCTTCTTCCAAGGGATTAATGCAGAAATAAAGAAATGCATCAACACACACACACTTGCGGAGTTATTGAGATGGATCCCGCTGCTGCATGGGAACTGCTGGACAAGTTGTCTAACTACGATGCCATGTATGGGATCCAACAACCACCCCAGCCACATAAGCGTCTCTACATGCCTAATAAAGACGAAGTTGATCCTGATGTCAAAAATCAATTTCTACAGGATGAGATCAACCGTCTGAAGAAACAGGTAAGTTTTCTGAAAACCTCTCAACCTTGTCAAGAGTGTGGATCTTCTGCCCATAGTACTTCTGCTTGCACTAACATCGAGCAGGTTAGAGCCGCTGAGACATATGCTGAGATGAACTATATGAGAGGACAATACAAGAAACCGCCTAATAACTTTGACAGGCCAAACAATTATCCGGATTGGGGAAATCAAAATCAAAATCCGAGTTATGCAGCACCCCCTCCGGACAAACGGCCCTCGCCGTATCGACCTCCAAGCTATCAAGAGCCACCATCTTGGGTGCAAGGACTCTATGAAGGGATTAATGGCGTAAAGAATGAAATCACTGGAGTCCAAGCCGACCTCAACAATCAGATGAAAAGATGGGGAGAGTTCGATGTTTGGAAGAAGAGTGTCGACTCACAGCTTGGGAACCTGGCTGCACAGATTCTAAGGTTGCAAGGGCAACTCCCGGGTCGCCTTGAGGAGAACTGATAGCATGCATTTAGGTGTTAGTTTTAGGGCATATTTATGTTTAAATCTTAGGTAGTTGTATGTGTTTTGCTTAGTTTTCGTAGTTTTTGCATTTCGGTGTCTACTCTTGTTTATTCATGTTTTTAGGTCGTTTTGAGGAACAAGGATTGGTTAAGTTGAAGGATTCAAGATTAGAGATATTCAAGTGTCTTTTCCGAGGATATTCAAACCACTTTTGATGATCATTAAGGCCCAAGAGGTTGTGGAAAAGAATGCTTAAATCCGGACCATTTATTGAAGTTGTTGTTTCGACACCACTTTCTTGTAACGCTTATTTAGGGAGCTACAGTGATCGGATAAATCTGAATTTGGTATCATTGGAAAGCTAACTCGAAGAGCTACAATTCATAGTTTTACTCCGATTCGAAATTCCCAATCTAAGTTGGTCAAAACTTCTTCCGAAAACACTGCTAGAATGGTGTCAGAAGAAGGGCCGCGATCGCGGCCATTACTCACTGCGATCGCGGTTTTCCACGTTATCGAAAACCGAGGCAGCGTTTTATCTATCTATTTATCTTTTATATTTGTTTCCTTTTATCTTTTTATTCCGTGTATGTTCGAGACTATTTAAACCTACTTTTCAGCCTTTGTTTTGTATTCTCTCTTAGACCTAATTTTAGACTTTGGCATTCTCTGTTCTATGGAGAACTAAACTTCTTACATTCTATTCAAGTTGAAGCTTTTCAGACTCAAGTTGTTGTGAGATTCGTCTTTACAGGTTTATTTCTACAGGTTATTTCAATTCTCTTGTGCGTAATTTATATTGATTGTGTTGATTCTTTCAAGCCTAGCTAACTTGTTGGAATTGATATTATCTATTGCTAGATCTAGGTTTTCTCGTAGCAAAGCCTAATATTTGTAGCAACTCAATTGATTTAGGACTCGTTGGACTAAAACAATTGAGAAGAGAATTGAATGCATGTTAATTGTTTGACTCGTTGGAATTCAATTGCATGTATCCTGCTTATCCTTGTGCTTATTGCTAATATCCCTATTATTTATGATCGTTTCATGAGTTGTTTGGATATTAAGTTTGCATGTCTCGTTGCCATGTTAAATTTATGATCAGGATAGGAATAACTAAAAGGAATAACTTGTTTGAATCTGTGATCAATTGCTTGAGGAAGAAAAGTGGATACTTGAATAGGATTGCTTTTCCCTAATTGATAAAAATCCAATCTTTTGCTTGTTTGATTGCTTGCTTTGTTTGTTTCAATTCTTAGTCTTAGTTTTAATTCACAAAATCCCCCCTTTGTTACTTCTTTGAGTTGATAATAATATTGCTTAGAATTACAAGTGTCTCTTGGGTTCGACCCCGACTTACCGACTATACTAGTTGAGTAACTAGGGAATTATTTTTGATTTGGCATCAACGACTTTAAGCCAGTCAAGAACCCTAGAGGACAGATATCGGCCGTACACCTCGGGAGCGGGAAGACGCTGCCGAATCATGCCAAAACCAAAGAGAAGGACCTCGTCACTGAAGAAGACGCCACGACCCAGGTCGACAACGGGCCAAAGAGGGTCGTTACCGAGCCTGAACCACTCGGTACCGATACTCCTAGGGTCGTCACCGACCCCAACCCAAGTAAGTTTTCTACACCGAGCCCCTCTCTTAGTCCTAGGCTCGATACCGACCCAACCAGGGTCGGTACCGATCCTTCTAAGGCACCAATCGACCCTATTATCGATCCGGTAGCATCACCTCTCGAGCCCGCTTTGGCTCCGAGATTGGTGAATTCTCTCCCCTTTCCTACTAAGAAGTCCAAGGACTCAACTGAAGGTAAGTTTAAGCGTTTTGTTAAGATTCTTTAGGGCTTAAGGCTTAAATATTTCTATTCCATTCGATGAGGCCCTAAGCAAAATGTCGGATCACACAAAATTTTTGAAGGACATTCTTAGCAGGAAATGATCAATAACAGAGCTGACAGATGAGGTACGATCCATTACCCTTCCAGAGAAGCTAGGCGACCCAGGGAGATTTTCTATCACAATTGGCATAGGCGACCACCGATTTAAGGCTTTATGTGATCTCGGTGCCAGTGCAAGTCTCCTACCATTGTCAATTTGGTCAAAAGTCAACATGGGACCTCTGGAACCTGTAGATATGAGGTTGTATATGGCGGACGGATCAAGTGTGAAAGCTACAAGAGTCGTTGATGATTACCCCATTCAAGTGGGGAAATTCTTCATACCAAACGACTTTATTGTCCTCGATATGCCTGAAGATCCTCTAGTCCCCATCTTTCTAGGCAGGCCATTCCTTGCTACAACGGGTGCTAAAGTTGACGTTTGAAAAGGACTCCTCACTTTTGAAATAGGAGAGGAACGGGTAAAGTTCAGACTTAATAAAGATGCCAATGATACGACCACGGCCGCTCAGATCGAGACGTCTCAGCCAGAAATCGACATTGCTGAGTCCGAAGTTTCTCTACCAATTAACAAGGATTATGAGAGCGCCACCAAAACCATTACCGACCCTCCTAGGGTCGGTACTGAGCCCTTCGTACAGCAATATGACGGAGGAAGCGCGTTTTGGCATGATACTGAGAAAGGATTTTCTTTTGATAGGTCGATAACGACCTCAACTACCTCGGTGTCGACACCCTCACTAATGGATCGAGGTGAGTATTATAACTCTGGATTCACTATTACTGATCATGATCCTTCCTTATATCATATTCCTACACCATATCTCGTTGTCTATGCTATAGAGGAGTCGAAACCTCCTTGGTTTTTGGATTTCACTAACCCTTGTGTAGGAATACCAGGAATACTGTTAGAAGATGAAGGACCAAATTTAGTGAGAAGAAACAATAATGCCTTTAATGCTAAGTATGGGGTCTCTCAAAACCCCGACAAAGCCGAGAAGGAACTACCTTGATTAGCCAGGTAAGTTCGTCGGGCTAACGACGTTAAAAATAGCGCTTACGGGAGGCAACCCGATTTTTAGTTTTAGTTTCAATTTGGTTTTCTTTTTATCAGCTCTTTTTCCTACCTTTGTTTTGAGTTTTTAAGTAGCATTGAAGTTTGCAAGATAGAATATTTTTGGAGCTAACATGTCATATGAAGTCGGGCTCGAAAGACGCTGAAAATGAGTCACCCAGGCTCGATATCGAGCTGAGAGGGTCGGTACCGACCTGAGACGGCACGCAAATCCAGCGACGCGGGTAGGTAAGTTTTAATCCTAATCTATCTTCTATCTTCTCCCTACCTCCTTACGCCGCCTCTTGCCCTCTTCCTATTAAAACACTCTCAAGCCTTCAAATCTCACACCAAACCTCAAACAAACCCTCACTTTCTCGACCGAGTCCCACTGGAATTCTTTCGCCGCTGGTCAAACCTCGCACCCCAATCTCGATCGCGACCCACTCGATAACGAGCACAACTCTTGTGTTCGTTACCGGAACACTCAAGCCCTCGTTACCCTTTCAAATTTCAATTTTTGTTCTTCAATTCTCCAATCTACGGTACCAAATGGCAAGCACAAGCCGAGCTAACACTAGAGCTGGAAAGAAGAGGAGGGCTCAAAGATCCCCATCTCCTCCACGCATGGACGATGTCGTGTTGTCTACTTTGGAGCAAGTTAATGTCTTTGATTTCGTCCTTCAGAAGGACCACTTCAGAGATCAAGTGCCAAGGCCATCGGGATCTAGATGATGTCAAGCACGCCTTTGCTATCCTTGGGGTTCCACATCTATTGAAGAAGGAGGGCACACCGCACTACCCAACCCTCACCTTCGAGTTCATAGCCACTCTCCAAATGAGTTTCAAGACCAAGACTTCGGTTGGAAAGATCAAGTTCTGGTTGGGCAATGCCGACAATGAGTACACCATGGCCCAATTCAATCAACTCCTCGAACTCCCCCCACCACTCTAGGGATTACAAGGCCGATGATTTCAAGGTAACCGACACGTGGAGTTACATTTCCGGGGAGGTTAATCCTTCTGCACGGGCACTCCCAGGGGCAAGCATCATCAACCCAATCTTCCGGATCATTCTTCGAGTCTTGGGCTCCACATTTTGGCCCAAGAAGGAGCTTTCAAGACCGACAAGGTTGGAGGTTGCATGCCTTCACACCATTCTTTTCGAGGACCCCACCCCCTTGATTTTGGGGTATGAATGGTTGAGATACATCGAGAAGGACGGGGTTAAATCAAAGGAAGTACGGTGTGGGAACTTAGTGAGTCTTTTGGCGGAGAAGCTCGGTGTCGATCTCACGCGCTACACTCCTCAACTTCCCCAGAAGCTAGACTCCAAGTATTGGTTCTCTTCCGGCATTTTTGTATGGATGCAAGGTGGATTCACCACCAAGGTGCTTGGGCAAGATGTGTCGATCACTCAGGCCAAGTTGGAGTTGATCTATGTGCCAAACTAGTATGAAGCTTGGACGGTTCATCCATTCCCGTTGGAAAAGAAGCCACAAGATGAGCCATCATTGCAGGAATGTGAGACTAGATACGATAGAGATGACATGGATATGGATGAAGACGAGGCAACTATGGAGGAGCTCGATAACGAGGATGATGACTTCGGTACCGATGTACTTGGCGAAGATGACGACCTCGGTAACGAGCAACCTAGGCTCGATACCGAGTATTTTGAGGTCAATACCGAGCCATTCCACTTCGGTAAAGAGCCACCGCCTCCGCCTACCGAGCCACAATCGTATGGACTAGTGCCCTTCAACCCGGTGATTTATCAATACCATTTACATCCCCAAGATCACTACCAACCATCTCCTCAGCCCACCTATTCTGGATCAAGTGTTCCACCTCCATGGGCAGATGATCTGTCTTTTCAGATGCAGCAACTCAACTTGCAGCAGACACACCTTAACCAGCGGATGGATCGATGGGAGGGTGTCTATGCAGCTCGCATGGATTTAGAGGATACGAGGCATCAACAAGCGGATGCTCGTTGGAGGAAGATGGAGCAGCGAGTGACGGTTGATGAGGAGCGCTGGAGGACCATGTATGAGTTCATGGGCAATTTTGGAGCGCCAGTTTCCACCACCACCACATCGATGATTCAGTTTTTCAAAGGATGTTTCTTCTGCTTCAAGGTTTATCTTGTGAGTTTCTTTCTTTTCCTTATTCTTTTATTTTAATTTGCTTTATTACAGTGGGGACACTGTAATTTTAAGTATGGGGTAGGAAAGGAAGAAAACTCGCTTCTTTGTTTGTTTTGTTTTTTTGTTTTAGTTGTCTTCGTTTAAAAAAATATATAAAAAATCACAAAAAATTGAAAATTTTGAAAATCCAAAAAGATTTTTAAGAGCGGATGAGTACCCTGTCTTTTGGTTCTATGATAGTTAATTGCTTGCATGACCATGTAATTTCATTTCAACATGTTTTTGATAAGTATAGCCTGATTCATAGTATGAAATTGTTTTTATAGAGGAATAGCATATGATGAAATTGAGCATGTATAACTTTTAGCATGAGTAAGTGCAATCCAACAAAAATTGCTACCTTGTGAGTTATTTTCAGCCTTGATTTTCTTGGGTGATGTAACACCCCGACTTCCGACAGGACGCTACTTAGAAATAGACCTTACTAGGTACTATTAAGTAGGTTGACAACTACACTTTAGGATCTTGCAACGCGGGCACAACGAGAAAACATAATAAAAACATCCAACCTTTTATTTAGTGAAACTTAGAAAACATAGTCATGCATGCGTTCCCGAAAAATATAAATACTCAAATCCAACACCACTTACTAATACTGAACTATTCAAACCAAATAATAATAATAATAATAAGTGAAACATAATACTAACTCCATCTTAACAATAATAAAATCAACATCCTAACTATAATAAATAAACTAGCGTAAAACCCATACCACTATGACACACGCTCTTTACCGCTTCGGCCCGCCATCTGGCCTCGGTTCCTGCACAGCTCCCTGGTTCATACCTGGAACTGAAAAATATTCTCCGGAGGGTCAGCTTCTAATCTATCAAGTTAGAGAGAATACGGAAATTGCAGAACGTTTTGAAAACATTTCTAGAGTCAGCATCCAAGTCCACAATCGCAATCATAACTCTAAAGGCCAATCCCTAAATTAGTTATAATCAGTCACACATAGCCACATACACATTTACAATAACAACCTCATAACAATGCAGTTCCTCCTTTTTCACAATCCGACTCCCAAGGCGCTCATCACCGCGCCGAGTGAAGAGGAAGGCCCTCTCACTCCACTTCACAATCTCCTTTCTAACCCCGGCTAAGCCTCCACTGGAGCACTTGCCAAAACACATAGATATTCATTTTCGTTTTGAAGGGGCACGGTTTCCCTATCACACGGGTCATACATAACCAACTCTTCCTCAACGCCATCTACGATGGGTCGTGTCAGAAACGGTACCAACACAGAGAAAACCTTCCAAAAATATCTTTCCGACAAAATACATTCCAAACCATTTTTCACACACAACAATTTGAGAAGTTCAAAACAATTTAAAAGGTATTCGGGACTAGTTCCCAAAACCCGCCCTACAATAACGGTACCCAATCTAACAGGATAGAGAAGAACCGAGCAAGTCGAAAAACGACTTACCTCGAAATGAAGGATCCTCAAAGAAGATAGAATTATGACCTCAAGCGAAAACGATTCCCTAAAGAGTTATAAAGTAAAAGATTAACTTAAGTACGAGCCAAACCAAACTAACCCAAAGAAAAAGCCACTTCTAATTTCCTTAAACAACCTACTTTTATTAAAAGAATTTCTAATTAATAGATATTAGCATGAGCTAAACCAACCCCTTATTCATTTTATCATACTTATCCCATAACCTAGCCCACTAAAAGCAACCCATACAATTTCCCTTCTCCACGTGCCCAATTAGCTTAGCCCAACTAATAAAATTAAAAAAAAACAACACAACCCAAATTAATAAAATTAAAAGGAAACAACCCAGCCCAAATGGGCAGAATTGATCCAACTCCCTAGCCCGTCTCCCCTACCCAACCCAACAGTTGACCAAGCAAGAGCTTTGACCAAGCCTTGTGGGCCCCATTCCCTTTTGTTCCTCACCCGAACTACCAAAGTTCCAGAATTCCTCTCCCGCCGGCAACTCTGCAATGACACCCCTCTCACCCATGCCTCACCTCCGCTCCCTTTTCCGACCCACCTCCTGCCCTAACTTCGCCTCTCCCCAACGCTACCAAGACCCTCCTCGACGCCCTTATACCATTCCCTTCACCGGTACTTCGCTAAAACACAAAAGGGCGAAAAGAGGTCGGCTTGGTTCTTACCGGAACGTCGTCGGCCTGAAACAGCGGCTTGCGCGGAATAAGAACGATGGTTGAACGGCCTCTGATGAAGCGGGAATGACCGACGTAGCTTACAACGCTAACAGCGGAAACGAACAGCCTCACTTCGTGCAGGGTTGACGAGAAGATCGGCGATTGGGGCGGTTTAAAAACGGCGGTGACCACCACCCCGACAACTTGTGATTTCCTAACCGATTTAAGATCCCACAACCGAAAGAGTAGCGGAATTCTTACTACCCTACGTGATGTCCTTCAGCTGATGGGGCGGAGTCGCGACGTGTCACCTACCCCCTATATGCAACATGCCTACCCCAGTAAAAACATTTTGAAAACACCGGCCGGTTTTTGTTTTAAGTTGGACCTCGGGTACACTCGCTGGTCAGTTCCTTGTGCCTTGTTGTCAACCTCGCTCTGATACCAATTTGTAACACCCCGACTTCCGACGGGACGCTACTTAGAAATAGACCTTACTAGGTACTATTAAGTAGGTTGACAACTACACTTTAGGATCTTGCAAAGCGGGCACGACGAGAAAACATAATAAAAACATCCAACCTTTTATTTAGTTAAACTTAGAAAACATAGTCATGCATGCATTCCCGAAAAATATAAATACTCAAATCCGACACCACTTACTAATACTGAACTATTCAAACCAAATAATAATAATAAGTGAAACATAATACTAACTCCATCTTAACAATAATAAAATCAACATCCTAACTATCATAAATAAACTAGTGTAAAACCCATCCCACTATGACACGCGCTCTTTACCGCTCCGGCCCGCCATCTGGCCTCGGTTCCTGCACGGCTCCCTGGTTCATACTTGGAACTGAAAAATATTCCCCGAAGGGTCAGTTTCTAATCTATCAAGTTAGAGAGAATACGGAAATTGCAGAACATTTTGAAAACATTTCTAGAGTCAGCATCCAAGTCCACAATCGCAATCATAACTCTGAAGACCAATACCTAAATTAGTTATAATTAGTCACACATAGCCACATACACATTTACAATCACAACCTCATAACAATGAAATTCCTCCTTTTTCACAATCTGACTCCCAAGGCGCTCATCACCGCGCCGAGTGCAGAGGCAGGCCCTCTCACTCCACTTCACAATCTCCCTTATAACCCCGGCTAAGCCTCCACTGGAGCACTTGCCAAAACACATAGATATTCATTTTCGTTTTGAAGGGGCACGGTTTCCTTGTCACACGGGTCATACATAACCAACTCTTCCTCAACGCCAGCTACGATGGGCCGTGTCGGAAACGGTACCAACACAGAGAAAACGTTCCAAAAATATCTTTCCGATAAAATACATTACAAACCATTTTACACACACAACAATTCGAGAAGTTCAAAACAATTTAAAAGGTATTCGGGACTAGTTCCCAAAACCCGCCCTACAATAACGGTACGCAATCTAACAGGATAGAGAAGAACCGAGCAAGTCGAAAAACGACTTACCTCGAAATGAAGGATCCTCAAAGAAGACGGAATTATGACCTCAAGTGAAAACGATTCCCTAAAGAGTTATAAAGCAAAAGATTAACTTAAGTACGAGCCGAACCAAACTATCCCAAAGAAAAAGCCACTTCTAATTTCCTTAAACAACCTACTTTTATTAAAAGAATTTCTAATTTATAGATATTAGCATGTGCTAAACGAACCCCTTATTCATTTTATCATACTTATCCCATAACCTAGCCCACTAAAAGCAACCCATACAATTTCCCTTCTCCACGTGCCCAATTAGCTCAGCCCAACTAATAAAATTAAAAGAAAACAACCCAACCCAAATTAATAAAATTAAAAGGAAACAACCCAGCCCAAATGGGCAGAATTGATCCAACTCCCCACCCCGTCTCCCCTACCCAACCCAACAGTTGACCAAGCAAGAGCTTTGACCAAGCCTTGCGGGCCCCACTCCCTTTTCTTCCTCACTCGAACCACCGAAGTTCCAGAATTCCTCTCCCGCCGGCAACTCTGCAACGACGCCCCTCTCACCCATGCCTCACCTTCACTCCCTTTTCCGACCCACCTCCTGCCCTAACTTCACCGCTCCCCAATGCTACCAAGACCCGCCTCGACGCCCTTATACCATTCCCTTCATCGGTACTTCGCTAAAACAGAGAAGGAAGAAAAGAGGTCGGCTTGGTTCTTACTGGAACATCGTCGGCCTGAAACGGCGGCTTGCGCGGAATACGAACGATGGTTGAACGGCCTCTGATGAAGCGGGAATGATCGGCGTAGCTTGCAGCCCTAACAGCGGAAACGAACAGCCTCACTTCGTGCAGGGCTGATGAGAAGATCGGCGATTGGGGCGGTTTAAAATCGGCTGTGACCACCACCCCGACGACTTGCGATTTCCTAATCGATTTAAGATCCCACAACCGAAAGAGTAGCGGAATTGATTGGTACAAGAAAAGGGGTCGAGTTAGACGGAATTTCAAAGTCGTCAGAGAAGATGAACATGGGAAATCGTAGCCTTACCGGAGATTGCGTCCTTTCCGAGCGTAGTTGCAATTCAGCGAACTCGCCTGGTTTCGAGGATGGCGACTCAAAGTTGAAGGTGCAGAGCTTTTAACGTGATTTGGGGTTAGTTAAGATATAGGGAATCCGTTCGGATCGGGATAAGAGATTAAAGATAGATTTTCGGGTGAGATTACGGACTCCAGTTAGATAGATTAGATTTAAGAAGGTATCTAAAGCTTTTAGTAAAAAAGGGTATATAATTAATCATATAGTTTATGACCTTATATTCCTACTATACAAGCTAGTACTGTTTTTAAATGAATATTAAAACGAAATACTTGTGGACCAATAAACTCGTTTTTCCGACGGAAAGAAAGAAAAATAATAATAAAATAAGAACTCGAACATTACATACTAGCCCCCTTAAGAAAGTTTTGTCCCGAAACTTTTATACGAAGGAAAAGATATTCGAGGTTTTCACAAACCTCTCCCCTTTAAAGAGGTTCTTCCTCAAACCAGAATTGATTGATAGCGGTAAACATAACCAGTACTAGCCATTCAAACACACAACACGTCAAACAAACAGTCAAACAGGCAATTCAAGCGAACAACAATCACGAAGCAAACATCGAATCCGAAAACAACTTACTAATTACTAACCTTCTCCTCAAACGCCTCTACTAAAATCGGGTAGACTTGTGGGTAATTCTCACTCATTCTAGACTCAGTCTCCCAAGTGGCCTCCTCGACTCCCCGTCGAGACCACTGAATCAGCACCAACGGAATCTCCTTGTTCCGCAGCTTCTTTATTCGTCGATCTAGAATCTTCAATGGTTGTTCCCGGAAAGTATGGTCTGGTTCCACCTCTAACTTCTCATAATTTCGTCGGTGACTAGGATCCGGGACATACTGTCTCAGCTGTGAAACATGGAATACAGGGTGCACTCCTTCCAAAGCAGGTGACAATGCTAGCCTGTAAGCCACCTCGCCTACTCTCTCCAGAATCTCGAACGGACCGATATATCAGGGACTCAGCTTCCCTTTTACCCCGAATCTCCTTACCCCGCGGGTAGGTGATACTCTCAACTAGACGTGGGCTCCTACCTCAAACTCCAACGGTCTACGCCTCTTGTTTGCATAGGACTTCTGGCGACTCTGAGCAGCTAACATTCTCTCTCTGATTAAGGCCACTTTCCTGATCGTCTCCTCGATCATTTGGGGCCTCTCACCTACTACATATTAGGGATCATCCCAACAAAGCGGTGTCCTACATCTCCGACCATATAAAGCCTCATAAGGAGCCATCTGAATTGACGAATGCCAGCTGTTATTATAGGCAAACTCCACCAAAGCCAAGTGATCCGACCACTGACCTCCCCAGTCTAGCACGCAGGACCTCAGCATGTCCTCTAGAGTCTGAATCGTCCTCTTTGTCTGACCGTCTGACTGCGGATGGTAAGCAGTCGTGAAGTGTAATCTCGTCCCCAATGCTTCATGCACCTGCTGCCAATATCTGGAAGTAAAACGCCCATCACGGTCCGGCACAATCGTCTTAGGCACTCCGTGCAGTCTAACTATCTGGTTAATAAACACCTCCACTAACTTGCTCACTTGCCATGTCTCCCTGATAGGCAAAAAGAGAGCAGTCTTCGTCAATCTATCCAC
Source organism: Fallopia convolvulus (assembly GCA_964016875.1). Classification (NCBI taxonomy): domain Eukaryota; kingdom Viridiplantae; phylum Streptophyta; class Magnoliopsida; order Caryophyllales; family Polygonaceae; genus Fallopia; species Fallopia convolvulus. The sequence goes on from OZ024729.1 coordinate 48,367,754, forward strand.
CACTACCCAAATGGCATCATGACCTCTGCTAAGTCTCAACCCTGTGACGAAATCCATGGAGATGTCCTCCCACTTCCACTCCAGAATAGGGAGTGATTGAAGCATTCCTCCGGGTCTCTGATGTTCGATCTTCACCTGCTGACAAACCTGACATTTAGCGACGACTCTCGCTACATCCGGCTTCATGCCATCCCACCAGTAAAACTGTCGCAAATCCTTGTACATCTTACTCTCCCTGGGGTCGATTGAGTAAGGGGTAGCATGGGCCTCTTGTAAAATCTTATGTCTCAACTCTGCATCTCGAGGTACACAAATCCGACCACGCCAACACAAAATACCATTTGCTCTCCCCGCAAAGTCGGGTGCCTCTCCACGGCTCAATCTCTGCCTCAAATCCTGAATCATCGGGCAATTTTCCTGCTTCTGTCTCACTTCTTCAAGTAAATACGGCCGACATTCTAGGGCTCTCAGACTGCCCTGATAACGCTGAATCTACACCTCAATACCGTACCTCATCAGCTCCCTCTGTAACTCTGTCTGAACTGTCAAATGAGCTAACATACGCTCCTGGGGCGTCTTCCTGCTAAGGGCATCAACAACCACGTTTTCTTTCCGTAGGTGGTAAAGGATCTCAAGGTCGTAGTCCTTCAGTAACTCAAGCCATCTTCTCTGTCTCATATTCAACTCCCTCTGAGTGAAGATGTACTTGAGGCTCTTATGATCTGTCATCAATTTACAGGTACTCCCATACAAGTAATGACGCCAAATCTTTAGAGCATGAACCACAACTGCTAGCTCTAAGTCATAAGTAGGGTAATTCTGCTCGTTCAGTTTCAACTGTCTGGAGGCATAAGCAATCACCCTGTCCCTCTGCATCAGCACACAGCCCAGGCCTACCTTGGAGGCGTCACTGTAAATCACAAAATCCTCATTCCCTTGAGGAAAAGCAAGTATAGGAGCCGAAGTCAATCTTCTCTTCAGCTCATCAAAACTCTGCTGGCAAGCTTCGTTCCACTCAAAACGAGTAGTCTTCTTAAGCAAGTTGGTAAGTGGTTGGGCTATCCGGGAAAACCCTTCCACAAACCTTCTATAACACCCTGCTAATCCTAGAAAGCTCCGCACCTCCTTAACATTCTTCGGAGGTTCCCACGCTTTTACAACTTCAATCTTTGCAGGATCCACTAGAACTCCTTGGGCAGATACCACGTGACCTAAAAAAGTAACTTCAGGCAGCCAGAAATCACACTTGGACAACTTAGCAAACAACCGATGCTGTCTCAATACTCCCAACACCAGCCTAAGATGCTCGGCGTGCTCCTCCTTACTCTTAGAGTAGATCAAAATGTCATCGATGAACACTACTACAAATCTGTCCAAGTATTCTATAAACACCCGGTTCATCAGCTCCATAAATACAGCGGGTGCATTCGTCAGTCCGAACGACATCACTACAAACTCATAATGTCCATATCTCGTTCGGAAGGCTGTCTTGGGAATATCCTCTTCTCGAATTCTCAGCTGGTGGTATCCTGACCTCAAATCCACTTTAGTGAACACCGTAGCTCCCTGCAACTGGTCTAACAAATCATCAATACGTGGCAGAGGATACTTGTTCTTGATGTTAACTCGATTCAACTCCCGATAATCGATACACAGACGGAGAGAACCATCCTTCTTCTTCACAAATAGGACTGGAGCTCCCCATGGCGACGCACTCGGTCGTATGTAACCCTTCTCTAACAGCTACTCCAATTTTGCCTTCAGCTCTTGCATCTCCATCGAGGCCATGCGATATGGGGCTCTCGAAATCGGTCTCGTCCCAAGCTCCAACTCAATCCCAAAATCTACCTCTCTCTGAGGAGGCAGTCCTGGAAGTTCCTCGGGAAAGACGTCCTCAAACTCGCATACTACTGGTATATCCTGAATATGCGGTCTCTCTTTGCCCCCCTGTAGGACATAACACCAATATCCAACACATCCATCACTAAGCAACTTGGCGGCCTTTACCATACTAATCACCGATCCGGGCCCCTCCTGCTCTAAATCCTGACACACATGTCTGGTCCCATCATCTGCTGTCATTGTAACTGTGCCCTTGTATGCATCCAAGACTGCTCGGTAGCGTCTCATCCAATCCATCCCCAGAATTACGTCATCGTCCGGCGACAACTGCATTACTATGAAATCCGCATACCAATCCCTATTCCCTATTATAATAGGGCACTATAAAATCTCCTTATTCCCACTCACCTTACTGCCGTTAGGCAGCCCCACAACGAAAGATACCCCCTTAGTGCAAGTCAGTCCTAGTCTGGCCACGCAAGCAGAAGACATAAAAGAATGGGTAGCACCCGTATCAAACATTATATGAACAAGTCTAGACTGAATCCAAATCGTACCTGTAGCAGTCGGCGCGTGTAAGGCGTCAACCCTCCTCATCTCAAACATACGAGGCTGATTGCCCCCAGTAGTACTAACTCCTGCACCGCGACCTCTGCCCTGACTCGGTGCCTATTGAAACTGCTGTGGCTGACGACGTGGCACCTGGTTCACTGTCCCCAATGAATATCCCTGTGAGGGTGCTCCAACATTACAGTACTGTTGTAAATGGCCAGGCTTCCCACAACTGAAGCAACTCCTGACGGGGTTCGGACACTGACTCCTCAAATGAGCAGTGCTTCCACAGTTGAAGCACTCTCTCAGCCCTTCAGTGGACTGACTCTGACGACGCTGGTCCTGACGACCCTGTGACTGAAACCCTGATCGTTGCGGCTGAGAAGAGCCGGGACGACTATCTCTCCTAGGTTCTGCCGGGGCAGACAACTTGTGCCTCTTGCTCCCAGTGGTATGCACTTCTAGCTAACTTTGTCGGGTCTTGACCATAGCATAAGCCAAAGCAGACTGTTGAACGTCTATCAATGTCGCGAGTCGGAGACCAGACACATAAGCACGTAAATGCGGCTGCAACCTTTTCAGAAAGGTCGTGATCTTCAACTCCTCAGTAGGGGCAGCATTCGGCACCGCCGCCAACTCTTGCTGAAACTTCAGAATAGTCTCAGCTACTGTGATATTTTTCGGGCCCAGCATCCCGAAAAGCAGCCTCCCGGGCCGCCCTCACCACCGGAGGACAGTATTGATCTCGAATTCGCCTCTCAAACTCCTCGAAAGTCACCTCATTCTGGTGGTCCCTACACAACTCCCACCAGTCAAAAGCACTCTCCTGTAGCAGACTCTGTACTAAGGACATCTTCCTCTCTTCCGGTGCCTTAATGGAGTCCAACGCAGATTTCACCCTCCTCAACCACTGCTCTACGTCAGAACCTTGAGCTCCAGCAAAATTCGGCACTCCAGTCTTCCTAAACTCCGCGAGCCACTTGTCGGGCTGAGTCTCGCGATACTGTCTCCTCGGTTCGACCACATGACCAGCTACCACTGGTCCTCACGAATCTGACATTGCTCCTAACTAGGCAGCCAAAACAGAGTCTGGTCCTGGTGCCCTCCTCTCAGCTCCTTGTTGTCTTGCAACTGCGTTCAGATTCGGTGCAGCTCCTGCCCCCATCAAAGTCTGCAACAATAGCTGGACCGCAGCGTTCACCTTTGGGGCCAGTCCTGCTGGTGGCACTCCTCCTCCCACTTGAGCCCCGTTGGCTGGGGGAACCCCTCCAACGACAGATGCACTGTCCTCTTGATGAACAGCAGCAGCCACATCCTGACTCTTAGCAACCTCCTTCTGGTGAGTATTATGTTGTATCTCTGGCTCCGCATCGACAGGGGCCTCTCCCCTACCCCTGCCACGGCCCCGACCTCGACCTCTACCGCGGCCTCTTCCATTGGCTTCAGCAGCTTCTTCTCTGGTTGGTGGGGCCATCTATAACAGAAAGTCCCACAGTCAAAACTTGAACATCCTATTTATTAACGTAATTCTTACTACTCTACGTGAGGTCCTTCGGCTGATGGGGCGGAGTCGCGACGTGTCACATACCCCCTATATGCAACATGCCTACCCCAGTAAAAACATTTTGAAAACACCGGCCGGTTTTTGTTTTAAGTTGGACCTCGGGTGTACTCGCTGGTCAGTTCCTTGTGCCTTGTTGTCAACCTCGCTCTGATACCAATTTGTAACACCCCGACTTCTGACGGGACGCTACATAGAAATAGACCTTACTAGGTACTATTAAGTAGGTTGACAACTACACTTTAGGATCTTGCAACGCGGGCACGACGAGAAAACATAATAAAAACATCCAACCTTTTATTTAGTGAAACTTAGAAAACATAGTCATGCATGCGTTCCCGAAAAATATAAATACTCAAATCCGACACCACTTACTAATACTGAACTATTCAAACCAAATAATAATAATAAGTGAAACATAATACTAACTCCATCTTAACAATAATAAAATCAACATCCTAACTATCATAAATAAACTAGCGTAAAACTCATCCCACTATGACACACGCTCTTTACCGCTCCGGCCCTCCATCTGGCCTCGGTTCCTACACAGCTCCCTGGTTCATACTTGGAACTGAAAAATATTCCCCGAAGGGTCAGCTTCTAATCTATCAAGTTAGAGAGAATACAAAAATTGCAAAACGTTTTGAAAACATTTCTAGAGTCAGCATCCAAGTCTACAATCGCAATCATAACTCTAAAGACCAATACCTAAATTAGTTATAATCAGTCACACATAGCCACATACACATTTACAATCACAACCTCATAACAATGCAATTCCTCCTTTTTCACAATCCGACTCCCAAGGCGCTCATCACCACGCCGAGTGCAGAGGCAGGCCCTCTCACTCCACTTCACAATCTTCCTTCTAACCCCGGCTAAGCCTCCACTGGAGCACTTGCCAAGACACATAGATATTCATTTTCGTTTTGAAGGGGCACGGTTTCCCTGTCACACGGGTCATACATAACCAACACAGAGAAAACGTTCCAAAAATATCTTTCCGATAAAATACATTCCAAAGCATTTTACACACACAACAATTCGAGAAATTCAAAACAATTTAAAAGGTATTCGGGACTAGTTCCCAAAACCCGCCCTACAATAACGGTACGCAATCTAACAGGATAGAGAAGAACCGAGCAAGTCGAAAAATGACTTACCTCGAAATGAAGGATCCTCAAAGAAGACGGAATTATGACCTCAAGCGAAAACAATTCCCTAAAGAGTTATAAAGGAAAAGATTAACTTAAGTACGAGCCGAACCAAACTAACCCAAAGAAAAAGCCACTTCTAATTTCCTTAAACAACCTTCTTTTATTAAAAGAATTTCTAATTAATAGATATTAGCATGTGCTAAACCAACCCCTTATTCATTTTATCATACTTATCCCATAACCAAGCCCACTAAAAGCAACCCATACAATTTCCCTTCTCCACGAGCCCAACCTCCGCTCCCTTTTCCGACCCACCTCCTGCCCTAACTTCTCCGCTCCCCAACGCTACCAAGACCCGCCTCGACGCCCTTATACCATTCCCTTCACCGGTACTTCGCTAAAACAGAGAAGGGCGAAAAGAGGTCGGCTTGGTTCTTACTGGAACGTCGTCGGCCTGAAACGTCGGCTTGCGCGGAATAAGAACGATGGTTGAACGACCTCTGATGAAGCGGGAATGATCGGCGTAGCTTGAATCCCTAACAGCGAAAACGAACAGCCTCACTTCGTCCAGGGCTGACGAGAAGATCGACGATTGGGGCGGTTTAAAAACGGCGTTAACCACCACCCCGATGACTTGCGATTTCCTAACCGATTTAAGATCCCACAACTGAAAGAGTAGCGGAATTGATTGGTACAAGAAAAGAGGTCGAGTTAGACGGAATTTCAAAGTCGCCGGAGAAGATGAACATGGGAAATCGTAGCCTTACCGGGGATTGCGTCCTTTCCGAGCGCAGTTGTAATTCAGCGAACTTGCCTGGTTTTCGAGGATGGCGACTCAAAGTTGAAGGTGCAGAGCTTTTAACGTGATTTGGGGTTAGTTAAGATATAGGGAATCCGTTCGGATCGGGATAAGAGATTAAAGATAGATTTTCGGGTGAGATTACGGACTCCAGTTAGATAGATTAGATTTAAGAAGGTATCTAAAGCTTTTAGTAAAAGAGGGTATATAATTAATCATATAGTTTATGAACTTATATTCCTACTATACAAGCTAGTACTATTTTTAAATGAATATTAAAACGAAATACTTGTGGACCAATAAACTCGTTTTTCCGACGGAAAGAAAGAAAAATAATAATAAAATTAGAACTCGAACATTAAAGGTGATTTACTCTCTTTATGCATATTATCTCTTGGAATTATGATAGTTATTTATTTCTTGAGACCTATATAAGATTTTTAGTTCATTACTTGTGAAAGTCATATGATAGAGAACTTATTTTTCATAAGCCCTATTAATCCCTATCCACCCTTTACATGATCCTTCTTTTTGACTACCAATTTGAGCTTAAGCCTGTTATTTTTAGCTCCACAAAATTATTTCCCTAGCCGAGATAAGCTTGACCCTATCCGGGGATTAGGACTTAGTTGAAGAGGTATGTTTTGTAGAGTGAAAAATGTTATGTTTTGGTTCAAAATAAGGGTTTTGGGAGGGTAGATTGGAAGTCTCTTGTTTTGTTTTGTAAAAAAATATCTCTTTGTTAAGGAATAATGGATCGATACCGGCCTATGTGGGATCGGTACCGATGGATAAAAGAAGGAAATCGAGGAAGAATGTAGCTCGTTATCGACCCTCTCAGGTCTGTAATGAGGCACGTCGAGAAGAGAAATGCAGAAAAAAAAAGAAATGAAGAAAAATAAAGAAAGAGAAGGCATATGTGCAATGTGTTAAAAGTAAAAACCAGAGATTCTTTATTTTTATATGAGGCTTTCTAGGATTAAAAGGTGAATAAAGAAAAAGCATAATAAGAGTGAGTTTGGTATGTTATGTTTGTGAGAGTTTTTGGGATGTGTGAGTTTTTAGGAGTCTTTGATTCCCGGATATTATTAGCACCACATGACCAAAAATATTTCCACGCCCTATTGTCTTTACCAAGCCCCATTACAACACGGCCGAATGGAAACTTCTATGAAGTTTTTCATTGAGCCTAAGTTTTCTTGATGATATTTGCTTATTTTGACAAATCTTAGGTGAAGAGTTTGGTGATATAAGTTTCAATTTCTATGAGTTTTTGCGTATAAGATTGAGTTGAGAGATTGAATTTTTATAAGCCCAAACACATGAGAGTTGAGTGAAACACTTTATCCTTGGTGAGGTTGGATTTTAGTTACTTATGTCTATTAGTGTTTATATATGTGTGATGACGTTAATAGTCATTTGCTATTTTTGCTATGTTTTGATATTGCTTTTGAGATGAAGGCTATTGCTTGATGAGCATGATGTTTGGTTTTGGTTATTGTTTAGTGATTGCTTGAGGACAAGCAAGCCTAAGTGTGGGGTATTTTGATGTTCGTGTTTTTAGTTTAGTTTTAGGTGTCTTTCTTAGGTTGTTTAAGTTTAGTTTTAGAAGTTTTAGAGTTAGTTTTGTGTGTTTTTGGATAAGTTTGCATATTTTGTGAAAAGTATGGAAGCTACTCCATTTTGTGTCTTTTTTGTAGGTTTTTGAAGCGAAAAAGAGCATTTTCGAGTAAAGATGAAGACAAGTGGTGAATGGTGGAGTGCATAAAAGATGAAAAGGAGGAGTGCATGTTAAAGATCCCGGTGAAGTCCAAGTGAAGCCATGGAAAGAGTTCAAATAAGGCCGAAACAAAGACCTCGTTACCGACCTGTGAGGGTCGGTACCGAGTTGAGCAACGAGTTTTTATACAAGGAAATTCAGCAAGTGTCTACCGACCCTGTGCAGGTCATTACCGAGGTGACCTGTGTTGGTAGAGCGGCGCCGACTTTCGTAAATTATATCTTTTATCTTGTAATCTTTTTGGTTTAGAAAGTTTTTATCTTTTAGATCTTTGTTAGATAGTTTTCTCTAGTATAAATACCTTGTTCTAGTTCTAGTTCTAGTTCTAGTTTAGGGGGTTAGAAGTTGTTGGAGAAAAATAAAAGACGGTAGAAAAGAGATTTCGATCCTAGTTTCGACCGAGAGAGAGAAAGAGGATCGTGATCGAGGTCGTTATTCTTGTTCTTCGTTCTTTCAAGTGTGATTCCGTGTGTTTGTGAGACGATATTTCTTTAATTTCAAGTAAGTTTTACTTTTCAATGTTCTCTTTTTACTTAGTTGTTGGTTTTGATTCAATTATGGGTGAGTAGTTCTCTTTTCTAGGGCCGGGGTTGAAACCTGACATAGTTATGCATGGTTGAATGAATGTGTTGATGATATGATTGCCTTCTATCCTTTGAATTACTTTTTTGTGCTTATACTTAGACGAGAGTCGAAGTAATTTGAGTTTATTGCTTGATCGAAAGAGAAAGTTGTGAACTTGAATGTTGATATTGTTGATAACAAAAGTTTCGAGCTTTGGATTCAAAATAAGTAGAAAAGTGAATTGGTTTATGAAAGTTGATTGATTTGCTTGTTTAGTCAATGAAAGTTGATGGATTTATCTTCAAAGGCATGATCTTTATCCTTCACATGAGTTTGAATGCATAATTATTTTGTGGTAACCCTTGTCCTAGAGCTTTTTATCCTTTGATTTTCCTTAGTTTTGCATTCGAATACACTCGTTACCAAGGCACACAGATCGGTATCGAGCCTGCATTTGTTTCGTATAGATTGCTCTATTTTGGTAGAATTCCAGCATTGTTACCGACCTTGACAAGGTCGGTACCGAGGGCTGTCGTAGCCTGTTTTGCCCTTCTTTGCTTTGTTTTCTTGTTTTGTTTAGTTCGGTAAACAAATAACCTTGCTTCCCGTGGACGATCCTGACTTCGCTATACTCAGAGGGGTCTTGACTGCAAATTTATTTGTTGTCGGGAAACCCTCTCAACAGTCGCCCTTCCCATGCTTTGTTCTTCTCTATATGATTTGCAAATCTCAGTTCAACCCAACCATGGGTCCTTATATGCACATAAAAGTCTCCCTTAATTTGTCAATCACTCCTCAATTTTTTCCTTAATCTAGCCACCTCTATAGAATCCCCAATAACAAAAGCAAATAAGGTGATTTCCTTCAAGTGCAAAATATCTTCTTTAACCCCAGATAAATGATCAAGAGATGCCACCATACCAATCTTTCCTCTAGCTTTACTTTTTTCTTTTTTAGTCCCCGAGTGGCCAGTCTCAAAAGGGTTTTTCTGATTACTACCTTTTAAGGTCTGATCGACCATGATAGGATTCATATTAGTTTGAGGGTGATCAATCTCACCCTCCTCTTGATCTTTAGAAAACTGAGCAGCCGAACAGAGAACCTACTTGAAGGATCTCCTTTGCTTCTTCTTTCTTCCTTATTTTTCTCCATATTGACGTAAGCCCAGAAAAAGGCACCATACAACAACTTTATGTGTTCAGAGAGAGTATTTGAATTAGAAGAGGAAAAGAGAGTAGATAGTGTGGGAATGGCACATCCCAACCTCTCAATATATATACATCAGGATAACACATCAAAAAGGCAAGCCAGTACATAATACAAAATTCAAGCACAGTTAAGGAGAGATACAACCTGATTTAGTTGGTCCAAAAGTGATTCTCAATGCGGGAACTAGGGCGAGAATGTAGCTTCTCCACTAGTCCCATCTTCTGTCTCAAAGCGCCAGGAAGACGCACCTCGGGAGACTCTACTGTAACGTCCAACTCTCTCTCGTGAAATAGTGTCACATAGTAGCCTAAATTTACCTACCCTAATCTCCAATACGCACATGGATCTATAAAGGTATGCTCGAATTGCATCCCAAGCCGCCAACACCGGACAAATGGGACTAGCCCCATCAATCGAAAGGCCATAAAGGCGTTAGACTGCAACCAGAATGACGGATATGCACCATCTTTGAATTGTTTATATGTGAACAATCTGGGAGGAAACCACCAAAATGGAGACTCATGAGGGATGTAGGCATCATTACACCTGATTTGAACGAAAGATAACCTGAAGTCAACTCGAATTAGGGGGTAGATTCTCAAATTAGGGTTCTTGAGTTGGGGATTGTGACACTGTTTAGGGATGTGGGTTCTATAGAGAGAGAGAGAGGGGCAAGGGTTTCGGGTCTCCACTTGCAACTTTCCTCCACTTGCAATCAAATAAAAAATAATCCAAAACTTTTAGTTCTCATCCATAAAGATGTCATAAAATGAATCTTACTCCTCCGAATTCTTACATTATCCAAAAAATCAAAAATTAAACTAACCACAAATGACTATAAAAATATATATTTAATTAAATATAAACAATTATCTACGTCTTTTTTACATTTTTTAATAGGATCAATTTCATATAACCATTTATTATTTACATTATTATTTATTTAACCACCCGTTATTATTAAAATAATTACAAGTAACCACCTAATTTGATTTCTGGTTAGCTTTTGTCTTGATCTATTAAAAGATAAAATCCATCACCCTAAACTGTTTAGTGTTGAATTTTGATTACTATAGTTAGTTATGGGTTCGGTTCTAGGACCGGGTAACCTTCGGTTTGGTTTCCAATTCCGATTTTTACCCGTTCCCACTGGTTTCGATTTCGGTTTCGATTCGGTTCCATCATTTAAAAAAAATCTAGTCGTCGGTACCGGAAGATGGAACTTTTACCCGTTCCACCGGTTTCGGTTCCATCACTTTATAAAAAAATAGTCGTTGGAACCGGAAAAGCTGACCAAATTTAGAATGTGAAAACGTTGTCCGAGCTGACCAAAGTTTAAGTTTCGGTTCTATCACTTTACAAAAAGTAGTCGTTGGAACCAGAAGAGCGGACCAAATTCGGAATTTGAAAACGTTGTCTGAGCTGACCATATGTAGCGACATTAAGATTGAACGAGCAGTAATATTTTTTTAGTAACTTATTGCTGAAAGAATTAAGCTGAGCTTAGTGGGATGCGCCAGGCCCAAGCTATAGTGTAAAGCATGGGCGACACACAAAGGCCCAAGTAGCAAGCTACTTTAATCGACCTTCACCCTTAAAAAATAAATTTAATATCAAAGTGAGTCGATGGCCTACGTATTAGATACTCCCTCCATTTCACAATAGATGGCCTTATAAGGTTTTTTTTTTGTTTCACAATAGATGTCCATATAAGAATTTTGTCAATTAATTTCCATTTATACCCCTAATAATTATACCACATTAATCATATACTTCTCCTAAAAGAACAAAACAACTTTTAGGAGTAGAAATCTGATGCGTTTCGTCTCTCTACAAGGACCGACGTCTCGTTTTATGAATCACGTCTCGGTCTAGGGCTGAAAATAGAGCGGAACCAAGCACGCAGGGGCAAGCGAATCGATGGATGATTGGTACGACGCTAGGGTTCTAGCGGCTTCTCTAGATGAAGATGATTCCAACCAATGTTATTAAAATCGGGATTTTAGGATCGGATCGGAAGAGGACCTATGAATCGAATCGTAAAATCGGATCGTAGAATCGTAAGATTCTAATAAAATAATAAAATAAATAAATTCATTAATTAATAAATTATAAACTTGTAAATTTGTAAAACTTGTGACCTTGTAAAAATAAAATTATATTTTACTAATAAAAAGATATAATAAGTCACTAAAATATCAACTACAATTAACAAAACCACGTACATCCACCAACTTAGCAAAAAGTGGGAAATTAGCACATAACATGAAAAGTCTAGCTGGCAATTAGTATAACTCAAATTTATGAATTCCTAGTAATGTTCGCACTCACAGAGTCGCGTAGGTCCCACCAATAGTCAGACTGTTTCCCATTCACGTGAGGTAGAAATGTTTCGTTTAAAAATTGGGCCAATTGGGCCTTAAATTTTGGGCTCATGTAAAGTTAGAAAAACAAATGGATAAAATTGTACGGATTTATGATTCGTACGACTTTATTATTTTACACCAATTTCGTCCGAGTTTAATACGATTCTATTGTATAACGATTTTATTCTCCGATCTAGATCGGTACCCATACTTTGACTCGTAGAGTCGTACGCTTTTAAGAGTTAAAGCGCGATTTTGATAACCATGATTCCAACGAACGAAATCTTAGAAAGATTGAAGAGCGTTGGAAAAGGGTTAGAAGAAGTTGATGCCTGAAGGCCTGAGGAAGAGAATCTCGATTCACTGAGGCAATTGCAATTTTATTCAAGCGTAAAATAAATTCAAGAGTAGTTTGACATATTAATAGATCTAAAAACCTAACCCTAGAAACCTAGCGAGAATGGGCCTAAAAATGCAAGCCCAACCCATCTCGTTATTTTAATAAATAGAGGAAATATAAATAATACCAAATATAGTAATTGTTTCACTTAAAATCCCGACATAAGATAAAACGAAAACCTGAGAACCAATGCAAGGACTTGAGCTTTCGGCGCTCTCGTCCAGATCGGCGTGGCCTTGGGAAGGCAAGGGGCACGGTCGCGCTCGTAGGCTCGAGTCCGCATTATTTCAATAGGGACTACGCCACTGACGACCCGGGCTGGCATGCAGCTAGCGCGACGCAAGGTGGGGTGCGACCGCGGTGTCTAGAGGTCCGGGCGCGCCATATTACTAGTCGTCCGCGCTGACGGTGTTTTTCTCGGAAAAGATTGGCTTGATCCCTGGCTCCTCCAATTCATCCGAAAGTGTGTCTTGGACCAAAGATGTCATCAACATGGTAGAAGGTGGGTCTTGGACCGAACTCATGGATTGAATGGCTCGACTTATGATGGAAACCGTAGCCCGACCTATCGCCTTGGCGCGTGCACGCGTCAAGGTTCCGTTGGATCGAACCGACATAGCTTCCTCCTCCTCAGCGACGGTCATAGTGGCAAAGACATCATCCTCGCGCCCCTTGAGCGGGAAGTGTCCCCGCTTCCTCAAAATCAAACTCGGACTCAACAAAGGGAGATAAATTAGACACGTTGACCGTTGCATGGACATTGCCATAAGAATCCGGGAGATCCAACTTGTAGGAGTTGGGACCAATTCGCTCAAGAATACGAAATGGCCCATCACCGCGTTGATGGAGCTTGGTCTTCCGAGCTGCCGGGAACTGTTCTCTGCGCAAATGGAGCCAAACAAGGTCTCTACGATCAAAGATCATAGGAATGCGACCCCTGTTGTGTTGTGATGAGTACTAAATAGCGCGCCGCTCAAGGTGCACCTTGGTCCTAGCATGGAGCTGCTGAATTTGATTGGCTCGGTTAGCAACATAAAACATGCTCTGCTTGCTTCAATGGCTTGGGGACCAAATCCAAAGGTGTAATGGGATGTTGGTGATTTGTGTAAAGTCATCAAATCCCTATAAGAGTATGTTGATGTTAACAAGTCATATTGATAATGTCGATTGAGGAATTGACATGTATGACTTTCCATGATGTGATTATAGAGAGTTGCCATGTATAAAAAGATCCAAAGGAATCGCACACCAACGCCGAGTATTGGAACCTCGTGTGCCACGGAACTTGGCGAGGACGCGCCTTGGAGGAGGCATTGCTCGGAGTCGGCATGGTGCATCGGCACGGTGCTAGGGTGTGGCGCGCTAGGAGTTCGAACTTGAGGTTCTAGACTCGAAAGCTAGCGGCGCACCTTGTACATAATTTGAGGTTCAAGACTTGGATGTTGAGGCGCGCCTTGGCACTAACGAGGGTAAGGTCAAGGCTGTGTGAGGCTAGCGACGCACCAAGGCATGTGCGGTGAGCGTGCGGCGCGCCTAGGGCATTGGCCCATGGCGCCGAGTCCGAGTTATGGAGCTAAGGTAAGGTTTTGAGCTTTGTATTTGAGTCTTGTAGCTTTGTGCATCTTCTAATGCAAGTTAGGAAGCTTCTCTAAGCTTGGTAGATGCTCTAAGCTAGAACCAAAGCTTGGGAATATCTTGGCACACAGCTATGTGTGCTAGAAAGAAGTATTTAAGCTTCATACTAGCTTAGAGTTAGCTCTAGGATCTTGAACAAGCTCTAGACTCATTGTATAAGCGTTATAAGAAGCTAATGTAGCTAGGGTTTAGCTCATGGAAGCTCAAGTTAGCTCACACTAGCTCAAGTTAGCTCAAGAAACATGAAAGTCAGCTCAACGAGCTCAAACACAGCTCAAGCCAGCTCAACTAGCTGGATGCTAGCTCAACTAGCTAAGGGCCAGTGACACTAGGTAAGTGACCTAGCTAGGTGTGGGGCTAGGTGGGCCGGCCCATGGGGCGCGCCTATGGGCATGTTGGGCCGTGTGCTTGTTGCATGGCATGGGCCTGATGCCATGCGTGTTGGGCCGAAGTCTTGGGCCTTTTGGATTGGATTTTTGGGCTTTCTCTTGGGCCATTCTAGGCTGAAATGAAACGCCATTTGGATTCCATGGGGGGATGCACTTGGACGCCTACAATGACAAGGAAAGAGAAGGGGAAGTTGCAACTTCTTTCCCCTACTTTCACTCTCGGCCATCCATTTGTTCAACCGAATGTAACCGCCACTTTTGGGCAGTTTTTGGACAAGATTCTCACGCCTATTTAAAGGGGAGAATGTCGTGCTTTGTTGGCATGAAATACATGAGAAAAACAGTCCATTAATCCACACAAATTCGGTTAGGAAAACACTTGTAGTCGAAAAGAGACTAGGCAACGTTTGAGTGTTCTACACGAGTGAATCAAACGCAAGTGTTGGCATCATGGATCGATCTTCAGGAGTTGGAGTGGAGAAGAAACCTCAAGTGGCGATGCATGAAGAGTTCATCCAAGTGAAGGAGGAACCACACACGTCATGGGAAGAAGAAGACTTCGTTCGAGTAAAGGATGAAGCGGAATCATGGGACTCAATGATAATCTTAACGACATGTGTACAAGAAAAGGACTAAAAGTTCAATTCTTGAGATCGACTTTAAAAGGTTGATTCTAGGTTCATTCATTTGGATGATCCTAACCAGATGACCCTTGAGTCGACCATTCTATGATTGGGACGACTCATGCTCTAGACTACCTTCGGGTCTACTAATGTAAGGGTCTACTGGATTGCCCCCCCACGTGAGAGGGTATGCACATGTTGGCCATGGATGAACTAAAGAACACATAAAAGAGATGGTAAGAGTCTCTTGATAAGATGCATGTGGAAGTTCACTTGGTGATTTCGTAGAAATCATGCTTGTTATGGAAAAGGAAATATGAAAGTCTTGATTGGTTTAAATTGAGATTTGTGGTATACTTGTAGTGAGCAATGTTTTATGAGAGTGAAATCTCTCATGGCTTGGTCAAACATAGTTTGACAAGGCTTGAAAGGTGTCAAATGGAAAGTTTGATACTTATACATGATGTAAGATGTACATGTCTAGACCGTTATATCATATGGTTGAATCCTAAAGGTTATGACTTGTCTAAATTATATGTATGGTTTGATGTTGACTTGAATAAATGTTAACATGATGATTTGCCTTGAATGGACATTTTAATGTCAAAAGAAATTGTCTTGATGTGAGGATCGACACATAGATGTCTAGGATTAAACCTAGATACGCCTTTGGCTTGGCCATAGGCGCGCTGGACGGTGTCGAGTCTCGGCATCAATCCTCGCGGCTCTAGGCGCTCGAGGTTGTGAAACCCACGGAGCATCAAAAGCAATCCCATGGAGGGCCGCTTCCTAGAACCCCTCGGCGCATGGCGCTGGACGCTAGACGTCACACAAGGGGAGCGTCGTGACGACGCAACGCCAAGACTGTGGTACGACCTTGGGATCGCATATGCCTAGGAACGCCGATTCGTGGTGCTCGGCACGTGGCATGGCTGTATTTGCAAAGCAAGGCAAGGGTGCACACGGACCCGATGCGTCGCTAACGGAGTGCAAGACTCTAGGCACTCGGCGTCGCAGTGTCTTGGTTAAAACCATGGCACGGTAAAGGGGTGCTCTAGGCGCGCCGAGGCTGGTTGAAACCAAGCCTTGGCTACGATGAGTGCTCGAGACTCGGCGTCGGTGTGCACTCGGTTGGCAGATAAGGCGCGCCTACTATAGGCATTCAAATTGATTTGGTCAAATCGATGAAACTATATTTGAAGTCATGTTAGGTTTTCATAGTTTAGGATTTGAGAAATATTGTGATTGAGTTTTAGAAACTTGGATTATCACATGTTCCATATGATTGTTTAGAAATGTTCATGTTAAATGTCATTATGTTGGATGGATAAAACTTGTTTGAGAATTTTGAAAGGCTGGTTTTAGGACTTCCAAATTAATAAGTTATGGTCTAGAAGAGACTATGAGGAATTGTTCAATCCTCGGATCCAAGGAAAGTGTCAATGAGCCATGTAAGGCTTACGATTGACAACTTTGATAAAGTTAGTCTTATGCTTAAGATGACCATTAAAAAAATTAATGGACATTAATGACATGGTGAATCAAAGACTAATCTTAACATGTGTGTAAACACTTGTGATAAGATAATTGTCTTATGAGCACAATTCTTCTAGTTTTCTTTGGAAAAGGGTCTAAGGAAAAGAAGAATTAAATCATCTCATGATGTTATATGAATGATGATCCTATGGAAACTCCCAATGTTTGGTAGTTAGGATGGAAGTAGAACATAAAGTGGAATACTTTATGTTGAATGGCCAAAAGGATAGTGATGTCATTTGGAGGTCTATTGGAAAGGACTCCTTATGTTTTAACATGGAAATGACATGGTTTAATTGGTAGAAACCAAGTTAAAAGGTTAAGATGATGAGATCTTGTTCTTCCTTTGATAAATTATGAAGATGCCAATGTAAGAGGAGAAGGTGAATTAGTTTATCTAAATCTTCGCCTTGGTTAAAGTACATTGGAATGGAAATAGAATTCCATGGTTATACACATGTTTAGAACACCTATTGATCTATGAACACATGGTTATAAATTTGGGTGTGTCATGGCTTGAGGACGCTCAAGTGGATGTTAAGGTGTTGATATCTTGGCATGGCGATTTGTCAATGGTATAATTGATGCATAAGGCATTGGATGTGTATAAAAACTTTCTAGGTTGGAAAGTTTGAAAGGAAGTTGGATCACTAAAATATGGAAGACCTCTAGTTGACGATTGGTCTCGAATTCCTATTTGGGTTATAGGCCGGCATTCTTGGAGTTTTCAAGAGGCAATTTGCTATACTTCGACTTTGGGTCGAAAAGTGACTTTTAAGTGTGAGGGAACCTTTTCTTAAGGAATATTCCATAATTAGAGTCAACTCGTTTGAATTTTGTTAAGCACAACGAGTTTGTTGATTTCTCACAGAGAAGATTGGCATAAGTGTTTGTGTTAAATTCAAATCGAGGGATGGGGTTAACATCCTTATTAACTCTAAGATTTGGACACCCAATTCCCCCTCATCGAAAGATGTGGGCCGAATTCAATGTGGAAAGCCAAAGTCATGGAGTTGGAGAGCATACACAAATTCCCATCAAGGTAAAATTGCTCTAGACCACATGAAACTAGTTTTGAAACAAAGATTTCATTAATGAGTTTTGGAAGTTGCTAATGTGGAGCATGATATAAAACTCAACTAAGCATATGTGGAAGTGGAAGGCTTCTTCCAAGTTAGAGTTCAAGGATGACGTATACCTCGTAAAACTTATCTCCTATATAAAGAGATAATTCACATATAGCAACTATCCACATAAGCACAAAGCAGAAAGTAACAATCATAAATGGTTGCACACACATCTATGCAAAGTCTTCTTATACTAATACATCTATTACTCTAACTTTATTACAAGCCATAAGTCTATGATGCAAAATGAGGAGGAGAAGGTTGCATAGAGCTTCAGTCGGTCGACCTGTATGAATGTGAACTCTAAAAGAGACACACGTCAGAAAGTTCTAACTGAAACTGAAAAATTGTTTTGCGATTTACGTGAGCCGCATACTCAGTGAATATAAACCATCATCAATTATTTCACACAATGCCAAGCAATTGGTCAATATACATATTCATATATACTATATATGTCATATATGAATTTACTATGCAAATGCAAATGCTGATGTATCCGATTCTTTATTTTGTGAACTGTTTAAGCCTGAATCTGCCTCGGGTTTACTGTATATGGACTCTTATGGTCCCTTTAGCAAAGAAATCCGAAGATTTCCTGAATATTGACTCTTATGGTCCCTTTAGCAAAGAAATCCGAAGATCTCCTAAATATTGACCCGTAGGTCCTGTATGATCCGTACATCCTGTATGACCCGTAGGTCGCTTTAACAAAGAAATCCGAGGATTTCCTGAATTACAGTTAGTCACAGGTCCTTTTAATCTCATTGCAATATGCTATGCAATCAAGTTCATCATGTGTTCATATATATGATATATCATATACCATCTGCTAACATACTTTCTGTGCAAACAACTATGGAAATTGCAGAGCTATCATATAAAAAACATATGTCCATATAGCTCATATAGCACATATATACATAAAGCACATATATCCATATAGCTCATATATCCGTATGGCACATATAGCACATAGGGTTGAATCTCCGGTCTATACTCACCTGTTTAAGGCAAATACTATATCTCTTCCCTTTCTCTTTGACCTCGATCTATTACTTGTGCTCCTATATATAACCCAATGCAAATTAGGATATTTACTCTTACAAACTCTAACCCAAATGCAATGAAATGCCAGAATGCATTATATCTCCTTGTGCATAATTCCAAATCCTTTAAAACTCGACAACAATAAACTATATATATAGAAGAACATTTTTCTAGTTCAAACCTTTCTAAAAAACTTGAGCAAGTATCTCCATAATATCCTTCCAAAACGAAACCCCAAAAATACTCTGAAATCTTTTACCGAATATAAATCCGATATCGAAAACACCCTCTGAGAACTATAAATCAACTGATTTCTAAATCAAAAGCAACTGTAGATCTGGATCTGGAAAAATTAGGAAAATCCAGATAAACCATTAACTAATTAAAAACTTACCAAACCACGCTTGTACTTCAGGATTAAAACCCTATAGAAGAGATCTTGTACCAGAATCGAATCAAAATAACAAAAATCACCAAATTCAACTTTTTTTTTCCTCTCTCTCTCGATTTTGTATGTTGCTCCATATTAGATATGAGAACACGCACAAATATATATATGAAATCACAAGTCGGCAATCACAGTTTAAAGTCGGCAAAACTTTTCAAAAATTACGGGTTTCACCCTCAAATCACCTTTACTACAAACTTTACCCTGAAATAATTATTAATTAACTTTAAGTTAAAAACTTTATAAAATATAATAAACTTAATTAGAAAATAAATATTACTTTTAAAAAATACTATATATCATGCTAATATGCTATGTATATACTACTAATCTTATATGAATGCAAAATGACGTATGCACTTTGGTCGGGGATGTTACAGTAAGCGTAAGAAACTCATGTGTAATTCTTACGACGTGCACTTAGACAAGTTGATTGGTTCAATTCTTAGAACACCATGATTCTTTAGTGCATGATTGTAATTGTTACAAGTTATAAATTCAAGTCTACGGACATTTATTTCTATACATAGAGTTTGTTAAATAAACTTCGAGTTTTGATGACAATGCTCAAATGGGGGAGGAATGTTGGTGATTTGTGTAAAGTAATCAAATCCCTTTAAGAGCATGTTGAGGTTAACAAGTCATATTGATAATGTCGATTGAGGAATTGACATGTATGACTTTCCATGATGTGATTATAGAGAGTTGTCATGTATAAAAAGATCCAAAGGAATCGCACACCAATGCCGAGTATTGGAACCTCGTGTGCCACGGCACTTGACGAGGGCGCGCCTTCGAGGAGGCATTGCTCGGAGTCGGCATGGTGCATCGGCACGGTGCTAGGGTGTGGCGCGCTAAGAGTTCGAACTTGAGGTTCTAGACTCGAAAGCTAGCGGCGCGCCTT
This sequence comes from Fallopia convolvulus, assembly GCA_964016875.1. Classification (NCBI taxonomy): domain Eukaryota; kingdom Viridiplantae; phylum Streptophyta; class Magnoliopsida; order Caryophyllales; family Polygonaceae; genus Fallopia; species Fallopia convolvulus. Next base: position 48,387,699 of record OZ024729.1, read on the forward strand.
GTACATGATTTGAGGTTCAAGACTCGGCTGTTGAGGCGCGCCTTGGAACTAACGAGGGTAAGGCCAAGGATGCGTGAGGCTAGCGACGAACAAAGGCATGTGCGGTGAGCGTGCGGCGCGCCTAGGGCATTGGCCCATGGCGCCGAGTCCGAGTTATAGAGCTAAGGTACGGTTTTGAGCTTTTTATTTGAGTCTTGTAGCTTTGTGCATGTGCTAATGCAAGTTAGGAAGCTTCTCTAAGTTTGGTAGATGCTCTAAGCAAGAACCAAAGCTTGGGAATAGCTTGGCACATAACTATGTATGGTAGAAAGAAGTATTTAAGCTTCATACTAGCTTACAGTTAGCTCTAGGAGCTTGAATAAGCTCTAGACTCATTATATAAGCTTTATAAGAAGCTCATGTAGCTAGGGTTTAGCTCATGGAAGCTCAAGTTAGCTCACGAAGCTTGAAAGTCAGCTCAACGAGCTCAAAACGCAGCTCAAGCCAGCTCAACTAACTGGATGCTAGCTGAACTAGCTAAGAGCCAGTGACACTAGGTAAGTGACCTAACTAGGTACCTAGCTATGCTAGCTAGGTGTGGGGCTAGGTGGGTCAGCCCATGGGGCGCGCCTATGGGCTGTTGGGCCGTGTGCTTGTTCCATGGCATGATCCTCATGCCATGCGTGTTGGGCAGAAGTTGTGGGCCTTTTGGATTGGAATTTTGGGCTTTCTCTTGGGCCATTCTAGGATGAAATGAAATGCCATTTGGAGTCCATGGGGGGATGCATTTGGTCGCCTACAATGACAAGGAAAGAGAAGGGGAAGTTGTAACTTCTTTCCCCTACTTTCACTCTCGGCCATCCATTTGTTCAACCGAATCTAACCGCCACTTTTGGGCAGTTTTTGGGCAAGATTCTCACTCCTATTTAAAGGGGAGAATGTCGTGCTTTGTTGGCATGAAATATATGAGAAAAACAGTCCATTAATCCACACAAATTCGGTTAGGAAAACACTTGTAGTCGAAAAGAGACTAGGCAACGTTTGAGTGTTCTACACGAGTGAATCAAACGCAAGTGTTGGCGTCATGGATCTATCTTCACGAGTTGGAGTGGAGAAGAAACCTCAAGTGGCAATGCATGAAGAGTTCATCCAAGTGAAGGAGGAACCACGCACGTCATGGGAAGAAGAAGACTTCGTTCGAGTAAAGGATGAAGCGAAATCATGGGACTCGAATAAGGTACGTTTGTTCTTAATAGATGTGTCTTGCCAACATGTCTATTGTTTTCGTATGGTACGTTTTATCTCAGAACGATATTGCGTGAACCCTTAGAATGGAATAGGGGCAATATACATTGAAGGAAAGATCGATCTAATCGTTCGACTCGTAGCCTATATCCGGGTGTAACTTAATGAGACAATAAGATGTTTAAGTGGGTCGGTGGTGATTACCTTTATGGTCTACACCCAACGAGACTACCCTTCGGGGGTCTACTCACGAGATTAGCCTTCGGGGTCTACTCAAACCGCCTTGACTATCCTTATGGATCTACAAGGGCCGACTTTCACTTCAACTTAACAAGGCGAATATGCTTTTATGTTTGCATGCATACCCTAAAACTCAACATGGGATTGCGCCCATAAACGACCTCAAATGGAGTCAAAGAGTGCGCCAAATGTTTGGACCTGTTATAGCAAAACTCAAGGGTAGAGAGTAAGTCCTCCCACCGGCGTGGGTTTGACTTGAGCATCACTCGAAGGAGCGAGCCCAAGGTTTAGTTTGTGACCTCTGTTTGGCCATCAATCTGGGGATGATAACTAGTAGAAAACAACAATTTGGTGTCAAGTTTTCCCAAAAGCGTTCTCCAAAAATGGCCCACAAACTTGGTGTCTCGGTCACTAATAATAGTTATCGGTACACCATGGTACTTTAACACATTGTCAAAGAACAAACAAGCCACTTCCGTAGCATTATTCGTACTTTTACAAGCGATAAAGTGAGCCATTTTAGAGAATCGGCACACAACAACAAAAATGGAATCTTTGCCTCTCTTTGAAATAGGCAGTCCCGTTATGAAGTTCATAAAAATGTCCTCCCATGGGGCGTTAGGCGAAGGCAAAACAGAGTAAAGTCCATTAGGTAAAGTAGTTGACTTGGATTTTCGGCATGAAACACAACTCCTACAAAATTTTGTGACATTGGAGACCATGCTAGGCCGAAAGAAATGTTCACGCAAAGCTGCAAGAGTTTTGTTCACCCCAAATGTCCTCGTCCATTGTGAGCCTCTTTAATTAAAAGGTGCCTTATAGATGAGGCTTGAATACAAAGTTTCCCAGCCTTGTATAAGTATCCGTCATCCAAAAAGCAAGAGTCCCACTCACGATGAACCGAGCACTTCTCAAAGATTGGCCCAAAGAAAGGGTCTGAAGCATAAAGCTCCTTAATCAAAGAGAAGACAAGTAAACGAGTTTGCAATTGAGTAAGAAGCACATGCCTGCGAGAAAGGGTGTCGGCGACCATATTCTCTTTTCCCTTCTTGTGTTGGACGACATAAGGAAATGTCTCCAACAATTCCACTCATCGAGCATGTCTTCTATTCAAGTGGGTTTGGATCTTAAGGTAGGAAAGCGCTGCATGGTCACTATGGATCAAAAATTCCCATGGCCACAAATAGTGCTTCCAAGTTTGGAGGACTCGAATAAAGGCATATAGCTCCTTGTCATATGTAGGATAATTGAGATTTGCCCCGGTGAGCTTTTCGCTAAAATAAGTGATAGGCTTATTCTCTTGACGAAGGATGCCCCCAATACCAGTGTTAGAAGCATCACATTCCACCTCAAAAGATCTAGAAAAATCCGGCAATTGGAGCAAAGAGGCGTGGCTCAAAGCATCCTTCAACTCTTGGAACACCCTCTCATGGTGCTTTTTCCATTCTATAACGGTGTCGTTTTTGGTCAAGGCATGTAGGGACACCGCTATAGAAGAGAAATTGCAAACAAACCGGTGATAAAATCCAGCCATGCCCAAGAAAGAGCGAACCATGGTAGTCGTGGTAGGCGTTGGCCACTCGGTAATGGCCTTAATCTTAGCATCGTCCACCTGTAAACAACAAGAAGACACCACTAAACCAAGAAAAACAGTGGACATGCTACAAAAAGTACAATTGGCTAAATTGTCAAAAAATGTTTCTCGGCGCAACCACGCCAGAACGAGCCTCAAATGGTCCACGTGGTCAGTCAAAGACTTAGAATAAATTAAAATATCATCAAAATAGACCACGAGAAACTTACCAATGATATCACCGAGGACGTGATTCATCAACCTCATGAATGTTCTCGACGCATCAGTGAGGCCAAAAGGCATCACTAACCACTCGTAGAGACCGAATTTGGTCTTGAAAGCTGTTTTCCACTCATTTCCCTCCTTCATCCGGATTTGATGGTAACCGGACTTCAAGTCAATTTTGGAGAAGATGGAAGCGCCATAGAGCTCATCTAACATGTCATCGAGCCATGGAATAAGATGTCGGTACTTGACTGTAATCTGATGAATGGCCCGGTAATCCATGCACATGCGCCAAGAGCCGTCCTTTTTTGGAACAAGGATGACTGGCACACCACAAGGACTCATGGACTCTCTAAATAGCCTCTATCAAGTAGCTCCTAAACCTGTTTTTTATTAGGCAACGAGGCACCGGGCACCAAATCGATTTGGTTCTCAATACTCCGTATAGGTGGCAAACCAACATGCATCTCATCAGGAAAAACATCTTTGAATTCACTAAGTAAGGAAGTTATCTCATTTGGCAATGCCGGAGTGTCAGTGCTAGAAGATGTCAAGGACATCGGCACCAAAAGAAAACATGAGGCGCGACCTTGCAATGTAGTTGTAAGGGACGACGGTCGGGACAACAAGAGGCGACGGTTGGGGTGCCCGTTGTTGCGTCTGCTGTGTTACGTGCCTTGTCTGAATTATGGTGGGTTGCACCGTTTCCTTTCTCATCAAAAAGGTTTGGTTTGGGCACACCCTTGGCTTTGTTATCTCTTTCCTCAGCCTCAATCGCTTTTTGGCGATCTATTTGAACCTGGTCCTGCAAAATCTCACTTAGCGACATTGGTAAAAGCTTGACGCGCTTCCCGTGGTACGTAAACACATAAGTGTTCAAGTAACCATCGTGAAGAACACGTCTATCAAATTGACATGGACGTCCCAACAATAAATGTGTGACGTCCATTGCAACTACATAACAATGTATGGTGTCTGTATAAGGACCAATGGAGAAAAAAATCGTACAATGTTTAGTAACTTGCGTACTTGAGCTAGACGAAATCCATTGTAGACCGTAAGTGGCTGGGTGTGGTGCTGTAGGTAGCCCAAGATGATCGACCACCATATCATTAACCAAATTAGTGAGACACTCGGAATCAATGATGATATTTAAGCTCATTGATCCGACTATAGGTCTAGTGTGAAAGAGATTTTCCCGATGGTCATTGAGATTGTTTTCACGAAGGATTAAAGCCTTTTGTGAAACCAACCCCAACGGAGTCCCCATGTTGGCCGACGATGGAGCATAATCCAACTCATCCGCTTGAGAAACTGAACACTCCTCCTCAATTGGTGTCGAGGTTGAAATTTCTTCTTCATCCATGGACTCATAACCAGCTGAAGCTTGAACAAACATGACTTTCTTGCGATTGGGGCAGTCTTTTTGGTAGTGAACACGCCCACCACAAGTGTGGCATTCCAAGTCATGGGCACGTTCATGGCCTGGCTGCGCCGGCTTTTGAGGAGCCGAGCGTGTCGGAGTAGAAGTTGTGGACTTGCCCAAAGTAGTAGAAGAACCCTGTCCTACAACACTAGATTTTTTGTTAGTAGCAAAACCGTATTGATGAGTGCTGGAAGATACATACCTGCCCGAAGAAGGTCGGGACCCATAGCTCTTGTTGCGGAAATGTTGTTGATGTATTTTCATGGCCGTGTGTACTAGAGTGTTGATATCCTTAATAGGAACGATCTCAAGCTGATGTTTAATAGACAAATTAAGGCCACTAATAAACTTAGTACGCAAAGTGGATGGAGCAACACTAATGTTCGCTTTGAAAAACACGTCCTCTAATTTCTCGAAATACTCGACAGGGGACAAGGATCCTTCGCGAAAATGAGCGATGTCCAAACGCATTTGGTTACGATAATCAGTTGGAATGTATTTTTGAGTCATGACATAGACCAACTGATCCTATGTAGTCACTTGTGTAAGACCGCGACGAAAACGGTCATCCACAAAACGTTGCCACCAAACCCAGGCTGAACCACGGAAGTGTAAGGTGGCCGCTTGTACATGCTCATAAGCACGGATATTACAATAGAGCAAAGTATGCGCTGTCACATTGACCCATTCTAAGAAGACCGCCGGGTCATGATGCCCTTCAAACAATTCTATCTTGACCTTAATTGACTTCGTGTCGTTGGTACCGAGGAGTTTCCCGGTCACCATTAGCAACATGAACATCATGTACACGATCAATGGAGGACCAAGGCTGGGCCGGCACCTGCCCGTAATAAAGGTCATGCCCTTGGTCATGTTGCTGGGGTAGAGGTTGGGCGTTCCGCTCGGTGACATGATCATAGGCGCGCCGATTTTGGAGCATTTGAGCATTACCAATATTAGGGGTGGGAGTTGGCGGAATGCAATCCGATGGACGATCATCCAATTCAGGAGGATCACCCAACGCTGGAAAATTATGAGGATTAACGATGATCGAATCCTCAATGTGTTCATCATCGAACTCCTTAAAGTCGTCATGGATAACCGGGGTAGCATAATTGTACTCCAAGGAACCATGTCGGCGATTGTGACTAGGTTCCTTCTCATAAGGCCTTTGGTTCCGAGCAATAACATTATGGTCAATAACCGGTGCTGGAATGTGTTGGTCACACATGACATAAAGCCAGCGTGCTCAGGCATCGTCAACAAATTATTGGTGAGGCGGGGCACTACGAGAGGTGGTGGCGTAGTAACCATCATCTCCTTGACCATAAGAATTCTAAAGAGGGAGTTGAGAAAACATACCTTGGTCTTCGGCATAGGTACTCAAAGATGGATCATAAGCATGGGGGTCGCTATGAAGCACCCAAGTGTCTTGGCCAAGCTTGGACTCGGTGTCTAGCTTGTGTTGTGGAACAAACGGTTGGAGAAGCTCGGTGGGGGCCCTTGTCCTTACGCCGAGGGTCATGAGTATCAAAAGGAATGGGTTGATTAACCAAACCCGGTTCCACAATTGTTGCCGGTGCGCCAATAACGATGCCCGAAGCCTTGGCGCGGGCCCGCATCAAAGGCCCGGGAGGAAGTTGTTGCGGCTCCAGAAGTGTAGCCAAGACTTGTTCTTGGGGTGTACTAGAAATGGTGACGCTCGCCTTGGTTGTGGGTGCCACAAGAGGTCGTTATGATAAGGCTAACTCATGGGCATCCAAACGAGCGAGTATCTTGTCAACCGCTATAGTCAAACAGTCAATTGCTTGATCCGTAGAACTAGACTCAACCAATGCAGCGGGATTGAGTGGATTATTGCCATCATGTGCTTTAGGAGTACCTGAACCATCATGAGAATACATGGCGAGTAACAAAGAACAAAACGAACAAAGAAATCAAACACGCAAAGTCTTAGCTCTTGATCCGAGCAATGCACTCACACAAGGTCACGAGTAGGGGTGTCAATCGGGCGGGTCGGTCGGGTCAATTCAGTTTCGGATAAGTTCGGATTCGGGTTAAATTCGGATATTTTGAAAATCGGGTCAAATTAGGTTGGATCATTTCGGGTCGGGTGCTCAATTAATCGGGCAAAGTCAGGTTTTGGGTCAATTTCGGTCGGGTCATTCATTTCCGATCCAACTTGATTTCGGATAAGTCCGATTTCGGGTTGAGTTAGATTTTGGATTTAGTCGGATTTCAGGTGAATCGAGTTTCGAGTTTTTCGGATTTTGGGTGAATCGGATTTCGACTTTGGCCGAATTTTGGGTTGATCTGATTTCGAGTAAGCCGGATTTTGATTAAGACCGTTTATCGAATGATGATTTTTTGTAGTTTAACTACTCTAGGATCTAAATATTTAATGTAAAATTTAAATTAAAAACATAACTATAAAAATATTCACTATTATTAATATTTTAAAACATAATGTAATTTTCAGATGGTTTCGGGTCGGGTAACTTCGAATTTTGGGATGGTTCGGGTAACTTCGGATTTTCGGATAACTTCGGGTCGGGTAACATCGGATATCGGGTTGCATCAGGCTAGTCCATTTGGGTATAATCGGTTTTGGGTTAATCTCGAGTTAGGATATTTTTGGATTCGGGTCAAATTAGTTCGGGTCAAACATGTCTCGGGTATAAAACATTTTATTGTTTTCTCGGGTCGGGTCGGGTTCGGAGTCGGGTGGGTCGGACGGGTTTTGTGCGAGAGGCGGCTTAGGCTCACGAGTAAAACAATGGTGTTATTCAGGCAAAGCAAACTTAAGGCAAGATATGCACCCACACAGTATAGTAAGATCAAACAAGTTGTACTTAACAAGCAAGGAATGATGTAAGCACTAACAATGTCACAATCACCTAACAAGTGTGGTTTTATGGCTTACCTTATTTTAGTTATGCCACCCACAATGAATTTTTTCTACATATAAATTAGGGCCGAATTTTTTTTTTTGGCTTTTTGATGCTAAATTTTCGACGAAATAACTAAACAACGAGTAATTTGCAGCAACAAATGTAGTTGAAAGCAATCAAACACAAGCCAGACAGACTATTAAGTAATGAAAAATTACTAACGATGCGAAGTCAATCAAGCAAAAGAATGTAATGAACAAATCACACCACAAATTTTAATCAAAGGACTAGAACAAAAAATATTAATTAGGGTTTGGCTATTTTTTTTTAAAATTTTTTGATGCGTTTCGTCTCGCTACAAGGACCGACTTCTCGTTTTATGAATCCCACCTCGGTCTAGGGGTGAAAATAGAGTGGAAGCAAGCAACGAACCAAGCACGCATGGGCGCGCGAATCGATGGATGATTGGTACGACGCTAGGGTTCTAGCAGCGTCTCGAGATGAAGATGATTTCGACGAACGAAATCTTAGAAAGATTGAAGAGCGTTGGAAAAGGGTTAGAAGAAGTTGACGCCTGAAGGCTTGAGGAAGAGAATCTCGATTCACTGAGGCAATTGCAATTTCATTCAAGCGTAAAATAAATTCAAGAGTAGTCTGACATATTTATAGATCTAAAAACCTAACCCTAGAAACCTAGCGAGAATGGGCCCGAACATGCAAGCCCAATCCATCTCGTTATTTTAATAAATAGCATAAATATATGATGAAACTCGATGTGGGATGGCTAGTTGCTTGCTTGTGTATATACGGTCGATGTGGGATGGCTTGTTTGAACTCTTGCACATATAAGCATATGGCGGTGGTGACATGGTGTTTTCCTAGTGGAACTTTGTTCATGCTTTAAATGCACCGTACCAAAAAGGGCATAATTGCTCCTGCATGCATGTCCACAACCATATCAAATCAATTGTCTAGGAGAATAAATGTCTGCAACCTGTACAAATGCCAACCACATTGGTCCGAGACTTGTGATGAAATTGGGCCCAACACATGAATATATGTACATACATCTCATGCACAAAAGATTACGAGAACCACTAGATTTGTCACTTGTTTAAATATAAATGTATAACATATATTAGGTGCTCTCGTTTTGTTTATTGGGATTAAATCCGTATATTGTTTCCTAGACGCGTATATATAACGCGACTTTTTTATCTCTTCTTCCTTATGTTTGCTACTTACTCGCTGATTATTTAGCGATTATTTCGCGCACAGTCACAACCTCGTGGCTTGGTGTTCTCGTTCCACGAGGGCAACGAGACAATAAAAATGTGCGCCGCCTATGGGCTTGCAACTTGTGTAATGCGATCTTAATTCGAGACTAGGTGGAGTACGCGCACGCCGCAAAAGGAATTAGGGCTTTGCCCCTTGAAATCGAGAGTAGGCGCCAACCCGAGCCTTGCTCGAGTTGTGCGCATTCGAGAATTAGGACATCATCCTTAAGATAGTTGCCATCAACCCCGAGTCTCGCTCGGTTTACGCGCACTTTAGAAAGTTAGGACGCCGTCATTAAGAGAATTGTTGCCAACCCCGAGCCTCGCTTGGGTTGCATGCGCTTTTCGAGAGTTGGGACCTCGTCCCTAAGAGAGTTGCCGCCAACCCCGAGCTTGACTCGGGTTGTGCGTGCTTTTCGAGAGTTGGGACCTCGTCCCTAAGAGAGTTGCCGCCAATCTCGTGCCTCGCTCGGGTTGCGCGCGCTTTTCGAGAGTTGAAACCTTGTCCCTAAGAGAATTGTCGCCAACCCCGACCCTCGCTTGGGTTGCGCGCGCTTTTTGAGAGTTGGGACCTCAACCCTAAGAGAGTTGTCGCCAAACCCGAGCCTCGCTCGGGTTGCACGCGCTTTTCGAGAGTTGGGAGCTCGTCCCTAAGAGAGTTGCTGCCAACCCCGAGCCTCGCTCGGGTTGCGCATATTGATCTTTTGATTATGTGCAGCAATCTCGAGCCTCGCTCAGATCGTGCATTGATTATTTATGATTGTATGCAACGATCTAATCCTCGCTCGGATCGTGCATTGATTTTTTTTTATTATGCAACGATCCGAGCCTCGCTCGGATTATGCATAGGTTTTTTTGATTATATGCAATGATCCCGAGCCTCACTCGGATCGTACATGCATTGTTTTTGATTATATGCAAGGATCCCGACCCTCGCTAGGATCGTGCATGGATTATTTTTTATTATATGCAAGGATCCCGAGCCTCGCTCGGATCGTGCATGGATTGTTTTTTTTATTATATGCAACGATCCCGAGCCTCGCTCGGATTGTGCATGGATTATTTTTTATTATATGCAACGATCCCGAGTCTCACTCGGATCGCGCTTGGATTGTTTCCATCCCAAGTGGGAAACGAGGGGCGAAAAGGTTATTTTGATCATGTTAGGATGCCTCCTAATTGACCGTGATCTTTCTACTAAGATCGTTCCTAACCCCAAGTGGGAAGCGAGGGGCGGAAAGATTATTTCGGAGAATTAGGAACTTTGTTCCAACATGAGAGCATAATTAACTAATCGAATATAATTAATTAACGAGGCGAATTTACAAGGCGTACCTCATTCCACGAGTTTGCGACGCGAGAAGTATGCCATGTGTGCGATCAATGCTCGCAAATTGGGTCGGCCATTACAGGCCATTTATACAATTATATTTCCCATGCCATATACACACACACACATATATATATATTGCGAGTATATGTTTAACAAGGACACCTCGCTGAGAAGAGTCGGCACCTCCCACCCCGATGATTCGTCGCCGCCTCCCCCATCGCGCTCGAGCACGAATAATGTGTAACGCCGGTGCGTATTGATTGTGCCTTGAGTACCTCCATCAAGAGGAAGCGACTCAATGTGATCGAAAAAAGAATATAGATTTAGGTTGTGCCCCCCACGATTTAAGGAACACCGCGCGGAGGCGGACGCCGCAAACGACTGCTCACACTCGCCCCGAGCCCCGACCTTGGCCTCGAGCATTATTGCCGAGGTGTTTGGCCTCGCGAGGATGTCGAGATATTTGGCCTAGTGAGGTGAGCAGGAAGACCGCGAAGATTAGCCGCGTCGGAAATGACCTCAGAGATTACAACCGGTCGAAGATTGTGTGCAACGTTTAGAGGTTGGCCCAAAGAGCATATGGATTTTGAGTGGACCGACCCACGAGGCTTACCACGTTAACCTTAACAAAGGTCTCACCACAAATATATACATTTATATTGTGAATATATGATTTTAACGATGATACTTAGCAAAGAACTCTGATCCACCTACGCCGATGGTTTGTCGATGCCAAGAAGAGTATGCGTGATGGTGGAGGCATGGGCACAACACCGCGCTGGCCCGCCATGGAGCACTGGCAAACAAGAACATCGCGCAGGCCCGCCTTGGCCCGACCGGGATGACACTGAGACTAGATGGGGTTGGGACCTCGGGAGCACTGCGCACATCAAAGGGAGAGCCGATCGCCGGTGCCGAAGCAATGGCATGACCAACCCAGCGGCCTCCTGCCTCAAAGTAGACCCTACACGGCCACCCACCTCGCACGAACCCCGCGATGTTTGGCCTCGAGGAGGACCACGATGTTTGGCCTCGAACCACTTATCTCGTTCTTTGGCCATACATCTCGTTCATGGGCCACATGGAGACCATGAATATTCCCGGTGACATGCACCTCGCTCATGGCCATACAAAGACCACAAAGATTCTTGGTGACATGCACCTCGCACATGGCCATACAAAGACCACAAGGATTCTCGGTGACATGCACCTCGCATGTCCACCACGCATACATGCACATTTGCCTATATATAATTAAATGGAGGGAGGAGACAGGACTTACTTGATTGTTACCCGAGAGTAGGTCAGATATTGAGAGTTAATTCCCACAGACGGAGCCAGTGATGAAACCCGATATAATACGTGCTAAATACAGGATTATATTAAATACTAACTCTCGGGATTTCGTACAACCAAACGGTTTTTGTACGTAGATTTTTCCTCCTCCCCACCCTTCATCTTATTGTTTTTGTACTCTTTACAAATAAAGCTTTTTGGACTTTATACCATAAATAGCGTGATAGCTTGCATATAGGTAGTGTTTAGGGTGCATGTTTACGTTTCCTTTGCTTTGTTTTTAGGTAGTTTTAGTTAGTACATCTCGTTTTGTTAATTGGGCCACCAGATTACGAGAGATTACGAGAATATAAACTTATTACACATAAATATATCTACGTACATCTCATGCACAAATGATTACGAGAGCCACCAGATTTTTCACTTGTTTAAATATAAACTTTTAACATATATTAGGTGCTCTCGTTTTGTTTATTGGGCCTAAATCCGTATATTGTTTCCTAGACGCGTATATACAACACGGCTTTTATCTCTTCTTTCTTATGTTTGCTACTTACTCGCTGATTATTTAGCGATTATTTCACGCACCATCACAACACCTTCGCTTGGTGTTCTCGTTCCACGAGGGCAACGAGACAATAACAGGTGCGTCGCCTATGGGCCTGCAACTTGTGTAATGCGATCTAAATTCGAGACTAGGTGGAGTACGCGCACGCCGCAAAGAAAATTAGGGCTTCGCCCCTTTAAACCGAGATTAGGCCCCAACCCGAACCTCGCTCGAGTTGCGCACATTCGAGAGTTAGGACATCGTCCTTAAGATAGCTGCCGTCAACCCCGAGTCTCGCTCGGTTTGCGCACACTTTAGAATGTTAGGACCCCGTTAATAAGAGAATTGCCGCCAAACCCGAGCCTCTCTCGACTTGCGCGCGCTTTTCGAGAGTTGGACCTCGTCGCAAAAAGAGTTGTCGCGAACCCCGAGCCTCGCTTTGGTTGCGCGCGTTTTTCGAGAGTTGTCGCCAACCTCGAGCCTCGCTCAGGTTGCGCGCGCTTTTGATAGTTGGGACCTCGTCCCTAAGAGAGTTGTTTCCAACCCCGGGCCTCGCTCGGGTTGTGTGCGCTTTTCGAGAGTTGGGACCTCGTCCCTAAGTGAGTTACCGCAAACTACAATCGTTGCACGCGCTTTTAGAGAGTTGGGACCTCACCCCTAAGAGAGTGCGGAAAACCCCAAGCCTCGCTCGGGTTGCACGTTCTTTTTCGAGAGTTGGGACCTTGTCCCTAAGAGAGTTGTAGCCAACCCCGAGCCTCGCTCGGGTTGCGCGCGCTTTTTGAGAGTTGGGACCTCGTTCCTAAGAGAGTTGTCGCCAACCCAGATGCCACAACCATAGCAAATCAATTGTCTAGGAGAACAAATGTCTGCAACCTGTACAGATGCCAAACACATTGGGCCGAGACTTGTGATGAAATTGGGCCCAAGCCCACTCTTGTAGCCAACACATGAATATATGTACGTACATCTCATGCACAAAAGATTACGAGAGCCACCACATTTTTCACTTCTTTAAATATAAATGTATAACATATATTAGGTGCTCTCATTTTGTTTATTGGGCCTAAATCTGTATATTGTTTCGGCACACTCGTCCAGATCGGTGCAGCCTTGGGCAGGTGAGGGGCGTGACCGCGTCGCATAGGCATGAGACCGCGTTATTTCAACAAGGACTACACCACTAACGACGCGGGCTGGCACACAGCTGGTGCAGCCGCGCAAGGTGGGGGCGCGGCCGCGATGCCTGGAGGCGCGATTGCGCCACAATACTGGTCATCCGCGCTGGCTTTGGTTTTCTCAGAAAAGGTTGGCTCGATCCCTGACTCTTCCAATTGGTCCGAAATTGTGTCTTGGACCAAAGATGTCATCAACATGGTAGAAGGTGGGACTTGGACCGAACTCATGCATTGAATAGCTGGACTTATGATGGAAACCATAGCTCCACCTATCGTCTTGGCGCGTGCATGCATCAAGGGTCCGTTCGATCGAACCGACATAGCTTCCTCCTCCTCAGCGGCGGTCATAATGGCAAACACATCAAAATCTATGAGTACTATTTAATATGGGTAATTTTGTGAAAATTTTGTTTCCTTAATATATATACAAATTTGTCTATTACCATCTATTGTGAAACGAAGAGAGTATAAATTTCCAAAGCTCATTGATTTGTAATCTACACATATGTTTGTAGTTGTTTGTTATTTTTATGTAGATATGTAAATTTCTATTAGTTAAAATCATAAAAATCATCAAATATTTATTATTTAGTATTTTTAAAAATCATCAAATTCAAAATGAAAAGCACTTTTATCGATATTTCTTGCATGTCAGGAAGAAGATATAAAGGTTATAGGTAAAAAATAAGGTCATCATGAACATTAAGTCACTTTTTTCCCATATGTTGTAACCACATTACCCACCTCATTTTTTTCGCATGTCATGGGTAAAAATTAAGCTCACAATATTAAGCCACCAATCTTTGTCACATGTCACTCTTGAAGACACCTCCTTTTAAATATTGGGCTCAATGTTAATCATCTTTGCCGTGTCATGTCTCAAACCACTTTCTTTAAAGTATTGGGCCAAACATTAATTGTGAATTGATGAAAATTAATTGTTTTACCTAAATAAAAGTTATGTTGAAATTTCTCTTAAATGATATTATTAAAAGGTAGTTTGGTCATCATAGTTAACATCTAGGTCGTATTTGTAATACTCCGGTTGTCGAAAATCGGATAACTAATTCAATTTCCAACTTTTACCACCTTATTATTATATTTGGGACGAAAGCCACCAAAGCCTCATTTCTTGTTTGGGGACCCGGGGGTTGTTTCACTTGTGGGTGAAAATGGGTTTTTGGGTGGAAAGTGATTTTTAGTGTCTTGAAAAACGTAAAAAGCAGAGAGAGTTGCACGAATTTCAAGAGTGTTAAAAGGGATTTTTGGGTAGAAAGGGATTTTGTCTACAAAGTGAAATAAGGCCCCGATCATAAGAGGCCAAAATTTTGGCCCATCAACTATTTCGGATTACACATTCATTTTAAGCCCTCCCATCATAATTTTTGCCCTAACCTCATTCTAGCCTAAACCCTCACATCCACGCTCTCTCTCCCTCTCTGTTCTGAAGGTCGACACACACGTTCGTCCGCCACCACCCTTCATTCCCAGCAATTCCCTCCTCTAGCTCTCCCGTCGTGGTGAGCCAAACATCAATCTCGGCCACCAGTAGCGTCATCGCCTTCGTTGTTCCGCCTCCGATTCCACATTCGCGCTTGCCATTTCTGAGGTCGCCACCAACGACCAATCGTCCTTACGGTCCGCCACCCATTCTCCTTGGGTGCACAGATCAAGCTTTCCCGGCCACCGGTCTTGTCATCCCGCGCAAGAACTCGTTTGTTTCACCGCAAGTCATCTCCGCCACCACTGTTCGCATACTTCCTCGACCCGGGCGTCGCTGGTAAGACCTTGTCGCCGCATTCATTGTTTTCTTCCTCTTCTTTGTTCAATCTCGTTTTGATCCCTCTTGCCTCTGTTTGTAGATCTGGTGGTGACCAGATTGAGAACCACCCTTCTTACTACTCTAAGGTCGAGTCGTTTTGATTCCGAATCGCAACTTCGGCATTACTGGTAATTGTTTTCTGCTCAGTTGGTTTCCTAAGGTTTTGATTCCAAATCACAACTTCAGCAGCAATAATAGTAGTAGTAGTAATAATAATAATAATAATAATAATATAACAATAATATTTTGAGTGGAACTGAATTAATAATTCATAGGTTGGACCTGATATAAAGTTAAAATTCCACGAGTTAAACTTGGTTGGTTTCGGGTGTCATCTTAGTCCAACTCCGTGTTCAAGAGTTCGATGGTTTCGGAATAATTAATAATAATACTAATACTAATAGTAATAATAGTAATAAAAGTAATAAAAGTAATAATAATAATAATAATAATAATAATAATAATAATATTAATAACAATAATAATATAACAATAATATTTTGAGTGGAACTGAAATAATGATTCATAGGTTGGACCCGATATAAGGTTAAAATTCCATGAGTTAAACTTGGTTGATTTCGGGTGTCATCTTAGTCCAACTTCGTGCTCAAGAGTTTGATGGTTTCGGGTGACGTCTTAGTCCAACTCTTGGTTTTATATAAGTTTAGTTCTGAAACTATGTTCGTTTTTAATATGTTTCTTGTAGTTGGTTAGTCTAAGTTAATCTAACAATCGGGTTTTGGTTGCCTCGATTATTTTAAATAGATATATGTGCGGATGGATTTTAGTTGTAGTGGTTAAGCTAAGTGCTTTAAGGTTAATCAATGTTTTCGTGTATATTGTTTTGGACAAAAATTTTGAAAACCAAACTCTTGCCCTAGATTTGGGGCACGATCAAATCGAAAATCAGAGAATAACTAAAGAAATAATCGGATTGATGGAATCGGGATTATAATAGTTCTCTCTTGGAGAGTTTTCTATTGCATATATGTGCGTACCAATGGAATGTCTTGATTTTTCTATCTTTCTAGCCTATATCTTTATCAAATTAACCATCATATCCCACGTTCTACACGTTCCTTTAAGGTTAATCAATGTTTTCATGTATAATGTTTTGGACAAAAAATTTGATAACCAAACTCTTGCCCTAGATTAGGGCACGATCAAATCGAAAATCAGAAAATCACTAAAGAAATAATTGGATTGATGGAATCGGGATTACAATTGTTCTCTCCTGGAGAGTTTTCTATTACATATATGTGCGTACCAATGGAATGTCTTGATTTTTCTATCTTTCTAGCCTATATCTTTATCAAATTAACCGTCATATCCCACGTTCTACACTTTTCTAGAGTATGCCTCTAAACGTCTCCCACTTTGCATACATGATGTCTCTCTATTTGGTGGTGTTTTCATATGTGATTTCCTTTGTAAATATGTTTCTTTTTCCCCTTTTCTTGTGCGTTTTGTTCCTTTTTAGCTTAGTTCCCGTATTTCTATGAGATTCGGAAACTACGCGCGTTTTATGTGTTTTGTAGGTAATTTGGCATGGATCAAGGATCGATTTGAAGGAGGGTCGAGACATGGAGAAGGGCCCGAGCAAAGGAGGAAAGAGAGGAGCAAGCCATGAAGAAGAACAAGAGAAGCCAACTAAGAAGAAGGTGGAACGAGGCCAGGACCGAGTTGCAACCACGTCGGGCCCGACTTTGAAGTTTCCAACCTCGGACCGAGATGCACAGTAACTCGGGCCCGAGGTCCTCCGTGTCGGTCCAAGTCGGTCACCGGACTACTTGGGCTCCAAGGCACGAATTTGTGGACTTCCACTTTTGCCCCTCATCTAATCCATAAAAGGCCCTCTTGTCTTCTAATTTAGGGGTTCCCACACACACACAAAAAGGGGGCTCTCTCAAAAGGGGGGGGTCCAAGGGAGCCAAGAGGATTCTTGGAGAGCAAGGAGGAAGGAGAGGAGAAGGAAGAGAGAGAGAATCGGCCAAGGAGAGGGAGATTTGATAGGTTTGTTGGTAGATTTGCTTTGATTTGCTTTGATCTTGTGGATTTAGAAACCCTTGATTGGAATTTGTGGATTGCTTTTGATTTGAATGAAACTTTGCTTTGTTTTGAGATTGATGATGTTGATTGCTTTCCCTTTTGATTTGTTTGCTTTCTTTGTTTGCCACATGGAGTAGATCTCCTTGATCTTGGGTTATGGGGGAAAACCCTAGCTAGGTTTGGGCTAGAAACCCCAATTCCATAGCCTTGAGTGTTTGATCTAAGGAACCCACTCTACATAGAGCTACAATTCCTTGCGAAAGTCGGGAATCAAGGCTTGAGATTGGCAAAGTAGCGAAAGTGAACATGTGTCAATCTCAAGACCTTGCTTCGAAGGGGATTTCCCCAATGATCGAGGTGTAGATGTGGTTGGAACGAGGGCGAAAGCACTCGATCCTAGTCCGATCATCACTCATTGCTTGAATTGGGGTGGATAAGCCTTAATCTACTAGAGAAGGAACCCAAAAGCCCAAGATCTACTTCTAATCCTTGAAGTTCGACAAACCCAGCTACCTCGGGCCCGACTTACCCTACGTCGGTCCCGACTTCCTCTTGTCGCCAACATCGGGCCCGACGTGACCTCTGTGTCGGTCCCGACTGTGCTCTTTGTTTTCCTTTGTTTTAAGCTCTCTTTTCCAGCTTCCTAGTGTCTAGGCACATCAATCGAGTAGACTTGCCGAGTGTTCGACACCCACCACGTACTACAACGGGGTCGGGTTATAAATTGTATCTCTTGACCCTCGCACACCGTGAGAGGCGATCAAAAAGAATGGCTCCGTTGCCGGGGAAGTCTAAGTGCATTGAGTGCCAATTTGGTGAGTTTTTTGTGTTTTGGTAGTGATTTGGGTGAGGCGATCAAAAAGAATGGCACCCTCGCACACCATCCCTTTGTTTGTTTTTGATTTGTTTTGGTTTGTGTTTTTGTTTCATAGGTGTATGCTAGCTCGTTCCTCCCGAGGAACACTTGAGCTTGAGTTTGTAAGTGATCCGGAAAGTATTCTCAAGGAAGCCCGAAGAAGGAAAAGGATGGAGAATCAAGCTCTCCATGTTGATGAGGAGTTGGCTCAACTTAGGGCCGAAATGGCTAGATTGCAACTCGAGAAGGACAATCAAGAGGCGGTGGCAAGAAGAGAACGGGAGCAACGGATGAGAGCCGAGGCTCAACTCAACGCTCTACCCCGGAATGCACGCCAATACATGCATCCGGAGTTGAGGGTACCAGAACCGGCTATTGTGCTTCCCGAGGTTACCAAGAATTTTGAGATCAAGACGCAATTCATCTCCCTCATCAAACGTGATCAATTCGAGGGCCGTCCACATGAGTGTCCCATAGAGCACATCAAACGCTTTGTGGACATGTGTGAGACGATCTCCACCGACGAGGAGACATTGGAGTATGTGCTTCTAAAGGCGTTCAAATGGTCACTTGGGGGCAAGGCCACACATTGGCTCGAGAGCCAAGCTCCTAGGTCAATCACAACTTGGAAGACACTTTATGACGCTTTCTTGATGAAGTTCTTCCCGCCCTCAAAGACAACCGAATTAAGAAGGAAGATTGCAAGCTTTCAACAAGGTCCGAATGAGCCCCTCTTCTAAGCATGGGACCGTTTCAAGGAGATGTTGCGCCAATGTCCTACTCATGGCCAACAACCATATGTACTTCAAGACATCTTTTTCCATGGCATCAATCCGGTAACAAAGGACAAGCTCAATCTCCACACCTATTGTGGGTTCATAGACTTGACACCGGATCAAGCTTGGGAGCTACTTGACAAGCTATCCGATTATGAGGCCATGTATGGGGTGAGTCAAGCTAGCAAGGAGGTGAAAGTTCAAGGTGAAGGTGCAAGGAAGTTATATGATCCAAAGGGAGAAGACATTGATAGGGATGTGAAGCTCCAATTCCTTGAAGGTGAAGTGAGCAAGCTTAAGAGGCAAGTCCACTACTACAAGCAAAATGCTAGAGCTTGTGAGGAGTGTGGATCCTTTGCACATGCTACACAAGTTTGTCCGAATGAGAGCCAAGTGCGCTTGGCCGAGCGAATTGAGGAGGCAAACTATGTTCGAGGAAATTTCGGTGGAAGAGGCAATTTCAACAATGGTGGCAATGGCCGGTGGAACAACGGTCAAGCTCAAGGTTACAACAACAACTTCAACCAAAACGAGCCAAGGGCGCCACCACCACCATATAGGCCACCGGGATTCAATGATCTACAATCATTCGCTCAAGAGATGAGAGATGGGTTCAAGGAGATGAGGACCCAATTCAATGAGTTTGGTCCATAGAGGAGGCAAGTCGACAATCAATTTGCTCAAATTGCGACTCAAGCCCCGAGAGAGAATGGGAAACTTCCGGGCCGACCCGAGGAGAATCCTCGAGCTCAAAACAATCAAAATGAAGTCCGGGCAATTGGATTGAGAAGTGGCCGAAACCTACCCGAGCCACACGTGCCTAAGAAGAATGAAGAGAGTCGGACCAACTTACCCAGCAAGTCGGGTCCGACATTCCCCGAAGTCGACCCAGCAAGAAGATCGACTCCTTCACCACGGACCGAGGTCGAGAGCAACTCGGGACCGACGTACCCAGACCTCGATCCGACTCCTCTGCCCAGGACCGAGATTCACAACATCGGGCCCGATATGGTGCCCAAGTCGGTCCAACCAGGAAATGTTGCAAATGAAGTAGGGAAGTCCAAGGAGGTTGATCCAAGCAAGATTCAAGGTTCAACAATTCTTCCATATCCCTCGAAGAAGCCAAAAGATGTTGTTGAGAACAAATTCAAGAGGTTTCTCAAACTCTTGCAAGGCTTGAACATCTCTATCCCGTTCACCGATGCATTGAGTGAGATGCCATCTTATGCCAAGTTTTTAAAGGAGATTTTGAGCAAGAAGAGGTCCATAGTTGAAATGCAAGATGAAGTCAAGACCTTGGAGTTACCACAAAAGCTAGGAGATCCCGGTCGTTTTGCTATAACCATTGGTGTGGGGTCTCAAAATTTCCAAGCCTTATGTGACCTTGGGGCAAGTGTTTCGGTGATGCCCGCTAGCATTTGGAGAAGAGCAAATTTGGGTGAAATGGAGCCGAACGATATGTCCCTAACTATGGCCGACGGTTCCATCATCAAGGCTACGGGAATATTGGATGACGTTCCGGTGAGAGTTGGAAAGTACTTTGTCCCCGATGATTTCGTGATCTTGGACATGCACGAGGACCCCTTGGTCCCAATAATCTTAGGAAGACCATTCTTAGATACGGCGGGGGCAAGGTTTGATGTCAAAAAGGGCAAGGTTTCCTTTGAGATTGGTGAAGAAAAAGTCGATTTTCACTTCAACAAGGCCTTGAATGAGCTGGACGCCTTGGCTATCCTCAAACTTGAAGAGAGTGCTAAGAGAAAAGGAGAAGAAGTGGAAGTTGCTAGAGAGGTCATTGTGTTGAGAAGTGATGAAAGGTTGAATAAACAAATACAAGCAAGGGAGTTGTTGGAGCAAATTGAGGATCAAGATGAGTCAAGGATCAATGCTAGCCCAAGGAGAAATGAAGAGTATCCTTACTTATATCCTTTTGATGTTGGTGATGACCACAATTCTTCCCAAACTTTTGATTCCTACATTTGTTTAAGTGATTTGAAAGATGACTTAGGAGACTCCTACATTTGCCTTAGTAACTTGAAAGATGAATTGGTAGAATCTCCTAGGAATTCTTTGGATAACTTTGGTGTAGGAAAAGAGGAACATGATGGAGCAAGTAAGGAGAAGAAATCTCATCCGTTGGAGGAGTATGATGAGATAGGCCCGAGATCGGAGAGCCATGCCTATGTAGACCATCGTTGGTGGTTTTATGAGTATGAAGGCAATGGGCATAACAATGGCGAGCAATTCACCGTGTTTCACCCGCCATAAGGTTGAGGTTAGGAAGTCAAGCTAGTGACTCTAAACGAGCGCTTATCGGGAGGCAACCCGAGCTAGTAGCTTTCTTTTCGTAATTTTAGTTTGATTTTTCTTAGTTTAGCTTAGCTTTTCTCTAACCAATCTCTATCTAGTGTTTTGTGGATTTATGGTGTCGTGCATTCTTCAAAGTTGTGTAGGATTTGAGGTGAAATATTTAAATGGAATTATGGGAAAGAAGTTGCAAGAGGATGGAGTAAAATTGGTGACCCGAATACTCCCATATCGAGCCCAAGTAAGTCGGGCCCGACATAGGGACGTCGGTCCATGAAGTCGGTCCAACCCGATTTGACTAGTTGGAATGCCAATTTTGCCCTTGACCTAATTTGTCCCTTTCCCCCATTAAATACCACCCCCCACCTACCTATCATCTTCATATCAACCACCACCACAAGACTTCTACCAAGAACAAGTGTACGAGAGGGAGCGGCAAGCAAGGCTCCAAAGAGGACGTAGACGTGACAACCCCTTCGATTGATCCTATACATGCCATTGAAGAATAAGAAATTGTGAGCTTTTCATACTCTTCTCTCTTGCTTTTAAGTTTTGATTTCCTTGTTTGATGGGGACATCAAAATTTTAAGTATGGGGTGGGGGTAAGTGTGTTCATGATTTCACTTGATTATGTTTGTTTATTATTTTGAGGATATTTAGTTTGTGTTTCTAGTTTGTGTTTGGGATGTTTGCTTCTTGGTTTGTGATTTGATGAAAAAAAACATGAATGATTAATTTGGTCCTGAATGGATGAGTTTTTGGTTTTAGAGAAATTTTTGCAAAAATCCATAAAAATTGAAAAATTGTGTTGAAAACAACAAAAAGATTTTGTGTTTTGTAGGTTTTGGACTAGAAATTCCCATCTTAGATTGCCAAAATAAAAGTTAATGATGATGTGAGCATGTAAATTCCTTTGCATATTTTTGGATAGTTTAGCCTCTTAAATGATGTTTCTTTTGATGTGATCATGATATCTTGCTTGTTTTATTGAACATGTGAGTTCTAGGATGAGTTCTTATGCAACTAAGTATGAGTGACCCTTGTGAGATTGATTTTTGGCCATTTTAGGGATGCTTGTTCATATTTGCATATCCCTCATTTTTCTTGTGTGATTAGCTCATTCATGCTTAGTAAAACTTGCTATTGCGGTGTTTATCTATTTTCCAAGACCGTCATGAGAATTGTCCTAGCATGGTCACATTGATTTTGAACTTTGTTCTTTTAGTCACATAAATGTTCCATATCCTACCATGAAGATAATCCTTTGTTTGTAGCCCCGTTCTAGCCTAAGCCTTTGTTTGAAACTCCTCAATAATATTATTCCTAGCCTTATATGACTTGACCCTTACGGGATTGGACTTTAGAAGAGAGGTTTGGATTGTATTTGAAGAGTTGAGATTCTCTTGGGTTTAAGGGCAAAAGAATGGTGTTATGAATCATGTGGGTAGTGCATCTTTGTTGTACAAAAACGAAAAAAGAAAGAAAAGAAAGAAAGAAAATGTTGGAAATGTAAGGTGGAATAAAGCAAAGAGCTTAAGTGAAGAAAATGGTCCGACCGAGTTACAAGCAACATCGGGCCCGATGTCATAAGAAAGTCGGTCCAAATGTAGAAAGTGTTGAAAATCCAACAAAAAGCATAAGAGCAAAGATGAAGTGGAATGTTAAAGTGAAATTTTGGGTTGAAAGGAAAATGTTAAGTCTTTTGGGTGAGTGTGAAAGTAATTGTGGAATTTGGTGAAGTTGGTGAGAGTTTAGGTTGTTCAATCCCCATTGAAAGCACCACGAGACCAAATAATTCCCACCTTGAAAAATACCAAAAGCCCCATTACAATCCGGCCGAATGGAACCTCTTTGAGGACCTCCATTGAGCCAAGTTCGAAATTCTTTGTGTACTTTGCATTAGGCATCTCTAGGTGGAGAAATTGGTGATATTAGCTTCAATAGTAAAGTCCTTACTTGCATGATTTTTGAGCTTGAGTGTTCATTGCTAAACCCAAACACATGATGAGTGATACACATTCACATATCCCTAAAGTGAGGCTTAGTTGCATTGACTTTATTCCTTGGAGCACTTAATCATGTGTGATGATGTAATCTTGCTTGAATATCAATCACTTGTGCTTAAAATGTGTTTTCACACGAGGCTTTACTTGAAGATTATGTTTCGGTCTTGCTTACATTGTTATTGCTTGAGGACAAGCAAGTTTAAGTATGGGGTATTTTGATGTCTCTCTATTTGGTGGTGTTTTCATATGTGATTTCCTTTGTAAATATGTTTCTTTTTCCCCTTTTCTTGTGCGTTTTGTTCCTTTTTAGCTTAGTTCCCGTATTTCTATGAGATTCGGAAACTACGCACGTTTTATGTGTTTTGTAGGTAATTTGGCATGGATCAAGGATCGATTTGAAGGAGGGTCGAGACATGGAGCAAGGCCCGAGCAAAGGAGGAAAGAGAGGAGCAAGCCATGAAGAAGAACAAGAGAAGCCAACTAAGAAGAAGGTGGAACGAGGTCAGGACCGAGTTGCAACCACGTCGGGCCCGACTTTGAAGTTTCCAACCTCGGACCGAGATGCACAGTAACTCGGGCCCGAGGTCCTCCGTGTCGGTCCAAGTCGGTCACCGGACTACTTGGGCTCCAAGGCACGAATTTGTGGACTTCCACTTTTGCCCCTCATCTAATCCATAAAAGGCCCTCTTGTCTTCTAATTTAGGGGTTCCCACACACACACAAAAAGGGGGCTCTCTCAAAAGGGGGGGGTCCAAGGGAGCCAAGAGGATTCTTGGAGAGCAAGGAGGAAGGAGAGGAGAAGGAAGAGAGAGAGAATCGGCCAAGGAGAGGGAGATTTGATAGGTTTGTTGGTAGATTTGCTTTGATTTGCTTTGATCTTGTGGATTTAGAAACCCTTGATTGGAATTTGTGGATTGCTTTTGATTTGAATGAAACTTTGCTTTGTTTTGAGATTGATGATGTTGATTGCTTTCCCTTTTGATTTGTTTGCTTTCTTTGTTTGCCACATGGAGTAGATCTCCTTGATCTTGGGTTATGGGGGAAAACCCTAGCTAGGTTTGGGCTAGAAACCCCAATTCCATAGCCTTGAGTGTTTGATCTAAGGAACCCACTCTACATAGAGCTACAATTCCTTGCGAAAGTCGGGAATCAAGGCTTGAGATTGGCAAAGTAGCGAAAGTGAACATGTGTCAATCTCAAGACCTTGCTTCGAAGGGGATTTCCCCAATGATCGAGGTGTAGATGTGGTTGGAACGAGGGCGAAAGCACTCGATCCTAGTCCGATCATCACTCATTGCTTGAATTGGGGTGGATAAGCCTTAATCTACTAGAGAAGGAACCCAAAAGCCCAAGATATACTTCTAATCCTTGAAGTTCGACAAACCCAGCTACCTCGGGCCCGACTTACCCTACGTCGGTCCCGACTTCCTCTTGTCGCCAACATCGGGCCCGACGTGACCTCTGTGTCGGTCCCGACTGTTCTCTTTGTTTTCCTTTGTTTTAAGCTCTCTTTTCCAGCTTCCTAGTGTCTAGGCACATCAATCGAGTAGACTTCCCGAGTGTTCGACACCCACCACGTACTACAACGGGGTCGGGTTATAAATTGTATCTCTTGACCCTCGCACACCGTGAGAGGCGATCAATACATATCGGAGCAAATAACTAGCGCTAGTGGTTGTCCACGTGTGCATATCTTTTTCTATTGTCTGCAACTTTCTTACTTCCCTTGTGACGGATAACTTCATTTATCTCTTTGATCCTTCTTTCATCCCATTCTCTCATGATTCTTTGCCCGCTCTTTGGGTTGTCTATGTCAAATGGGCCTGGTGGTTTTTGGGCCTAACAATACCCCCAAATCTTGGTCCGAATCTTTTGGCGAGATTTGGATTAAGATTTGCCGCGTGATCTAAAGTGGGCGTGTTCCACGTGGCTTCACCCTATTCATTAGATCATCCTCGGGGAAGGGAAGAGTCACGTCACTTCAGGTTATAATTACTCCAGGTGCATGCTCTTTGGAGGTACGCGTATATTCATCGTTTTTTCCTCTCTTTTGCTTCGCCTTCTCTTCGTTCTCCCTCTCTCTAAGTGTTTCAGACCATTTTCACCATGGTTAAGGCAAGAATAGCCAATCTAGGCTTTGAATCATCCCATTCCCTTGAGCCCTATGATTGTCGCCCTTGCTCCATGTCCCCGGAGGAAGTTTGGAAAGTTGTTAAGAGCCATGGCTTTCCGGTGAGTATCAACTTTCATTGTCCTACACACGAAGTCGTAGATTGGGTCAAGGAAGGATGGGTTTGCTTCCTTGAGTACCCTTTCACATTGGGGGCTTTTTTCCCTTTTTCTACCTTGATCTTGAAGTTCCTGCTACCTCTTAGGGCTTCACCAGCGCAACTAATGTCGTCAACATGGAAGATCTTGCACCAGATAAGCGAGGTGTGTTCGGATGAGAAGATCGAATTCTCTGTGTCGGACCTCCTATGTGCTTATCGGGTATGTCCACTCATGGTCGGTCGCTTCACCCTTCATGCGAGGGACGCTAAGAATCCATTAATCCCTAAATCGAAGGTGAACGACAAAGATTGGGCAACCCAACCCGATTCACCCTTCATGCGAGGGACGCTAAGAATCCATTGATTTTTATGGAAAGATCTACGCTGGGTCCGATGTACCAGGCGGCGTTCTCGGATTCGTGGAGTTCAAAGAGTGAGTATTCTCAACCCTATTTTCGTTTTACTTTGTTAGTGCTTGCCTCTTTTTCGTTGATCTTCCTATTTGGGGGGCTTTTATGTGCAGTTCAACAGGGTTTGGACACCCATATCTTGGAATCAGAAGCATGCATGAAACTCTTTGCCCTTCTTGAGGTGAGAAGAACCTACCGGAAGTCTACAGAATTCGCGCAGGGTGTATCCAGTACTAAAATGACGGCTTTGTCGGAAGACCGGTCTGATGGTGAAGATGATTCAAGGTCGGGTGAGTCTGAGAAGACGGTTGACGATAGAGTTCTCGCGTCCGTGGCGGCCGTCAAAACGATTGAGAGGCCTCTAGCAAAAGCCACTGGTATGTGCCTGTCTACCCTTTACCCTCTATTTAATTTTATCTCTCTCTCCTTTTGACTGACGATTTCTTTGTTCTTGACCCCGGAAGCTTCAACCTCTCCAGGACGGAATTTCTCTATCGCAACCACGATCCAGTGCAAGTTGCGCTCGAGTGATAGGAAACCTCTATTGGATTCCAAAGTGAAGGTGGAGGCCGCAGCTAAGGCTACTCCCATCAAGCGGTCATCGCCCGAAGTCACTGAAGTTGTTGATTTGGAAAGCAAAGCTTCGGTGGATCTCAAGGGCTCCGCAATACTCATGCTTCCAAGAAACCTCGTTTGGACATTCCTACCTCTGCTTTGATTAGAGACGTTGGATTGATGGTGTAGAAGGTAGATCTTTTCTCCTTACGATGCTCCTTCCTTTCCTTTGCTCGCTTTACTTGTGGTTTTCTCCTCACTATTGGCGCTTTTATCTCTCAAGCATTACAACGTGCATTGTGGGTAGCCGATGTAGTAGGTCGAGAGGAAAAGAGTGTACTGGAACTAAGGTCGAAATGGGACACCGAGAAAGCTGGGCTGCAAAAGGAAGTAGCGGTCACTGCTGAGTGCCAGAAGGTCGATGCTCGGAAAATCGTGAAACTGACGGAAGCAATCAATAATCATTCGCATCAGGCCGCCATGGACCGATCCAAGATCGCCGAGCTAGAGCTTGCCAATAAGAAGATCCTTAAGGAAGCCGGGGAAATCAGGGCTTACTATTCAATGATGTCTCGCGTAGAAACGATTAAGCAGTTCGTGGCAGGTTAGCATTCGGGTTGGGATCTGGACGCAGAGATTGTGACCTTCCATGAATGCTATCCGCCAAATAAACCAGCTCCTGGTGACGAGATTTTCGCTTCTCTAGGTCTTCTGGAAGAAGAGGCGACGAACAAGGATCTTGGCGCTGACGAAGATGGCGGTGATCGTGGGATGGATGCCGGAGTTTCCCCTGAGATGAATGAAGGACAGGTCGATCTCCTGGATAGCGGACAAGACCAGCTAGAGGACACTGTTGACGAGGAAGAAGATTAGGGTTGTGCGCCCTTGTAATTTCTTTTGCTATCTTGTATGTGCTCGAACAAATCTTTTGCACTATCTTCTTTTTTTTTGTGAATGATGTGGCCAGGTTTTGGGCCAAAGATACTTCTACCCCATTTCGGGAGCATTGTCTCGCTGTGATGGGTTTTAAATCGGTTTGTTTGCATGCATGTGTGGTGTTTCTTGCGTATTTTGCTTGGTTGTGTCCTTTCCTTGTGTGCAGGTGTTCCAGGATGATGAAGCGCTTCTGATAGAAGGCTTTTAGATGACTAGTCTTGTAGAAGACATTCGTAGCTGGTGGCAGTTGCGCTTACCGAAGGGTGTTTCTAGCGAGTGACAGCTATCATGTCGAGGCGTGCGCTCGGGATGCTCCGTCGATCGAAGATGTCTTTCGTCTAGGATTTTGTTGCCTCTACCGTTTAAGATTTTTTTGTTGTACGGTTATTTGTCTAAATGAATGTAATCTATCTTATAATGAATAAAACATGCTTGATGTTCTACCCTTACTTATGCAAGAAAAGAAATAAATACGAGCAAGTAATAACACAAACAAATGCCATTCATTCGAGAAAACACCGCAACATGGAAATCACGCAACAAGTACTTTTCACATAGTCAAGTTGATCACAAGCAGACTACGAAAGGAATGAAGTAGAATGAAAGTAAACTAACAATTAAGGATAGATGACCTCGAACGTCTTGCGTATCACATGCGGAGGCTTTCTTCTAGGAGTGCCTAAGAAGTTTGCGTTCCGAGGAAGGAAGACTTCTTTTAGAAGTGATACTTCTTTAGATGTATCGCGTTCCAACTCCGTGGGACGGCATCACCGTTTTTGGACTCGAGCTGGTATGCGCCTTGACCGACGACCCTAGTTATCTTGTACGACCCTTCCCATGCTGGGGCTAGCTTGCCTGACTTGGTCTCATGGTGTTTTGAAAGACTTTTTATAGTACCCAGTTGCCAACTCAGAAAGTCGAAATCCTGACATTTTGGTTGTAGCTTCGGACGACCTGTTGCTGGTGTCTAGCTAGATGTAATCGGGCCGGGTCATGAAGCTCATCAAAAGTATCCAGATCAACCGACAACTCCAGACGATTCTGTTCTTCAGTTAAGAAGTTGGCGCGGGTTGTGGGGATGGGAATCTCGGCGGGAATGACCGCTTCACACCCGTGGTCAAGGAGAAGGGAGACTGACCGGTTCTACCTTGGGCGTTGTTCACTCGGCCCATAAACGTAGGGTAGCTTATCGGCCCAATTTCCTTTGGCTTTCGCGAGTCGCTTCTTCAGGTTGTTCAAAATCACCTTATTGCTAGCTTCGGATTGCCCATTAGACTGGGGGTAGCGAGGTATCGAGATGACTAAATTGATGTTCCAGTGACTACAGAAGTCTCTGGTCCTCTGACTTGTGAACTGGGACCCATTGTCACACACGATCTCCGAAGGCGCACCGAAGCGACAAAGGATATTTCTAATGATAAATGGAATCGCATGTTTATCCTTGATTTCTCGATAAGCTTCGACTTCAATCCACTTGGAGAAGTAATCGGTCATGGCGAGGAATAATACCCTTTATCCAGGCAAGTGGGGTAACTTCTCGACTATGTCCATTCCCCAGCGCATGAATGGCCATGGTGTGAGTGTGGGTGTAGAGTGGTTAGGGAGGTTGGTGAGCTGTTGGTGTGTGTCTCTAGCAGGCGTCATACTTGCGGTAGAAGTCTACAACATCTTTTCTCATAGTAGGCCAGTACCACCCCTGACGAAGGGCTTTGTTGGATAGACTTCTTCTTCCTGTATGGTTCCCACAATCTCCTTCATGAAACTCCTCGAGATGTTTCTGGATGCCATCCTTGGTCAAGCAACGCTGGAGTGTACCCACTGCTGAACGGTGGAAAAGCATCCCATTCTCGACCGTAAACCGCATAGCTCTCATCTTCAGCATCCTAGCTTCGGTTTTATCTCCCGGGAGCTTCCCTTCGACCAACCAATCGAGGTATAGCTGGGTCCAGGGTTCTTCATTAACTTCGGATGGGATGAGAGGATTTTTTTCATGACCCAGACCATCGAGAGATAGATCTGGGTCAGGGTCATTTCGGAAGCTCCGGGCATCAATATCATCACTGCTCATGAAGACGTCTTCGTGTGGCGTGGACTTGCGAAGGAGGACGTCTTCGGTCATGCCAAGGGATTTGTCGCCATCATCGACACGGGTTCTTCCGATGGAAGGAACCATGATATGAATCATTGGAACTGCAGGATATTCATCAAGGTCGATGGTCGAAGCTAAACGAGTGAGAGAGTCTGCTTGAGCGTTATGCTCTCTTGGAACTTGTGTGAAGGATATCTTCTCAAATCGAGGGATCAGACCATTCACCACTTCTAGGTAAGCCGCCATATTTCATGCTTGGCTTCATATAACCCAGGATCTGATTGATTATCAATAGTGAGTCACAATTGACCTCGATCTGTTGTATGGCTAGGTCCTTGGCAAGGGTAAGGGTTAGGCCAAAAATTAAAGCCTCGTACTCGACCTCATTGTTTGTGGCTTCAAAAGTACACCTCATGAATTGTGCCACCCTATCCCCCTGTGTTAATTTTAGGACTACTCCCATCCCTGTTCCCCCAGCGTTGGAGGCGCCATCTGTATGAAGTGTCCATTTGACTAGAGACTTAGCTTCTAGCGTCATCAATTCAGCCGACTCCATTCTCTCCTCTGTGGTAGGGTTAAAATCAACCACAAAGTCGGCCAATGCTTGAGATTTCAGCGCGGTTCTAGGTTCATACTAAATATCAAATCCGTTCAGGTGGATTGCCCACTTGGCCATTCTTCTCGTAAACTCGAGCTTATGCATGACCGTTTTCAAGGGATGCGTGGTTCTTACCACGATCGTGTATGACTCGAAGTAGGGACGGAGTTTATTTGAGCACATGACTAAGGCTAACACCAATTTCTCTAGGGAAGAATAACAAGTTTCAGCAGGTAGGAAAGTTCTCTTTACGTAATACACAGGCCGCTGCTGCCCATCCTACTCGCGGACCAGCACCCCACTGATGGCTTGCTTGGTGACAGCCAGGTACAAGGGTAAAGTCTCTCCTTCTTCCGGCTTTGCTAATATCAAGGGATCGGAGAAGTACTTCTTCAACTCTTGGAAATCTTCTTCATGCTGGGCGGTCCACTAGAAGCACTTGTTCTTTCTAAGCACCTCGTAGAATAGACGACAACAATCCGCTGACTTGGAGATGAACCTATTCAACGCAGCGATTTTCCCGGTGAACCTATTCACGCATCTCGAAGATTTCAGCGAGACTGTCACGCGAACCTGTTTTGGGCTTGCTTCTATCCTTCTCTAAGTGACCAGATACCCTAGGAATTTCCCATATTTCACTCCGAATGTACATTTCTGCAGGTTCAACTTCATGTTTTATCGCTTCAGGATTTCGAAAACCTCTTCTAAGTGACGGAGGTGGTCCAAAAATTTCTTTGATTTGATGAGCATGTCGTCAATATACACCTCCATAGTCACCCCAATTTGGCTTTAGAACATTTTATTCACTAGCCTTTGGTATGTGGCTCCAGCGTTCCGTAGTCCAAAGGGCATCACTTAGGTTCCTTTGCTAGTTATGAAAGATGTCTTCTCCTGGTCGCTTTGTTCCATCCGGATATGGTTGTAACCATTGAAGGCGTCCATGAAAGTCAAAAATTCATGGCCCGTCGTGGCATCTACCAAGGAATCTATGTGAGGCAACAAAAATGAATCCTTGGGATAAGCCTTGTTCAGATCCGTGAAGTCTACACACATCCTTCATTTTCCATTTTTCTTGGGCACAACGACTACATTAGCTAACCATTCTTGATACTTGAGTTCTTTAATCTTTCCAGTCTCCATCAGCTTTCCTACATCTTCGTCTACTATCTTGTTTCTTTCAGCGGCAAATTTCCTTCGTTTTTGTTTCACCGGTGGGTGACTGGGATCCACGTTCAACTTGTGTGTGATGATCTCCGGATCGATTCCCACCATGTCCTCGTGGGACCATGTAAAGCATTCTGTGTTTTTACTTAAGAAGTCTACCAGCTCGTTTCTCTTGGTAATTCCAAATGTCTTCCAATCTTTACAGACCGATTGAGGTCCGATTGGTCTAGGACCACTTCTTCTACTAGTTCATCTTTCTTTTCTTTTTCTTTTGGAACGGTAGAATCAGTGGCTTCCTTTAATTGCTATGCTGATTTTTGACTAGTGGTCTGTTTTAGAGACGACGTGGAACACTCTCTTAACGTTCTTTGGTCTTCTCGGATCTCTTGAACCCCCCAAGGCATTGGGGACTTTATCGTCTAGTGATAGGTGGAGGGAACAACCCTCATGTCATGGAGCCACGGTCTCCCCATTATCACGTTATAGCAAGAAGGACAATCCACGATAGAGTATCTAACCTGGATGTTCACGCCTTTTGCGTACGTGGGAAGGATGATGTCTCCTACCGTGTGCTTCACTTCTCCGCTGAATCCCACAAGCGCGGTCGGGTTCTTCTCTACGTCCTTTTCGCTCAACCCCATTTCTTTTAGTGCTCCCAGTGTCATGACGTTAGTCGAACTTCCGGTGTCAATAAGAACCCGTTTAACCAGGATGTTCCCTATCGAGAGAGAGATGACGAGCACATCATAATGAGGTCCTTCAAGACCATTGACGTCATCCTCATCAAAGTGTATCGCGAGATTGGGGACGTCTCTCTTCATCTACATGGGACGATGGAAAGCATTTTCTCGTGCGTTCCTCTTGGTTGTCGAGTACGTGAGGCCGCACATGCTCGATCCCCCAGTGATCACGTTTACAACCTTGGCGGGTACTGGCGACGCAAGCCTTCCCGTGCGTGAGGCTTCTACCACATCCGGAGGCACCTGTGCGTTGGGTGCTACTTTCGTTATCCTTCCTCGAGATTAGAGGTAGGATATCTTTCTTCTCAGTGCTATGCACTCTTTAGTTATGTGACCGTAGTCATCATGGAAATCGCACCATTTGCTCATATCCTTGTTCGGGTAGGGCTTCTAGTTTCTCTTTGGCCATCTGACGCCACGTATCGTCAAATCTATATTCTTCACGAGTTCCTTGGGGGATATACCAAGGTTAAACTCATCATACCTTGGTGGCAATGGCTTGGAGGGTCTAGCCTTAGCGACATTTACCTTCATCGCGTCGGGGTGAGGGCGACGATATGGTTGGTCGCGTCGTTCCGACGGTGATCTGGCGTTTCTTTCTTTTCTACCCTTTCCTAGACGCTTACGGGCTTCCTCATCTTCAGATCTTTTTCAAGCCTGATTTCGGCCAGAGCCTTAGTTTGAACATCTTCAAAACTGTGTCACAAATGCCTGGTGAGTTCTTTGTAAAGGTTTCCATCTCGGTTAACCCCCTGGCGGAAGGCTTCCATAGCGGTCGACATGTCACAGTGCGGGATGGAAATCTTCTCTCGGTTGTTTTGGTCCAGGTATTCTTGGGTGGATTCTTCTGGCTTCTGGATAACCCGATACAAATCGCCAGATTGCTTTTTGAACCTTCGGCTGCTAGCGAATTGGACCCTGAAGGAATCCATCAATTCGGAAAAGGAACGAATACTTCCTCGAGGAAGATTGACAAACCACTTCAAAGTCGGCCCTACGAGAGCCGCTCCGAAGCCCTTACACATCAGTGCTTCGCGAGAGTGATACGTGACGGCACTGGTCATCATCTTTTGCTTAAATATAGCTACGTGCTCGTCGGGGTATCACGTACCTTTGTAAGGGCTCATGTTGGGTACTGAGAACTTCTTCGGTACCTCGACCTGGGCGATGTGAGGAGCGAAGGGTGACTCGTCGTAACCGTCAACCGCTTCCTTCTCAATGGGCCGAGGGGCCCCGGGTATCTTCGCTAGTTGCTCGGTTAACATCTTGAATTGGTTTCGGACGATGTTTTCTAGATCTCGGGGACGACAGCGACCCCAATACTCTTCATCATCCATGATGTCATCCTCAAAGCATCGAGGGATAGCCTCTCGCGCCGACCAGAGGTGAATGGGTGCTCTCCCCTCCTCACTAGTATGGTTACCTTGTGTAGGGGGTGAAAGACATTACCCCAGGAACAGTTGTTGGTGGAGTAACGAGCTCTGTACCGGAGGATCTCTCGTGCCGACCGGTAGGGTTTCTAGAGGAGCCTTTTCCCCCATTGGTTCATGCTCGATCCGTCGTTCCGGCGTTTGGGCCGATGGAAGAAACATATCGGAGCTGAGAGAACAAACCTTCATTATCGACGGTTAGTTGCTCGATGCTAGTTTTGTGCTTCTCAATGCAAGCACGTTGGTCCATTAGTTCCTTCTCAAGAGCTAAAGCCTCTGGGCAAACTCGGATAACTCGAGGTGGAGTGTTGCCGATGCATCTTGGCGTGCGCTTCCGTCACACACAACGTCTTGCTCTTGATTACCCTCATTGGAGTTGCTCATGGTGACTTTTTGAACTTCTTCTGATATGGAAAGACGAACCCTTTTCGATCGTAGGGCCCCACATTGGGCGCCAAATTGTTTTGGACAATAATTTGATAACCAAACTCTTTCCCTAGATTGGGGCACGATCGAATCAAAAATCAGAGAATCACTAAAGAAATAATCGGATTGATGGAATCGGGATTACAATAATTCTCTCTTTGAGAGTTTTCTGTTCCATATACATGCGTACCAATGGAATGTCTTGATTTTTCTATCTTTCTAGCCTATATCTTTATCAAATCAACTGTCATATCCCACGTTCTACACGTTCCTAGGGTATGCCTCTAACTGTCTCCCACTTTGCATACATATCGGAGAAAATAACTACCGCTAGTGGTTGTCCGCGTGTGCATATCTCTTTCTATTGACGTAGCTTTCTTGCTTCTCTTGTGACAGATGACTTCATCCATCTCTTTGATTCTTCTTTCATCCCCTTCTCTCATGATTCTTTGCCCGCTCTTTGGGTTGTCTATGTCAAATGGGCCTGGTGGTTTTTAGGCCTAACATATATTAAGGTTGTTAAAAATTATTAAGAGTAATGAGCTAGCGGGCTTTGGTTCGTTATATATCCTTGTGTAAAGTTTTGTCTTCATGAATGTTCTCGACATCGTTGTCTAGGGCCTCACATGGCTCAGTTTGGTGGATTTTTGCTTCATGGAATTCTTCCGTGAGGTAAGTCGTTCAACGACTTGCTTGGTTTAATTCAATTCTTGTTAGATTGGGTGACATGTGTGTAGAATTGGTTTTGAGAATTAGTCCCTTTGCTTATTATTTCAATTAAAATCCTTTTAATTTGTACCTATGTGAATTCTGAATTTGATTGTGACTATGAGTGTGCCTATGATAATTGTGATGGTGTTCGCGATTGTGACTGTGTTTGCATTGGTAAATGTAATTGTGATTATAATTGTTTGGCGTTTGTGATTGTATTTGTACTTGTAATTGTAAGTGTGTTGTTAATAGCAATTGTGAAGGTAATTTATAATTATAATTGTTTTTGTGATTGCAATTGTGACTATGATTGTTTTTGTAATTGTAATTGCGATTGTGTTTGAATTTGTAAATGTGTTTGCAATTGTGATTGTATTTGAATTGAAATTGTGTTTGTGCTTGTTATTGTGATTGTGACTTGTTCGAGCCTATTTTCTTCCACTATGTGTTTGTTTCCGTCTTTTGAGGTTAATCACTTGCCAACTTACTTAGCTTACGACCCGTTATGTGTTAAATGAGTGAATTGAATGTGTAAACCCTATTTTGTAGTGATTCCATATTATATGCTTATATATGTATTTGAAATTATGAAAAATCGTCTTTAAACATTTTCGTTATGCGTGCATTGGGTTCCACCGGCATGGTCATGAGTGTGGGTAAGTTGGTGATGAAGAGACCCCCGGGCATGGTCATGTGGCTGGAAGGAACCCCCTTCTAAGAATATAATAAATTGTTTTGGCAAATGCTCTAGTAAGGATTTAGTCGGGGAAAGAAGGGAGAATGGGGGAAATGGACCGTGCGCCATGGAAGAAAGGGCAGAGGGTGCCATATATTTGAGGAGGACGTTTGGGTGCTATATTAGTTGAGGGATTTTGTTTGAATGGTCTAGTATGCTTGGGTGTTGACTTAATGGAATGAATGTTGTGGTTATGTGTGCTCTTGGTAATATCCTTATAATCGTTGCTATTATCCTTATTGTCATTGTTATTAATGTTATCATTATTAATTATATTACGGTTTACTATCGTATTTCTATTGTGGTTATAGTTGTGATGTTGATTGTATGAGTTTGAATGTTTTTGTGTTTGTGTGTGTTTGGTTATTAAAGTTAAGTGATGAATTGATATGAATTGAAAATTATTGATTTATGTGTGAATGTTGATTGTTAGGGTTCTATGTGGTTTTTAAAACGTTCAATATGCATCTCGCGCTTTCTAGCTTGAATTGGATTTGTAGCTGACCCTTCGGGGAATAGTTTTATAGTTTCAGGTACTTGTTAAGAATCGCGAAGGATTCTCTGCGAAGCGGTGGAAAGGATGTTGGCGCACGTGTCATTAGGTCCGGGCCGTTGGGATTTGGTTAATCATATATTATTTTTTTTGTCTGTTGAATTACTTTTGCTGCTAATTGGATAAAACTGGTTTAGGATGGTTTGAAATTACAGAATGGTCTGACTGTTATCTTTTGTTTATGAATTCAGGAATACTATCATGTTTTATACATTCAATTTTAAAATAAAGGTTGGATGTTTTATTTGTATCTCGTCGTGCCCGCGTTGCAAGATTCGAGTGAACTCGTTGTCAAACTAGCCAAATTAGTACCCGAAGAGGTCTACTGCCGAGTAACGCCCTAGTGAAAGTCGGGGTGTTACAATATTTAATTTATTTTTGCATTCAACATTATTAGTATATCACTCCTCCATTTCACAATACATGTATTTTTAGCCAAAATATTTTGTTTCACAATACATGTCTTTTTATTTATTTTGGTCTCTACTTTACATATTTACCCTTGTAATTAATGATAGGCTATTAGTAGTGGTTTTTAATAAAGTAAAAAAAGTAAGATAATAATTTAGGGTATATTAGTAGTTTTAATAGTTTTCTTAAATAATGTGCAAATTGCTAGAAAGACAAGTATTGTGAAACGAAGGGAGTATATTTAGAGTGCAATTTATTTCGTGTATTCAATCAATTGACATGAATATGCAATAAATCAACAACTAACTGATACAATTTAGATATAAAATTCAAGTAAAGTTTTAACAAAATTTGCGCATGGCTCGGGTATTACGCTTGTGTGTATAAATCAAAGAAAAATATCATTATATTATACTACTAGGTTTTTAATGCTTATTCTAACTTAATTTTCATATATACTTAAATGAAAGATAGCAAATCCTAATATAATATCTAGGGCTGTAATTGAACCGAATCGAGCCGAGCTTTGAGTTGTTCAAGCTTGACTCGGTTAAAAATAGACGAGTTCGAGCTCAAACACGAGCTTGGTTCGAGCTAAAATAATTGTTTGAGTTTCGTTCATTTAAATGTTCACCGAGCTCGAGCTTGCTCGCGAACCTCTCATTTAGTTTCTTCGATAGACAAATTCGTGAACAACTCGTTTACTTGATCAATTATACAAGCAAATGAAACTAAAAATTAAATTACGTGGTTTGAGAAACACTACCAAAACTATGTAACTTAACATAAATATTATATTGTATATAATATATATAGTATAGTTTATTCATGAACATGTAATCTAGTTTTTTTATGTGTATAATCGAGCTTGCTCATGAGCATAAAATCGAGTTTGCTCATGAGCAAACGAGCCGAGTTATCTTGTGCTCAAGCTCAGTTCATTTATCTTTCGAGCTTTAAAATAATGCTCAAGCTCGGTTCATTTACAAACCGAGCCGAACACGAACAAGATTTAACCGAACTGAATGCCGAATTTCTCACGAACGGCTTGGTTCATTTACAGCCGTACTAATATCATGCACATATTCTGCTAATAAAAGATAACAAAAAGAACATTAACTTTTCTCTATCTATTCTCTAGATATATTATTGTCAATATCCCTTTCTATACATGCTTCGTATATAATCTCTTTCTCTCTCCTTAGTCACATAAACTTCCTATCTTTCTCTTCTTCCAACACGGTAACATGGTAACATCCAAAATAGTTTCGGTTCATATGGTACATACCGTTATTGGTATTCTAGGTATGTTCTTATTCCTAGAATTTAAAATTCAATCCTTAAAATTGACATAGAACTAATCTTCTCTTCATTTTTGCAGGAAATATCACTAATATTATTATCCTCCTCTATTCTATCCGTTTCACAGTAGATGGTCATAGGGACAATAGAAGCTTTTTTTTGCTTTTATTTTATCTTGTGAATTTGTCTGGAATCTAGTAGTATTATTTAATAGGGGCAATATTTTTGGAAGAATTTTGTTTTGAGGAGTTGATTGGAACTTTGGAAATGTTTTATATATAGTAGTAGTGGCTAGGGTAGATAATAGATCATGCAATTTGTGAAGAATGCTGTTAGAAAGCTACGATTGAATGTGTTTTTGAATTAGATTAGATAGTTCATTCAATTTGTGAAGAAATACATTAGATAGGTCTAGGAACATATTGCAATTAGTTATTCTATTGCTTTGTCTGTGTTAAAGCAGCAACTAACTTGTGGGGAATATCTGTAAATTTCATTTTGGTTCGCTTTGTTGTTACTAATATTACCTGTCATTATTCTTTACTTACATTTAATATACAATTCGTTGGCAGGGGACATACAGTACACAGATATTCTCCTTGGCTGTTCTCTTGTCTAGCATATTCATATACAACCAGGTCAGACTTTTACCATTCTGGTTGAAACCAATTGCAAAATTTCTGTTGAAGAATAGTTTTTTTTTGAAATATAGTTTGTCCTAGATAGAAAATAATGTAATTCTACTTTTGTTAAAGATTTATTATTGTATTTTTTTATGTGACACAGATGGGTGGCATTGATGAGTGTTTTGGTCAATTTCCGACCGATGACAATCAAGGGTGAATCTTTGGATTTGTGGGAGCAAACTAACCGATAAACACAATTTCAAGGTCAAAGCAATCGTTTGTATTTAGAAACTCTGAAATTATAGTAGGTTGATTCCCATACATTCGAATATCCCTTTCTCCTAAACTAACCCCCTTATTTAAGCGTCGTTTCCTGGTGTTAACTTCCGCTCTCTGGATTCGTCGATCGTGGCTCCATTCCCGCACGTTCCAAGCCCCACCTTCTGGCCAGTTGTTGTTGAGCTTCAACTGCCGATTTCACCGTTTGGAAGATGATTTCGGTGATCTGCATCTCGCCTTTGGGCCTAACGTTGATGGGATGTGCTGGTGGATGGACTGGTGACTCTCGGGCCCAACAATAGCCCCAAAAGATTTGGGTGAATTTGAATTCGCCAAACCTTTTCGCCTGTTGGTCTCCGGGATCTTAGCTATCCTAGATCTCCCACGTGTAGGGCTCGGATCTCTCTATGCGTTTTGTTTTGCAGATGAAAAGACGTTGGCCCTCCTTATTTACCGCGCCTCGCGAGGATAACTCATTACTTCACTGCTCTGTTGATCTCTCCCGAGGTACGAATCTCTTACCCTTCTTTCCTTCCTCTTCGTTTCCCCAGTTTTTTCTTCCGTTTTCCATGGCTAGAGATAGGGCGTCTTCCAGGCATGGCTTCTCGCCTTCTGGTATTCTCCAAGAGTGCGACAGGGTCCCAAACACGATGACTTTAGAGGAGATAAACTAGACTCTCTTAGAGGGGGGATTCCCTGGGGGTGTAGTTGCTTTGTGCCCTGAGGCCGAGCATTCAGACTGGGTTCGTCCCGGCTGGGTTTGTTTCTTTGAGTTTCCTTTCACTATCTCCTGTCGATTCCCCTTTCCTCCCATTGTTCCAGAGTTTCTGGCGCGGTTCAAGCTTTCCCCTGCACAACTTCTCCCTTCTTCCTGGAAAATTCTTTCCTGGGTGAGTCGAATGGCAGAGGTTGCGGGTGTAGACTTTACCGTTTCTGATTTGCTCCAAGCTTACCGTATTACCACGGTAAGGAGGGGGCGATTTATCCTGCAATCCCGAACTGCTCGCCAACCTCTTGTTTTAAACACTAAGGTCAACGGGAAGGGTTGGGCAAGCCGTTTTTTCTTTGTTGAGATCGCGTCCCTGACCCCTAAAGCCGTCTGTTTTTGCATGACAAGTGGAATCCTGCTAGTAAGATTTTTCTATTCTTCTTTTGCTTTGGACGATGATCTCCTCTTAACGCTTATTTATCCTTTGTTCCCTTGATTCTGCAGGTATCCCGGACAACGTCGAGCCACCGAGTGGTTCAGAGAGAGTTTTGTCGAGGCTTTTCAAGCTTACCTCCGCGCAAAGGACGTTTGGAACGTCTCTTTCCGAGCCATCAGACGAGTCCTCGGGGAACGAGGGTAGCGCTACTTCATCCGATTCTGAAGAAAAGAGCGAAAAGGTTTGCCTCCCCATTGTCAAGATGTCCACTGTGCCGACTTCGACTAACGCTTCTGGCCCCTCCGTGGGTGAGTCTTTTTACTTGGCTATTTTTATACAGTTGCTTCGATGTTGCTTGACTTGCTTTCTTCCTTCCAGAGACTCGGGCACGCAGGTCAGATTCTTCCTTTTCTCCTTCGGACTTGATCCTCAAAAAGACTCGCACTGGCGACTCGAAGCCCCCAGCTGCTCCTGCGGTCAAGAAAGAATCGCTGGACGCCCCTGGAACCTCGCGCAAGCGTCCTGCTCGGAGCAACGATGATCCACTAGATCTTCAGGATGACGCTTCTTCTGACTGGCAATCCCTCTAGCGGTATCGGGATCCCAACTTCAGGAAGTGCCCAGCCCCTGTCTCTGCACATGCTATGGCAACTGAGGTAGGCGTGGGAGCTTGGAAGGTAACTGGCCTCTTACTTTGCTTTGCCTAATGGTTATGACTGGCGGTCCATCTCGGGTTAGGCCCTGACTCTTGCTTCCCATTGCATGCAGCTCTTTCAGGAAGTCGGCTTATTCATTGATGAAATGGGCAAGGAGTTTGCTGAACATGAGCGGAGGAAGCAGGAGGTCGCCAAGCACCGTGAGGAGATTGACAAGGCTCGAGCGCAATCTGCCGCTCGGGCCAAGGCTTTAGCCGCTCAGGAGGAGGTCGCGAGGGCGCGGGTCGCAGAGCTGGAACAAATGATTACTGCTCAGGAAGCCAAGATGAAGGATCTTGAGGCGAGAGCTGCTGGTGTGCCTTCCATGGGAAAAGCCGACGCAGAGGAAATCGGGGCTTTCTTTAGCATGTTGGCGCGGCTCGAAACTATCAGGGAGTTTGAGGCAGGGAAGCTTTTGATTGGAGACGCGGACAAATTCAACGAACAGTTCCTGGACTCCTACCCTGGCGGTGTTCCTTCGATTCGCGTCGCTTCTCTGTTGAGTTCCCCGTTGACCGCAGCGGAGCAGGCGAACCTGGAAGGTGGCGAGCAGATGGAGGAGACGGGAGTTTCCGAGAACCCTGCATGATTTTTTTGTGGATGTGAAGAAATCTGGCGGCCTAGGCCGTTTGTAAAAATCTTATCTTTTGCTTTCCTTAGAACAAGTTTTCAAAAGACAAGTAATACCTCACGGCGTGCCATTTATCGGGCGTCTGGTGAGGGTTCCCTGGATGGTGGCGAGGCCACAGATACTTTGTTTGACTTTTGCCCCCGTCAAGGGGCGGGGGTGTTTATCTGCTATTATGCTTCTTGTTTTATTGCGTTTTTCTTGTGCTTTTTGCTGGCGTTTGTGCAGGTGTCTCTCTGCTACGTGCCGACCGGTGTCCAAGCAGCCCCTGTAGAAGGCTGATTGCTTAGGAAGTGCATAACTATGGCTTAGTGGGTGAGGAAAGCCCTTACCAACATTGCGGGTGACTCAGGGTTTGTTCCCAAGCCCCTGTTGGCGAAAGAGATTACCTACCTGAAGGCGCGCAAAGGACAGGGTCCATCGTTTCCCGCAGTGCCCTGACGGTTACTGTCGACGGTCTGGCGATTGCCGGCGGAGCTGGCGACTCGAGGGTTGATCCACGATGCCGACTGGCGAGCTTTTGCGAAGCGGCCTTTCAAGGGTACTTGTGACTGGCGATTCTGCCGAATAGCGAGCGTCTAGGAGAATATTTCCTCTGCCATGTAATTAATTTGTAAGAGAGCTTCGTTTGGAAGACAAGCATCATATTTGCAATTTCAGAAGGCTTGTTACCGCTTTATCATTTTATTTCTGGTTCTCATCGGGTTTTCTCTTTTCGGGCGATGTCTGTCGAGAGCAATTCCCTTGGGAAGCTTTAGTTATTTTTGTCTCTTTTTCTAGAAAAATGCAACACATGTGTTTGGAATCAAAAATGTCTGTTTGATTGTGTTTTCTTGAAGAAATTCGTACCGTAGCTTGGATCTTACTTGGGTTTATTCGGCCGTCTCTGGCGACTCGATTGTTTTTCTAGAAGTGATACCTTCGCAGATGCGTAGCGTTCCAGCTGTGCGGGACGGATTTTCCATCTTGAGACTCTAGTCGGTAGGCTCCCTGTCCGGTGATGCCGACTATCTTGTAGGGTCCTTCCCACGCGGGAGCAAGCTTCCCTGTGTTTATTTCAGCGGTGTTTTGGAACACCTTTCGGAGGACCCACTCGCCAATGGCGAAAGCCCTGATCCGCACGTTCTTGTTGTATCTGCGGGCTACCTGCTGTTGATGTCTAGCTAGGCGTAGCCGTGCCCTTTCTCTTAGTTCTTCCAAGGTATCGAGGTCGGCTGCCAGCTCGGCAGCGTTCTGATCAGGCGTTTGTAGCCCATACCGCGCAGTTGGCACGGTGATCTCAGCGGGTATCACCGCCTCGCATCCATACACCAAGGAAAAGGGCGACTGCCCAGTGGCGGCTTTTGGGGTGGTCCTGTCAGCCCATAGGACGTAGGGCAGCTCGTCAGCCCAGCGTCCCTTGGCCTTCACCAGTCCCTTCTTGAGGTTATTAATGATAACCTTATTGCTGGATTCTGCATGCACGTTGGCCTGTGGATAGCGGGGGGTAGAAGTTATTAGATCGAT
The DNA here is from genome assembly GCA_964016875.1 of Fallopia convolvulus. Classification (NCBI taxonomy): domain Eukaryota; kingdom Viridiplantae; phylum Streptophyta; class Magnoliopsida; order Caryophyllales; family Polygonaceae; genus Fallopia; species Fallopia convolvulus. Next base: position 48,429,932 of record OZ024729.1, read on the forward strand.
GTTCCACTGTCGGCAGTGGTCACGGGTTTTCCTTCCGATGAACTGTGACCCATTGTCGCAGACGATCTCTGAAGGTATCCCGAAGCGGCAAATAACATGCTTCTTGATAAACGCCACCACGTGGGATTCCTTGATCTCCTTGTACGCTTCTGCCTCAATCCACTTGGAGAAATAATCCGTCACGGCCAAGAAGAATACTCGCTGTCCAGAAGATGGCGACAACTTCCCTACAATATCCATCCCCCACCTCATGAAGGGCCACGGGGTCAGCGTCGGGTGCAGGGGCTCTGGCGGTTGGTGAGGAGTTGGAGCGTACTTCTGGCAAGCCTCGCATTTGTGAGAGTACTTCGCGGCGTCTTGACGCATGGTGGGCCAGTAGTATCCCAGGTTGAGCGCTTTGTTCGAGAGGCTACGGCCCCCGGAGTGGTTTCCGCACTCGCCTTCGTGTAATTCTTTGAGTATCCTGGGTACCTCTGTTTTCGTGACGCAACGGAGAGAAGTCCCTACTGCAGATTGCTTGAACAAGACGCCATTTTCTGTACTGTACCGGGTTGCTCTCATTCGGAGTGCTCTTGCATCGGATTTCTCTGCCGGCAACTGTCCATGATCGAGCCACTGCAGGTAAGGTTTCGTCCAGCACTCCGGATCTTGGGAGGTGCTCCAAGTGCCGGCTGCTGGACTGATGTCACCGGGTATCCTTGCCTCTCGGGGGTCTCCATTTCTTGATCCTTCGGGATCTTCCCTGTTGGGCATCTCTTGCCGCTCGAGATCTTCGCTGGAGAGTATCCTCGGGAGATGGTTGTTTCCCAAGATCTTCTCTACTTTGTCTCCGGCCGTCGGCAAGTTGTCCCAGGATTCCTGCTTTGATGGATCGGCTTCCCGTTTGATTGCTGGAGCTAGCACATGGATTAGGGGAACGGATGCGAATTCTCTGGGATCTAGGGCGGAGGCCAAGTTGGCCAGAGCGTCAGCCTGTGCGTTCTCTTCTCTGGGGACTTGCTGGATAGCGAAGCTCTCGAACTCGCGCACAATTTCCTTGACTTTCTCCGCGTACGCTGCCATCCTGGCGTCTCTGGTGGTGAAGATTCCCAGAATTTGGTTTACGACCAACAACGAATCGCACTTCACTTCTATTTCTCTGACAGTCAGATCTCGGGCGATCGTTAGCCCCAATATGAGTGCTTTGTATTCGGATTCATTGTTGGTGGCTTCGAAAATGCACCGTACAGCTTGGGCTATCTTGTCCCCCTTGGGCGATTTCAACACTACTCCAATCCCTACTCCTCGGGTATTAGAAGCCCCGTCCGTATGTAGAGTCCAGGTTCCGGAATATTCCTCTTCGGTTACAAAGGCTTCTTGCTGTCTGGCTTCTTCGTCCAATGTATGGCTGAAATCGGCCACGAAATCTGCTAGCGCCTAGGCCCGAATCGCCGCTTTTGGCTCGTAGGCGATGTCAAAGCCGCTCAGGTGTATGGCCCATTTGGCCATTCTGCCGGTGATCTCCGGCCTCCTTAGTATGGCTTTTAATGGGTAGTTGGTGCAGACCGTTATAGGGTGGGATTCGAAGTACGGTCTCAGCATTGTGGAAGCCATAACTAGAGCAAGAACCAACTTTTCCAGAGGCGAGTAGCGCGTCTCCGCTGCGAGCAGGGTGCGGCTGACATAGTAGACAGGAAGTTGGCTGCCCTGATCTTCGCGTACCAACACACCACTGATAGCAGTCTCGGTCACCGCCAAATATAAGAGAAGATTCTCACCTTCCTCAGGTTTGGATAGCAGTGTCGGGTTGGACAGATAGTGTTTGAGCTGTTGGAAGGCTGTCTCATGGGCTGGAGTCCACTCGAACCTTTTGTTCTTCCGCAGCACATCGTAAAACAGACGGCATCTATCGGACGACTTGGAAATGAAGTGGTTTAGGGCCTCCACTCTCCCCGTCAATTTCTACACGTCTTTCACGCAACTGGGCAATCGTAAGCCTGCTACGGCTCGAATCTGATCAGGGCTGGCCTCAATCCCGCCCTGGGTGACCATGAACCCAAGAAAACGGCCTGAAGTTACCCCAAACGCGCACTTGGCTGGGTTGAGTTTCATACGGTAGCTGTCCAGGATCTCAAAGGCCTCTTCTAGGTGCTGGACATGCTGCGTGGCGTGCCCGAATTTTACGAGCATATCATCGATGTATACCTCCATAGTCCTGCCGATGTGCCTTGGAACATGGGATTAACCAACCGCTGGTAGGTAGCCCCAGCATTCTTAAGCCCAAAGGGCATTACTTTGTAACAGTACGTACCTTGGCTGGTGATGAATGACGTTTTTTCCTGATCTTCTTGATGCATCTGGATCTGATTGTAGCCGCTGAAGGCATCCATAAAAGAGAGCATTTCATGGCCGGCGGTGGCGTTTACCATGGCATCGATGTGCGGCAGGGGGAAAGAGTCCTTTGGGAAGGCCTTGTTAAGGTCTGTAAAGTCGATGCAAACTCTCCATTTCCCGTTTTTCTTGCTAACCACCACGACGTTCGCCAGCCATTCCCGGTATTTCACTTCCTTAATCTTCCCCGTTCGGAGCAATTTCTGCACCTCCTCGTCCACGATCAAGTTCCGCTCGGGTGCGAATTTTCTTCTCTTTTGTTTGATTGGAGGATGACAAGGGTCCACATTCAACCGGTGCGTGATGATGGCGGGGTTAATCCCGACCATATCCTCATTTGACCAAGCGAATCTACTGCTGTGTTTTCTGAGGAAGCCGACCAATTCGGCTTTTTTCTCCGGAGACAAGTCCTTTCCGATCCGTACTGTTTGTTCGGGCTTCTGGTCATCGAGGACGATCTCCTCGATCTTGTCGGCCTCGGGGTCCAATTTTGGCGCGGGCCCCTTGGCTTCCTGTAATTGCTATGCGGTATGGGCGACAATCGCCTATAGGGCGGACTTGTAGCACTCCCTGGCTAGTCTTTGGTCTCCCTTGATTTCCCTCACTCCCCATGGCGTGGGGAATTTGATGGTCTGGTGGTAGGAGGAAGGGACCGCCTTCATGTTGTGGATCCAGGGCCGTCCCATGATGATGTTGTAGCAGGACGGGCAATCGAGCACGGAGAATCTGACCTGCATGTTGATCCCTTTAACGTAAGTGGGGAGGGTTATTTCCTCTAGAGTATGGGCAATTTCTCCGCTGAATCCCACCAGCGCCACTGATTTTCTGAGGATGTTCTCTTCCTTCAGCCCCATCTCTTTGAGAGAATCCAATGTGATCATGTTGGTGGAGCTTCCGGTGTCGATGAGGATTCTCCTCATCAGTACGTTTCCTACTGACAACGATATGACCAAACCGTCGTGGTGAGGTCCCACTAGACCAGCCGAATCTGAGTCGCTGAAGGTGATGACATCTCCTGGACGCCCATCGGATTGGCGGATGTTTGCTATCAATGGTCCTTCTAGGTGCCCTCATGCGTGGCGCTTGGCTGTCGAATAGGTGATCCCACAGATATCAGATCTGCCATTGATGACGTTGACTACTTTGGCATATTCTGGAGATGATGGAATATCTATGGGCTCGGTTAGATTCTGGCTGGCGGGTATACCGGGGGTAGCTGAGATCTCCGATAGCAAGCCTCTTGAGTGTAAGTATGCTAACTCTTTCCTGAGAGCGAAGCACTCGTCCATTTCGTGACCATAGTCTTCGTGGAAATCACACCATTTAGTTTTGTCCCTCTTAGGATTCGGGTTTTCCGCCTTCTTTGGCCACCTGATGCGATCTTCGAATCTTTCCAGACCTTTCACGATCTCAGCGTTCCCCAATCCCAGGTTGTACTCGTGGACCTTCGGCCGATTGGGGGTGTCCTTCTTCCCGCTCGGCTGCTTGACTCCTGCGACATGGACTCCGGGTGCTTCGGGCCTGCTTTTCGGATACGGTTGCCCTCGGCGCTCCCTCCGTTGGTCGGAAGAGGCTTTCCTTTCGACCCTGTCGAAGACTGAAGCGGCTCGCACGGGAATCTTGTCTTCCTCGAGCCGGATGTGTGCCAGAGCCTTTACTTGGACATCTTCAAAGCTGTGGCACGGGTATTTGGTGAGTTCTCTGTAGAGCTCGCTATCGGGCAGTAGACCTCTCCGGAAGGCTTCTATCGATGTGGGAACGTCGCAGAGCGGTATCACTACCTTCTCCCGGTTGAACCGGTTCAAGAAGGCGCGCAGGGACTCCCCTGGTCTTTGGGCGACACGGTACAGGTCAGTAGACTCTTTCATAAGCTTGCTGCTGTTGGCGAATTGCATCCGGAAGGCGTCCACTAAACCCGCGAAAGATGCTATCCCTCCTCTGGGAAGGTTGATAAACCAGGTCAAGGCGGCGCCGAACCCCTTGCACATGATTGCTTCTCTGGATTCCCGCGGTATCGAGCTGGTCATCATTTTTTGCTTGAAGATAGCGACGTGCTCATCGGGATCTGCGGTTCCGTCGTAGGTAGGGACGGTCGGGACAGTGAACCTCTTCGGGATATCTACACTGGCGATCGGAGCCGCGAATGGAGATTCGTCGTAGCCGTCTGGGGCTTCCCTCTCGAGAGGAGGGGGTACCCCAAGTATCTGCGCGATCTTGTCCTCTAGCCCCTTGAGCCGATCCTGCATGTATTTGTTAAAGAGTACTTCTAGGAAGGGTTCTGTGGGGGGTACCTGTCTCCCGGATCCTTCGCTGTACAGGGGGTGAAAGACTCCCGTGCCTGCGGTTCGGTTTCCGGGTGTCGGAGCATTAGGTACTCCGGGGAGGGTGGCAGCTGGGGTGGTTGTGTTCATTGTCGGGGATGGTCCTCCAACTTGAGAGTTAAAGCTCTCCCTCAGGTTGAGGGGGACAGTGGCCTCTCTAACGGTTCCGATTGGGCGGGACCCGCTGTGCGACGCCGAGGCCACCTGTAGTTGCTCGAGAAGGTTCGCGTTCTCCGTAGTGAGTTGAGTGATGCGGTCCATGTGGGTCTGGCTATGGTCTTTCTGGTTGACCATGTCCTTCTGGAGAGCGGATATCTTGGCCGCGAATTCATCCAGGACGTTGCGCAAGTCCAGTACCTCCTCGGCGTTGCCGTCACGAGTGTCTCCCTCAGGACGAACGCCTTGGCTGCCTTCAATCCCTCCGCAGGCGGCAGAGGTCGGTTGCGAACTCGTCATCTTTTGGAACGGAAACGATCTTTCGTTGATCGAAAAAGCGAGTGAAACCGGCTAGGGCCCCACGGTGGGCGCCAAATTGTTTTGGTCAATTTCCGACCGATGACAATCAAGGGTGAATCTTTGGATTTGTGGGAGCAAACTAACCGATAAACACAATTTCAAGGTCAAAGCAATCGTTTGTATTTAGAAACTCTGTAATTACAGTAGGTTGATTCCCATACATTCGAATATCCCTTTCTCCTAAACTAACCCCCTTATTTAAGCGTCGTTTCCTGGTGTTAACTTCCGCTCTCCGAATTCGTCGATCGTGGATCCATTCCCGCACGTTCCGAGCCCCACCTTCTGGCCAGTTGTTGTTGAGCTTCAACTGCCGATTTCACCGTTTGGAAGATGATTTCGGTGATCTGCATCTCGCCTTTGGGCCTAACGTTGATGGGCTGTGCCGGTGGATGGACTGGTGACTCTCGGGCCCAACAATGAGTCTGCTCTTGACCGCCTCTCCCTTGTTACTGAAATAATGAAACATATCCGTGTGAGAGCATTTGGAGGCAAGAGTACAACCTCTTAGCTTGGACAGTTTGCCCCAATCTTCGTTTGGATGTTAAGGGTAATAATTTAATACTAATTATGGTAGAATGCATGTTTCTTAGCATGGCCTAAATATATGTTGTTGAGCAGGACTTCTATTTGGACTTAGTGGAAGATAATAAGAAAATTACACCACGGGACGACCTAGAACTTGCGTTGCGGCCAATGGAAGGTGGTAGTACAAATGTAGCTGCCGAAAATGAGGTATTCGGTATGCTGAATACAGGACCGTCTTGTCCGCTGTACGATCGGCTTTGCATCAGGATAGACGTTCAGCCTATGGCAAGCAAGAGTCGGGTCTATTCCGGGCATATCATATGGACTCCAAGCGAAGACGTCACGATTACTTCGCAATAGATGTGTGATAGCCAAAAGTTAATCGCTTGAGAGGTTTGCGCCTACGAAAAACTTCTTCTCGTGTTCATACTCTCCTACCGAGAGTTCTTGAAGTTCGTCTACGGACTTTTGGGTTGGTTCCGAGCCAATATTGGCAAAGTCGAGAGATTCTCACCTCTCTCGGAATTTTTCGACCTCAGACAAGCCTCGATCGCGGTGCGGTGAGCCGCGGTCGCGGCTTGGAGATTCGCAAACACGGGTTGGGATTCCGTGTTCGTAGCCAGTTTCCGGGCGGGTTTTCGAGATCGCGCGCGACTGATCGTGTTCGCCCTGATTGTCGCCGCTTGCGCGATCCTCTCTTTCAGCCCCGAGATCTTTCGACACTGTTCTGCTTGGGTTTTGTCTCTTTGGAGATCGATTGACGGGTCCTTCGTCATATAGTTTTCGCTTTTGGGGGTTAAGGCACGCACCTGCTCACAAACTGTTATCTTTTTCCTAATTTTCGACCTCGGGAACTATTAGGGCTTGATCGTCCGATTGAGAATCGGATTTCGCGAGATCGCACCGCTGACCGCGATCGCGGTTCCCTAAACCGCGATCGCGGTGCCCTAAACCGCGATCGCGGTTTCGCTCGGCCGGGGCACCGCGATCGGCTTCGCGAGCCGAAGATGCCCCAGGGTTTCAAAATACCCTAATTCTTCGTTTGGGATCGAATCCATCGATGAGATTACGTGGATCGATTACTCGTTTCCCACAAACGGCGCCAAATGTTAGTGCACAAAAACTCCGCATGTAATTCGTCTTCAATGCACTAATTAAGAACTCCTCCTCTTCCGCTCCGCCTTCAATCTCTTGACCTAGAAACCTGCAAAATAATGGACACAGGGGGCGGGGACCCCCTAATCCACCTCTGATGCCTAAGTCAGAAGAGCAATTGTCGTTTTGAGCGACGAGGTACAACAAGAGAGCGGTGAATCTCTGAACAGTCGAGCTAAGTGAGTATTAGTCTGTCCATAGTTTCTGAATATGCCGATGTGCACATGTGTCTCTCCCTACACGCCTAGGGCGTGTATTTATAATGGAAGAAGGAGATCAGGGGACCTTATTTAATTATCTCATAGGGTTGCTTAAAGCCCAAGCTAGGGATATTCCCACCTTCTCCGGATTTTTAATCTTATCATATTTGCCGGATAGATCTTCCATTAAGTTGCATAACCACCATATATTTTATAATATGGAAAACAACGTCCACCATTGGTTCTTCTTCATCCATGCTCCTAGCACTCCTTGCATTCCTTAGCTCGTCCACCACCGTCATGGTCAATCTGTACTCGCCCCGCTGTTGCTCCTGAACCTAAAAACTTGTAAAACCGAGCAAACCAGCGCATAATACCCGACAACACAAAAACCTAAAAACTACATAAAAGCTAACCTATAACTAACTAAAACATATATAAAACATGCATCTTAACTACTCCTATATGCAAGCTATCAAATTCCCCCATGCTTAACCCTTGCTTGTCCTCAAGCAAGACATAAATCCAATCACACCATAAAAATGCAATCATACATCCATTTCAAGTCAAACAAGCATTTCACATATAATTAATAACCCGACTAAGACTTAAATTTTCGACGAAATAACTAAACAACGAGTAATTTGCAGCAACAAATGTAGTTGAAAGCAATCAAACACAAGCCAGACAGACTATTAAGTAATGAAAAATTACTAACGATGCGAAGTCAATCAAGCAAAAGAATGTAATGAACAAATCACACCACAAATTTTAATCAAAGGACTAGAACAAAAAATATTAATTAGGGTTTGGCTATTTTTTTTTAAAATTTTTTGATGCGTTTCGTCTCGCTACAAGGACCGACTTCTCGTTTTATGAATCCCACCTCGGTCTAGGGGTGAAAATAGAGTGGAAGCAAGCAACGAACCAAGCACGCATGGGCGCGCGAATCGATGGATGATTGGTACGACGCTAGGGTTCTAGCAGCGTCTCGAGATGAAGATGATTTCGACGAACGAAATCTTAGAAAGATTGAAGAGCGTTGGAAAAGGGTTAGAAGAAGTTGACGCCTGAAGGCTTGAGGAAGAGAATCTCGATTCACTGAGGCAATTGCAATTTCATTCAAGCGTAAAATAAATTCAAGAGTAGTCTGACATATTTATAGATCTAAAAACCTAACCCTAGAAACCTAGCGAGAATGGGCCCGAACATGCAAGCCCAATCCATCTCGTTATTTTAATAAATAGCATAAATATATGATGAAACTCGATGTGGGATGGCTAGTTGCTTGCTTGTGTATATACGGTCGATGTGGGATGGCTTGTTTGAACTCTTGCACATATAAGCATATGGCGGTGGTGACATGGTGTTTTCCTAGTGGAACTTTGTTCATGCTTTAAATGCACCGTACCAAAAAGGGCATAATTGCTCCTGCATGCATGTCCACAACCATATCAAATCAATTGTCTAGGAGAATAAATGTCTGCAACCTGTACAAATGCCAACCACATTGGTCCGAGACTTGTGATGAAATTGGGCCCAACACATGAATATATGTACATACATCTCATGCACAAAAGATTACGAGAACCACTAGATTTGTCACTTGTTTAAATATAAATGTATAACATATATTAGGTGCTCTCGTTTTGTTTATTGGGATTAAATCCGTATATTGTTTCCTAGACGCGTATATATAACGCGACTTTTTTATCTCTTCTTCCTTATGTTTGCTACTTACTCGCTGATTATTTAGCGATTATTTCGCGCACAGTCACAACCTCGTGGCTTGGTGTTCTCGTTCCACGAGGGCAACGAGACAATAAAAATGTGCGCCGCCTATGGGCTTGCAACTTGTGTAATGCGATCTTAATTCGAGACTAGGTGGAGTACGCGCACGCCGCAAAAGGAATTAGGGCTTTGCCCCTTGAAATCGAGAGTAGGCGCCAACCCGAGCCTTGCTCGAGTTGTGCGCATTCGAGAATTAGGACATCATCCTTAAGATAGTTGCCATCAACCCCGAGTCTCGCTCGGTTTACGCGCACTTTAGAAAGTTAGGACGCCGTCATTAAGAGAATTGTTGCCAACCCCGAGCCTCGCTTGGGTTGCATGCGCTTTTCGAGAGTTGGGACCTCGTCCCTAAGAGAGTTGCCGCCAACCCCGAGCTTGACTCGGGTTGTGCGTGCTTTTCGAGAGTTGGGACCTCGTCCCTAAGAGAGTTGCCGCCAATCTCGTGCCTCGCTCGGGTTGCGCGCGCTTTTCGAGAGTTGAAACCTTGTCCCTAAGAGAATTGTCGCCAACCCCGACCCTCGCTTGGGTTGCGCGCGCTTTTTGAGAGTTGGGACCTCAACCCTAAGAGAGTTGTCGCCAAACCCGAGCCTCGCTCAGGTTGCACGCGCTTTTCGAGAGTTGGGAGCTCGTCCCTAAGAGAGTTGCTGCCAACCCCGAGCCTCGCTCGGGTTGCGCATATTGATCTTTTGATTATGTGCAGCAATCTTGAGCCTCGCTCAGATCGTGCATTGATTATTTATGATTGTATGCAACGATCTAATCCTCGCTCGGATCGTGCATTGATTTTTTTTTATTTTGCAACGATCCGAGCCTCGCTCGGATTATGCATAGGTTTTTTTGATTATATGCAATGATCCCGAGCCTCACTCGGATCGTACATGCATTGTTTTTGATTATATGCAAGGATCCCGACCCTCGCTAGGATCGTGCATGGATTATTTTTTATTATATGCAAGGATCCCGAGCCTCGCTCGGATCGTGCATGGATTGTTTTTTTTATTATATGCAACGATCCCGAGCCTCGCTCGGATTGTGCATGGATTATTTTTTATTATATGCAACGATCCCGAGTCTCACTCGGATCGCGCTTGGATTGTTTCCATCCCAAGTGGGAAACGAGGGGCGAAAAGGTTATTTTGATCATGTTAGGATGCCTCCTAATTGACCGTGATCTTTCTACTAAGATCGTTCCTAACCCCAAGTGGGAAGCGAGGGGCGGAAAGATTATTTCGGAGAATTAGGAACTTTGTTCCAACATGAGAGCATAATTAACTAATCGAATATAATTAATTAACGAGGCGAATTTACAAGGCGTACCTCATTCCACGAGTTTGCGACGCGAGAAGTATGCCATGTGTGCGATCAATGCTCGCAAATTGGGTCGGCCATTACAGGCCATTTATACAATTATATTTCCCATGCCATATACACACACACACATATATATATATTGCGAGTATATGTTTAACAAGGACACCTCGCTGAGAAGAGTCGGCACCTCCCACCCCGATGATTCGTCGCCGCCTCCCCCATCGCGCTCGAGCACGAATAATGTGTAACGCCGGTGCGTATTGATTGTGCCTTGAGTACCTCCATCAAGAGGAAGCGACTCAATGTGATCGAAAAAAGAATATAGATTTAGGTTGTGCCCCCCACGATTTAAGGAACACCGCGCGGAGGCGGACGCCGCAAACGACTGCTCACACTCGCCCCGAGCCCCGACCTTGGCCTCGAGCATTATTGCCGAGGTGTTTGGCCTCGCGAGGATGTCGAGATATTTGGCCTAGTGAGGTGAGCAGGAAGACCGCGAAGATTAGCCGCGTCGGAAATGACCTCAGAGATTACAACCGGTCGAAGATTGTGTGCAACGTTTAGAGTTTGGCCCAAAGAGCATATGGATTTTGAGTGGACCGACCCACGAGGCTTACCACGTTAACCTTAACAAAGGTCTCACCACAAATATATACATTTATATTGTGAATATATGATTTTAACGATGATACTTAGCAAAGAACTCTGATCCACCTACGCCGATGGTTTGTCGATGCCAAGAAGAGTATGCGTGATGGTGGAGGCATGGGCACAACACCGCGCTGGCCCGCCATGGAGCACTGGCAAACAAGAACATCGCGCAGGCCCGCCTTGGCCCGACCGGGATGACACTGAGACTAGATGGGGTTGGGACCTCGGGAGCACTGCGCACATCAAAGGGAGAGCCGATCGCCGGTGCCGAAGCAATGGCATGACCAACCCAGCGGCCTCCTGCCTCAAAGTAGACCCTACACGGCCACCCACCTCGCACGAACCCCGCGATGTTTGGCCTCGAGGAGGACCACGATGTTTGGCCTCGAACCACTTATCTCGTTCTTTGGCCATACATCTCGTTCATGGGCCACATGGAGACCATGAATATTCCCGGTGACATGCACCTCGCTCATGGCCATACAAAGACCACAAAGATTCTTGGTGACATGCACCTCGCACATGGCCATACAAAGACCACAAGGATTCTCGGTGACATGCACCTCGCATGTCCACCACGCATACATGCACATTTGCCTATATATAATTAAATGGAGGGAGGAGACAGGACTTACTTGATTGTTACCCGAGAGTAGGTCAGATATTGAGAGTTAATTCCCACAGACGGAGCCAGTGATGAAACCCGATATAATACGTGCTAAATACAGGATTATATTAAATACTAACTCTCGGGATTTCGTACAACCAAACGGTTTTTGTACGTAGATTTTTCCTCCTCCCCACCCTTCATCTTATTGTTTTTGTACTCTTTACAAATAAAGCTTTTTGGACTTTATACCATAAATAGCGTGATAGCTTGCATATAGGTAGTGTTTAGGGTGCATGTTTACGTTTCCTTTGCTTTGTTTTTAGGTAGTTTTAGTTAGTACATCTCGTTTTGTTAATTGGGCCACCAGATTACGAGAGATTACGAGAATATAAACTTATTACACATAAATATATCTACGTACATCTCATGCACAAATGATTACGAGAGCCACCAGATTTTTCACTTGTTTAAATATAAACTTTTAACATATATTAGGTGCTCTCGTTTTGTTTATTGGGCCTAAATCCGTATATTGTTTCCTAGACGCGTATATACAACACGGCTTTTATCTCTTCTTTCTTATGTTTGCTACTTACTCGCTGATTATTTAGCGATTATTTCACGCACCATCACAACACCTTCACTTGGTGTTCTCGTTCCACGAGGGCAACGAGACAATAACAGGTGCGTCGCCTATGGGCCTGCAACTTGTGTAATGCGATCTAAATTCGAGACTAGGTGGAGTACGCGCACGCCGCAAAGAAAATTAGGGCTTCGCCCCTTTAAACCGAGATTAGGCCCCAACCCGAACCTCGCTCGAGTTGCGCACATTCGAGAGTTAGGACATCGTCCTTAAGATAGCTGCCGTCAACCCCGAGTCTCGCTCGGTTTGCGCACACTTTAGAATGTTAGGACCCCGTTAATAAGAGAATTGCCGCCAAACCCGAGCCTCTCTCGACTTGCGCGCGCTTTTCGAGAGTTGGACCTCGTCGCAAAAAGAGTTGTCGCGAACCCCGAGCCTCGCTTTGGTTGCGCGCGTTTTTCGAGAGTTGTCGCCAACCTCGAGCCTCGCTCAGGTTGCGCGCGCTTTTGATAGTTGGGACCTCGTCCCTAAGAGAGTTGTTTCCAACCCCGGGCCTCGCTCGGGTTGTGTGCGCTTTTCGAGAGTTGGGACCTCGTCCCTAAGTGAGTTACCGCAAACTACAATCGTTGCACGCGCTTTTAGAGAGTTGGGACCTCACCCCTAAGAGAGTGCGGAAAACCCCAAGCCTCGCTCGGGTTGCACGTTCTTTTTCGAGAGTTGGGACCTTGTCCCTAAGAGAGTTGTAGCCAACCCCGAGCCTCGCTCGGGTTGCGCGCGCTTTTTGAGAGTTGGGACCTCGTTCCTAAGAGAGTTGTCGCCAACCCAGATGCCACAACCATAGCAAATCAATTGTCTAGGAGAACAAATGTCTGCAACCTGTACAGATGCCAAACACATTGGGCCGAGACTTGTGATGAAATTGGGCCCAAGCCCACTCTTGTAGCCAACACATGAATATATGTACGTACATCTCATGCACAAAAGATTACGAGAGCCACCACATTTTTCACTTCTTTAAATATAAATGTATAACATATATTAGGTGCTCTCATTTTGTTTATTGGGCCTAAATCTGTATATTGTTTCGGCACACTCGTCCAGATCGGTGCAGCCTTGGGCAGGTGAGGGGCGTGACCGCGTCGCATAGGCATGAGACCGCGTTATTTCAACAAGGACTACACCACTAACGACGCGGGCTGGCACACAGCTGGTGCAGCCGCGCAAGGTGGGGGCGCGGCCGCGATGCCTGGAGGCGCGATTGCGCCACAATACTGGTCATCCGCGCTGGCTTTGGTTTTCTCAGAAAAGGTTGGCTCGATCCCTGACTCTTCCAATTGGTCCGAAATTGTGTCTTGGACCAAAGATGTCATCAACATGGTAGAAGGTGGGACTTGGACCGAACTCATGCATTGAATAGCTGGACTTATGATGGAAACCATAGCTCCACCTATCGTCTTGGCGCGTGCATGCATCAAGGGTCCGTTCGATCGAACCGACATAGCTTCCTCCTCCTCAGCGGCGGTCATAATGGCAAACACATCAAAATCTATGAGTACTATTTAATATGGGTAATTTTGTGAAAATTTTGTTTCCTTAATATATATACAAATTTGTCTATTACCATCTATTGTGAAACGAAGAGAGTATAAATTTCCAAAGCTCATTGATTTGTAATCTACACATATGTTTGTAGTTGTTTGTTATTTTTATGTAGATATGTAAATTTCTATTAGTTAAAATCATAAAAATCATCAAATATTTATTATTTAGTATTTTTAAAAATCATCAAATTCAAAATGAAAAGCACTTTTATCGATATTTCTTGCATGTCAGGAAGAAGATATAAAGGTTATAGGTAAAAAATAAGGTCATCATGAACATTAAGTCACTTTTTTCCCATATGTTGTAACCACATTACCCACCTCATTTTTTTCGCATGTCATGGGTAAAAATTAAGCTCACAATAATAAGCCACCAATCTTTGTCACATGTCACTCTTGAAGACACCTCCTTTTAAATATTGGGCTCAATGTTAATCATCTTTGCCGTGTCATGTCTCAAACCACTTTCTTTAAAGTATTGGGCCAAACATTAATTGTGAATTGATGAAAATTAATTGTTTTACCTAAATAAAAGTTATGTTGAAATTTCTCTTAAATGATATTATTAAAAGGTAGTTTGGTCATCATAGTTAACATCTAGGTCGTATTTGTAATACTCCGGTTGTCGAAAATCGGATAACTAATTCAATTTCCAACTTTTACCACCTTATTATTATATTTGGGACGAAAGCCACCAAAGCCTCATTTCTTGTTTGGGGACCCGGGGGTTGTTTCACTTGTGGGTGAAAATGGGTTTTTGGGTGGAAAGTGATTTTTAGTGTCTTGAAAAACGTAAAAAGCAGAGAGAGTTGCACGAATTTCAAGAGTGTTAAAAGGGATTTTTGGGTAGAAAGGGATTTTGTCTACAAAGTGAAATAAGGCCCCGATCATAAGAGGCCAAAATTTTGGCCCATCAACTATTTCGGATTACACATTCATTTTAAGCCCTCCCATCATAATTTTTGCCCTAACCTCATTCTAGCCTAAACCCTCACATCCACGCTCTCTCTCCCTCTCTGTTCTGAAGGTCGACACACACGTTCGTCCGCCACCACCCTTCATTCCCAGCAATTCCCTCCTCTAGCTCTCCCGTCGTGGTGAGCCAAACATCAATCTCGGCCACCAGTAGCGTCATCGCCTTCGTTGTTCCGCCTCCGATTCCACATTCGCGCTTGCCATTTCTGAGGTCGCCACCAACGACCAATCGTCCTTACGGTCCGCCACCCATTCTCCTTGGGTGCACAGATCAAGCTTTCCCGGCCACCGGTCTTGTCATCCCGCGCAAGAACTCGTTTGTTTCACCGCAAGTCATCTCCGCCACCACTGTTCGCATACTTCCTCGACCCGGGCGTCGCTGGTAAGACCTTGTCGCCGCATTCATTGTTTTCTTCCTCTTCTTTGTTCAATCTCGTTTTGATCCCTCTTGCCTCTGTTTGTAGATCTGGTGGTGACCAGATTGAGAACCACCCTTCTTACTACTCTAAGGTCGAGTCGTTTTGATTCCGAATCGCAACTTCGGCATTACTGGTAATTGTTTTCTGCTCAGTTGGTTTCCTAAGGTTTTGATTCCAAATCACAACTTCAGCAGCAATAATAGTAGTAGTAGTAATAATAATAATAATAATAATAATATAACAATAATATTTTGAGTGGAACTGAATTAATAATTCATAGGTTGGACCTGATATAAAGTTAAAATTCCACGAGTTAAACTTGGTTGGTTTCGGGTGTCATCTTAGTCCAACTCCGTGTTCAAGAGTTCGATGGTTTCGGAATAATTAATAATAATACTAATACTAATAGTAATAATAGTAATAAAAGTAATAAAAGTAATAAAAGTAATAATAATAATAATAATAATAATAATAATAATAATATTAATAACAATAATAATATAACAATAATATTTTGAGTGGAACTGAAATAATGATTCATAGGTTGGACCCGATATAAGGTTAAAATTCCATGAGTTAAACTTGGTTGATTTCGGGTGTCATCTTAGTCCAACTTCGTGCTCAAGAGTTTGATGGTTTCGGGTGACGTCTTAGTCCAACTCTTGGTTTTATATAAGTTTAGTTCTGAAACTATGTTCGTTTTTAATATGTTTCTTGTAGTTGGTTAGTCTAAGTTAATCTAACAATCGGGTTTTGGTTGCCTCGATTATTTTAAATAGATATATGTGCGGATGGATTTTAGTTGTAGTGGTTAAGCTAAGTGCTTTAAGGTTAATCAATGTTTTCGTGTATATTGTTTTGGACAAAAATTTTGAAAACCAAACTCTTGCCCTAGATTTGGGGCACGATCAAATCGAAAATCAGAGAATAACTAAAGAAATAATCGGATTGATGGAATCGGGATTATAATAGTTCTCTCTTGGAGAGTTTTCTATTGCATATATGTGCGTACCAATGGAATGTCTTGATTTTTCTATCTTTCTAGCCTATATCTTTATCAAATTAACCATCATATCCCACGTTCTACACGTTCCTTTAAGGTTAATCAATGTTTTCATGTATAATGTTTTGGACAAAAAATTTGATAACCAAACTCTTGCCCTAGATTAGGGCACGATCAAATCGAAAATCAGAAAATCACTAAAGAAATAATTGGATTGATGGAATCGGGATTACAATTGTTCTCTCCTGGAGAGTTTTCTATTACATATATGTGCGTACCAATGGAATGTCTTGATTTTTCTATCTTTCTAGCCTATATCTTTATCAAATTAACCGTCATATCCCACGTTCTACACTTTTCTAGAGTATGCCTCTAAACGTCTCCCACTTTGCATACATGATGTCTCTCTATTTGGTGGTGTTTTCATATGTGATTTCCTTTGTAAATATGTTTCTTTTTCCCCTTTTCTTGTGCGTTTTGTTCCTTTTTAGCTTAGTTCCCGTATTTCTATGAGATTCGGAAACTACGCGCGTTTTATGTGTTTTGTAGGTAATTTGGCATGGATCAAGGATCGATTTGAAGGAGGGTCGAGACATGGAGAAGGGCCCGAGCAAAGGAGGAAAGAGAGGAGCAAGCCATGAAGAAGAACAAGAGAAGCCAACTAAGAAGAAGGTGGAACGAGGCCAGGACCGAGTTGCAACCACGTCGGGCCCGACTTTGAAGTTTCCAACCTCGGACCGAGATGCACAGTAACTCGGGCCCGAGGTCCTCCGTGTCGGTCCAAGTCGGTCACCGGACTACTTGGGCTCCAAGGCACGAATTTGTGGACTTCCACTTTTGCCCCTCATCTAATCCATAAAAGGCCCTCTTGTCTTCTAATTTAGGGGTTCC
This sequence comes from Fallopia convolvulus, assembly GCA_964016875.1. NCBI lineage: Eukaryota > Viridiplantae > Streptophyta > Magnoliopsida > Caryophyllales > Polygonaceae > Fallopia > Fallopia convolvulus. Next base: position 48,446,854 of record OZ024729.1, read on the forward strand.
CACACACACACAAAAAGGGGGCTCTCTCAAAAGGGGGGGGTCCAAGGGAGCCAAGAGGATTCTTGGAGAGCAAGGAGGAAGGAGAGGAGAAGGAAGAGAGAGAGAATCGGCCAAGGAGAGGGAGATTTGATAGGTTTGTTGGTAGATTTGCTTTGATTTGCTTTGATCTTGTGGATTTAGAAACCCTTGATTGGAATTTGTGGATTGCTTTTGATTTGAATGAAACTTTGCTTTGTTTTGAGATTGATGATGTTGATTGCTTTCCCTTTTGATTTGTTTGCTTTCTTTGTTTGCCACATGGAGTAGATCTCCTTGATCTTGGGTTATGGGGGAAAACCCTAGCTAGGTTTGGGCTAGAAACCCCAATTCCATAGCCTTGAGTGTTTGATCTAAGGAACCCACTCTACATAGAGCTACAATTCCTTGCGAAAGTCGGGAATCAAGGCTTGAGATTGGCAAAGTAGCGAAAGTGAACATGTGTCAATCTCAAGACCTTGCTTCGAAGGGGATTTCCCCAATGATCGAGGTGTAGATGTGGTTGGAACGAGGGCGAAAGCACTCGATCCTAGTCCGATCATCACTCATTGCTTGAATTGGGGTGGATAAGCCTTAATCTACTAGAGAAGGAACCCAAAAGCCCAAGATCTACTTCTAATCCTTGAAGTTCGACAAACCCAGCTACCTCGGGCCCGACTTACCCTACGTCGGTCCCGACTTCCTCTTGTCGCCAACATCGGGCCCGACGTGACCTCTGTGTCGGTCCCGACTGTGCTCTTTGTTTTCCTTTGTTTTAAGCTCTCTTTTCCAGCTTCCTAGTGTCTAGGCACATCAATCGAGTAGACTTCCCGAGTGTTCGACACCCACCACGTACTACAACGGGGTCGGGTTATAAATTGTATCTCTTGACCCTCGCACACCGTGAGAGGCGATCAAAAAGAATGGCTCCGTTGCCGGGGAAGTCTAAGTGCATTGAGTGCCAATTTGGTGAGTTTTTTGTGTTTTGGTAGTGATTTGGGTGAGGCGATCAAAAAGAATGGCACCCTCGCACACCATCCCTTTGTTTGTTTTTGATTTGTTTTGGTTTGTGTTTTTGTTTCATAGGTGTATGCTAGCTCGTTCCTCCCGAGGAACACTTGAGCTTGAGTTTGTAAGTGATCCGGAAAGTATTCTCAAGGAAGCCCGAAGAAGGAAAAGGATGGAGAATCAAGCTCTCCATGTTGATGAGGAGTTGGCTCAACTTAGGGCCGAAATGGCTAGATTGCAACTCGAGAAGGACAATCAAGAGGCGGTGGCAAGAAGAGAACGGGAGCAACGGATGAGAGCCGAGGCTCAACTCAACGCTCTACCCCGGAATGCACGCCAATACATGCATCCGGAGTTGAGGGTACCAGAACCGGCTATTGTGCTTCCCGAGGTTACCAAGAATTTTGAGATCAAGACGCAATTCATCTCCCTCATCAAACGTGATCAATTCGAGGGCCGTCCACATGAGTGTCCCATAGAGCACATCAAACGCTTTGTGGACATGTGTGAGACGATCTCCACCGACGAGGAGACATTGGAGTATGTGCTTCTAAAGGCGTTCAAATGGTCACTTGGGGGCAAGGCCACACATTGGCTCGAGAGCCAAGCTCCTAGGTCAATCACAACTTGGAAGACACTTTATGACGCTTTCTTGATGAAGTTCTTCCCGCCCTCAAAGACAACCGAATTAAGAAGGAAGATTGCAAGCTTTCAACAAGGTCCGAATGAGCCCCTCTTCTAAGCATGGGACCGTTTCAAGGAGATGTTGCGCCAATGTCCTACTCATGGCCAACAACCATATGTACTTCAAGACATCTTTTTCCAAGGCATCAATCCGGTAACAAAGGACAAGCTCAATCTCCACACCTATTGTGGGTTCATAGACTTGACACCGGATCAAGCTTGGGAGCTACTTGACAAGCTATCCGATTATGAGGCCATGTATGGGGTGAGTCAAGCTAGCAAGGAGGTGAAAGTTCAAGGTGAAGGTGCAAGGAAGTTATATGATCCAAAGGGAGAAGACATTGATAGGGATGTGAAGCTCCAATTCCTTGAAGGTGAAGTGAGCAAGCTTAAGAGGCAAGTCCACTACTACAAGCAAAATGCTAGAGCTTGTGAGGAGTGTGGATCCTTTGCACATGCTACACAAGTTTGTCCGAATGAGAGCCAAGTGCGCTTGGCCGAGCGAATTGAGGAGGCAAACTATGTTCGAGGAAATTTCGGTGGAAGAGGCAATTTCAACAATGGTGGCAATGGCCGGTGGAACAACGGTCAAGCTCAAGGTTACAACAACAACTTCAACCAAAACGAGCCAAGGGCGCCACCACCACCATATAGGCCACCGGGATTCAATGATCTACAATCATTCGCTCAAGAGATGAGAGATGGGTTCAAGGAGATGAGGACCCAATTCAATGAGTTTGGTCCATAGAGGAGGCAAGTCGACAATCAATTTGCTCAAATTGCGACTCAAGCCCCGAGAGAGAATGGGAAACTTCCGGGCCGACCCGAGGAGAATCCTCGAGCTCAAAACAATCAAAATGAAGTCCGGGCAATTGGATTGAGAAGTGGCCGAAACCTACCCGAGCCACACGTGCCTAAGAAGAATGAAGAGAGTCGGACCAACTTACCCAGCAAGTCGGGTCCGACATTCCCCGAAGTCGACCCAGCAAGAAGATCGACTCCTTCACCACGGACCGAGGTCGAGAGCAACTCGGGACCGACGTACCCAGACCTCGATCCGACTCCTCTGCCCAGGACCGAGATTCACAACATCGGGCCCGATATGGTGCCCAAGTCGGTCCAACCAGGAAATGTTGCAAATGAAGTAGGGAAGTCCAAGGAGGTTGATCCAAGCAAGATTCAAGGTTCAACAATTCTTCCATATCCCTCGAAGAAGCCAAAAGATGTTGTTGAGAACAAATTCAAGAGGTTTCTCAAACTCTTGCAAGGCTTGAACATCTCTATCCCGTTCACCGATGCATTGAGTGAGATGCCATCTTATGCCAAGTTTTTAAAGGAGATTTTGAGCAAGAAGAGGTCCATAGTTGAAATGCAAGATGAAGTCAAGACCTTGGAGTTACCACAAAAGCTAGGAGATCCCGGTCGTTTTGCTATAACCATTGGTGTGGGGTCTCAAAATTTCCAAGCCTTATGTGACCTTGGGGCAAGTGTTTCGGTGATGCCCGCTAGCATTTGGAGAAGAGCAAATTTGGGTGAAATGGAGCCGACCGATATGTCCCTAACTATGGCCGACGGTTCCATCATCAAGGCTACGGGAATATTGGATGACGTTCCGGTGAGAGTTGGAAAGTACTTTGTCCCCGATGATTTCGTGATCTTGGACATGCACGAGGACCCCTTGGTCCCAATAATCTTAGGAAGACCATTCTTAGATATGGCGGGGGCAAGGTTTGATGTCAAAAAGGGCAAGGTTTCCTTTGAGATTGGTGAAGAAAAAGTCGATTTTCACTTCAACAAGGCCTTGAATGAGCTGGACGCCTTGGCTATCCTCAAACTTGAAGAGAGTGCTAAGAGAAAAGGAGAAGAAGTGGAAGTTGCTAGAGAGGTCATTGTGTTGAGAAGTGATGAAAGGTTGAATAAACAAATACAAGCAAGGGAGTTGTTGGAGCAAATTGAGGATCAAGATGAGTCAAGGATCAATGCTAGCCCAAGGAGAAATGAAGAGTATCCTTACTTATATCCTTTTGATGTTGGTGATGACCACAATTCTTCCCAAACTTTTGATTCCTACATTTGTTTAAGTGATTTGAAAGATGACTTAGGAGACTCCTACATTTGCCTTAGTAACTTGAAAGATGAATTGGTAGAATCTCCTAGGAATTCTTTGGATAACTTTGGTGTAGGAAAAGAGGAACATGATGGAGCAAGTAAGGAGAAGAAATCTCATCCGTTGGAGGAGTATGATGAGATAGGCCCGAGATCGGAGAGCCATGCCTATGTAGACCATCGTTGGTGGTTTTATGAGTATGAAGGCAATGGGCATAACAATGGCGAGCAATTCACCGTGTTTCACCCGCCATAAGGTTGAGGTTAGGAAGTCAAGCTAGTGACTCTAAACGAGCGCTTATCGGGAGGCAACCCGAGCTAGTAGCTTTCTTTTCGTAATTTTAGTTTGATTTTTCTTAGTTTAGCTTAGCTTTTCTCTAACCAATCTCTATCTAGTGTTTTGTGGATTTATGGTGTCGTGCATTCTTCAAAGTTGTGTAGGATTTGAGGTGAAATATTTAAATGGAATTATGGGAAAGAAGTTGCAAGAGGATGGAGTAAAATTGGTGACCCGAATACTCCCATATCGAGCCCAAGTAAGTCGGGCCCGACATAGGGACGTCGGTCCATGAAGTCGGTCCAACCCGATTTGACTAGTTGGAATGCCAATTTTGCCCTTGACCTAATTTGTCCCTTTCCCCCATTAAATACCACCCCCCACCTACCTATCATCTTCATATCAACCACCACCACAAGACTTCTACCAAGAACAAGTGTACGAGAGGGAGCGGCAAGCAAGGCTCCAAAGAGGACGTAGACGTGACAACCCCTTCGATTGATCCTATACATGCCATTGAAGAATAAGAAATTGTGAGCTTTTCATACTCTTCTCTCTTGCTTTTAAGTTTTGATTTCCTTGTTTGATGGGGACATCAAAATTTTAAGTATGGGGTGGGGGTAAGTGTGTTCATGATTTCACTTGATTATGTTTGTTTATTATTTTGAGGATATTTAGTTTGTGTTTCTAGTTTGTGTTTGGGATGTTTGCTTCTTGGTTTGTGATTTGATGAAAAAAAACATGAATGATTAATTTGGTCCTGAATGGATGAGTTTTTGGTTTTAGAGAAATTTTTGCAAAAATCCATAAAAATTGAAAAATTGTGTTGAAAACAACAAAAAGATTTTGTGTTTTGTAGGTTTTGGACTAGAAATTCCCATCTTAGATTGCCAAAATAAAAGTTAATGATGATGTGAGCATGTAAATTCCTTTGCATATTTTTGGATAGTTTAGCCTCTTAAATGATGTTGCTTTTGATGTGATCATGATATCTTGCTTGTTTTATTGAACATGTGAGTTCTAGGATGAGTTCTTATGCAACTAAGTATGAGTGACCCTTGTGAGATTGATTTTTGGCCATTTTAGGGATGCTTGTTCATATTTGCATATCCCTCATTTTTCTTGTGTGATTAGCTCATTCATGCTTAGTAAAACTTGCTATTGCGGTGTTTATCTATTTTCCAAGACCGTCATGAGAATTGTCCTAGCATGGTCACATTGATTTTGAACTTTGTTCTTTTAGTCACATAAATGTTCCATATCCTACCATGAAGATAATCCTTTGTTTGTAGCCCCGTTCTAGCCTAAGCCTTTGTTTGAAACTCCTCAATAATATTATTCCTAGCCTTATATGACTTGACCCTTACGGGATTGGACTTTAGAAGAGAGGTTTGGATTGTATTTGAAGAGTTGAGATTCTCTTGGGTTTAAGGGCAAAAGAATGGTGTTATGAATCATGTGGGTAGTGCATCTTTGTTGTACAAAAACGAAAAAAGAAAGAAAAGAAAGAAAGAAAATGTTGGAAATGTAAGGTGGAATAAAGCAAAGAGCTTAAGTGAAGAAAATGGTCCGACCGAGTTACAAGCAACATCGGGCCCGATGTCATAAGAAAGTCGGTCCAAATGTAGAAAGTGTTGAAAATCCAACAAAAAGCATAAGAGCAAAGATGAAGTGGAATGTTAAAGTGAAATTTTGGGTTGAAAGGAAAATGTTAAGTCTTTTGGGTGAGTGTGAAAGTAATTGTGGAATTTGGTGAAGTTGGTGAGAGTTTAGGTTGTTCAATCCCCATTGAAAGCACCACGAGACCAAATAATTCCCACCTTGAAAAATACCAAAAGCCCCATTACAATCCGGCCGAATGGAACCTCTTTGAGGACCTCCATTGAGCCAAGTTCGAAATTCTTTGTGTACTTTGCATTAGGCATCTCTAGGTGGAGAAATTGGTGATATTAGCTTCAATAGTAAAGTCCTTACTTGCATGATTTTTGAGCTTGAGTGTTCATTGCTAAACCCAAACACATGATGAGTGATACACATTCACATATCCCTAAAGTGAGGCTTAGTTGCATTGACTTTATTCCTTGGAACACTTAATCATGTGTGATGATGTAATCTTGCTTGAATATCAATCACTTGTGCTTAAAATGTGTTTTCACACGAGGCTTTACTTGAAGATTATGTTTCGGTCTTGCTTACATTGTTATTGCTTGAGGACAAGCAAGTTTAAGTATGGGGTATTTTGATGTCTCTCTATTTGGTGGTGTTTTCATATGTGATTTCCTTTGTAAATATGTTTCTTTTTCCCCTTTTCTTGTGCGTTTTGTTCCTTTTTAGCTTAGTTCCCGTATTTCTATGAGATTCGGAAACTACGCACGTTTTATGTGTTTTGTAGGTAATTTGGCATGGATCAAGGATCGATTTGAAGGAGGGTCGAGACATGGAGCAAGGCCCGAGCAAAGGAGGAAAGAGAGGAGCAAGCCATGAAGAAGAACAAGAGAAGCCAACTAAGAAGAAGGTGGAACGAGGTCAGGACCGAGTTGCAACCACGTCGGGCCCGACTTTGAAGTTTCCAACCTCGGACCGAGATGCACAGTAACTCGGGCCCGAGGTCCTCCGTGTCGGTCCAAGTCGGTCACCGGACTACTTGGGCTCCAAGGCACGAATTTGTGGACTTCCACTTTTGCCCCTCATCTAATCCATAAAAGGCCCTCTTGTCTTCTAATTTAGGGGTTCCCACACACACACAAAAAGGGGGCTCTCTCAAAAGGGGGGGGTCCAAGGGAGCCAAGAGGATTCTTGGAGAGCAAGGAGGAAGGAGAGGAGAAGGAAGAGAGAGAGAATCGGCCAAGGAGAGGGAGATTTGATAGGTTTGTTGGTAGATTTGCTTTGATTTGCTTTGATCTTGTGGATTTAGAAACCCTTGATTGGAATTTGTGGATTGCTTTTGATTTGAATGAAACTTTGCTTTGTTTTGAGATTGATGATGTTGATTGCTTTCCCTTTTGATTTGTTTGCTTTCTTTGTTTGCCACATGGAGTAGATCTCCTTGATCTTGGGTTATGGGGGAAAACCCTAGCTAGGTTTGGGCTAGAAACCCCAATTCCATAGCCTTGAGTGTTTGATCTAAGGAACCCACTCTACATAGAGCTACAATTCCTTGCGAAAGTCGGGAATCAAGGCTTGAGATTGGCAAAGTAGCGAAAGTGAACATGTGTCAATCTCAAGACCTTGCTTCGAAGGGGATTTCCCCAATGATCGAGGTGTAGATGTGGTTGGAACGAGGGCGAAAGCACTCGATCCTAGTCCGATCATCACTCATTGCTTGAATTGGGGTGGATAAGCCTTAATCTACTAGAGAAGGAACCCAAAAGCCCAAGATCTACTTCTAATCCTTGAAGTTCGACAAACCCAGCTACCTCGGGCCCGACTTACCCTACGTCGGTCCCGACTTCCTCTTGTCGCCAACATCGGGCCCGACGTGACCTCTGTGTCGGTCCCGACTGTTCTCTTTGTTTTCCTTTGTTTTAAGCTCTCTTTTCCAGCTTCCTAGTGTCTAGGCACATCAATCGAGTAGACTTCCCGAGTGTTCGACACCCACCACGTACTACAACGGGGTCGGGTTATAAATTGTATCTCTTGACCCTCGCACACCGTGAGAGGCGATCAATACATATCGGAGCAAATAACTAGCGCTAGTGGTTGTCCACGTGTGCATATCTTTTTCTATTGTCTGCAACTTTCTTACTTCCCTTGTGACGGATAACTTCATTTATCTCTTTGATCCTTCTTTCATCCCATTCTCTCATGATTCTTTGCCCGCTCTTTGGGTTGTCTATGTCAAATGGGCCTGGTGGTTTTTGGGCCTAACAATACCCCCAAATCTTGGTCCGAATCTTTTGGCGAGATTTGGATTAAGATTTGCCGCGTGATCTAAAGTGGGCGTGTTCCACGTGGCTTCACCCTATTCATTAGATCATCCTCGGGGAAGGGAAGAGTCACGTCACTTCAGGTTATAATTACTCCAGGTGCATGCTCTTTGGAGGTACGCGTATATTCATCGTTTTTTCCTCTCTTTTGCTTCGCCTTCTCTTCGTTCTCCCTCTCTCTAAGTGTTTCAGACCATTTTCACCATGGTTAAGGCAAGAATAGCCAATCTAGGCTTTGAATCATCCCATTCCCTTGAGCCCTATGATTGTCGCCCTTGCTCCATGTCCCCGGAGGAAGTGTGGAAAGTTGTTAAGAGCCAGGGCTTTCCGGTGAGTATCAACTTTCATTGTCCTACACACGAAGTCGTAGATTGGGTCAAGGAAGGATGGGTTTGCTTCCTTGAGTACCCTTTCACATTGGGGGCTTTTTTCCCTTTTTCTACCTTGATCTTGAAGTTCCTGCTACCTCTTAGGGCTTCACCAGCGCAACTAATGTCGTCAACATGGAAGATCTTGCACCAGATAAGCGAGGTGTGTTCGGATGAGAAGATCGAATTCTCGGTGTCGGACCTCCTATGTGCTTATCGGGTATGTCCACTCATGGTCGGTCGCTTCACCCTTCATGCGAGGGACGCTAAGAATCCATTAATCCCTAAATCGAAGGTGAACGACAAAGATTGGGCAACCCAACCCGATTCACCCTTCATGCGAGGGACGCTAAGAATCCATTGATTTTTATGGAAAGATCTACGCTGGGTCCGATGTACCAGGCGGCGTTCTCGGATTCGTGGAGTTCAAAGAGTGAGTATTCTCAACCCTATTTTCGTTTTACTTTGTTAGTGCTTGCCTCTTTTTCGTTGATCTTCCTATTTGGGGGGCTTTTATGTGCAGTTCAACAGGGTTTGGACACCCATATCTTGGAATCAGAAGCATGCATGAAACTCTTTGCCCTTCTTGAGGTGAGAAGAACCTACCGGAAGTCTACAGAATTCGCGCAGGGTGTATCCAGTACTAAAATGACGGCTTTGTCGGAAGACCGGTCTGATGGTGAAGATGATTCAAGGTCGGGTGAGTCTGAGAAGACGGTTGACGATAGAGTTCTCGCGTCCGTGGCGGCCGTCAAAACGATTGAGAGGCCTCTAGCAAAAGCCACTGGTATGTGCCTGTCTACCCTTTACCCTCTATTTAATTTTATCTCTCTCTCCTTTTGACTGACGATTTCTTTGTTCTTGACCCCGGAAGCTTCAACCTCTCCAGGACGGAATTTCTCTATCGCAACCACGATCCAGTGCAAGTTGCGCTCGAGTGATAGGAAACCTCTATTGGATTCCAAAGTGAAGGTGGAGGCCGCAGCTAAGGCTACTCCCATCAAGCGGTCATCGCCCGAAGTCACTGAAGTTGTTGATTTGGAAAGCAAAGCTTCGGTGGATCTCAAGGGCTCCGCAATACTCATGCTTCCAAGAAACCTCGTTTGGACATTCCTACCTCTGCTTTGATTAGAGACGTTGGATTGATGGTGTAGAAGGTAGATCTTTTCTCCTTACGATGCTCCTTCCTTTCCTTTGCTCGCTTTACTTGTGGTTTTCTCCTCACTATTGGCGCTTTTATCTCTCAAGCATTACAACGTGCATTGTGGGTAGCCGATGTAGTAGGTCGAGAGGAAAAGAGTGTACTGGAACTAAGGTCGAAATGGGACACCGAGAAAGCTGGGCTGCAAAAGGAAGTAGCGGTCACTGCTGAGTGCCAGAAGGTCGATGCTCGGAAAATCGTGAAACTGACGGAAGCAATCAATAATCATTCGCATCAGGCCGCCATGGACCGATCCAAGATCGCCGAGCTAGAGCTTGCCAATAAGAAGATCCTTAAGGAAGCCGGGGAAATCAGGGCTTACTATTCAATGATGTCTCGCGTAGAAACGATTAAGCAGTTCGTGGCAGGTTAGCATTCGGGTTGGGATCTGGACGCAGAGATTGTGACCTTCCATGAATGCTATCCGCCAAATAAACCAGCTCCTGGTGACGAGATTTTCGCTTCTCTAGGTCTTCTGGAAGAAGAGGCGACGAACAAGGATCTTGGCGCTGACGAAGATGGCGGTGATCGTGGGATGGATGCCGGAGTTTCCCCTGAGATGAATGAAGGACAGGTCGATCTCCTGGATAGCGGACAAGACCAGCTAGAGGACACTGTTGACGAGGAAGAAGATTAGGGTTGTGCGCCCTTGTAATTTCTTTTGCTATCTTGTATGTGCTCGAACAAATCTTTTGCACTATCTTCTTTTTTTTTGTGAATGATGTGGACAGGTTTTGGGCCAAAGATACTTCTACCCCATTTCGGGAGCATTGTCTCGCTGTGATGGGTTTTAAATCGGTTTGTTTGCATGCATGTGTGGTGTTTCTTGCGTATTTTGCTTGGTTGTGTCCTTTCCTTGTGTGCAGGTGTTCCAGGATGATGAAGCGCTTCTGATAGAAGGCTTTTAGATGACTAGTCTTGTAGAAGACATTCGTAGCTGGTGGCAGTTGCGCTTACCGAAGGGTGTTTCTAGCGAGTGACAGCTATCATGTCGAGGCGTGCGCTCGGGATGCTCCGTCGATCGAAGATGTCTTTCTTCTAGGATTTTGTTGCCTCTACCGTTTAAGATTTTTTTGTTGTACGGTTATTTGTCTAAATGAATGTAATCTATCTTATAATGAATAAAACATGCTTGATGTTCTACCCTTACTTATGCAAGAAAAGAAATAAATACGAGCAAGTAATAACACAAACAAATGCCATTCATTCGAGAAAACACCGCAACATGGAAATCACGCAACAAGTACTTTTCACATAGTCAAGTTGATCACAAGCAGACTACGAAAGGAATGAAGTAGAATGAAAGTAAACTAACAATTAAGGATAGATGACCTCGAACGTCTTGCGTATCACATGCGGAGGCTTTCTTCTAGGAGTGCCTAAGAAGTTTGCGTTCCGAGGAAGGAAGACTTCTTTTAGAAGTGATACTTCTTTAGATGTATCGCGTTCCAACTCCGTGGGACGGCATCACCGTTTTTGGACTCGAGCTGGTATGCGCCTTGACCGACGACCCTAGTTATCTTGTACGACCCTTCCCATGCTGGGGCTAGCTTGCCTGACTTGGTCTCATGGTGTTTTGAAAGACTTTTTATAGTACCCAGTTGCCAACTCAGAAAGTCGAAATCCTGACATTTTGGTTGTAGCTTCGGACGACCTGTTGCTGGTGTCTAGCTAGATGTAATCGGGCCGGGTCATGAAGCTCATCAAAAGTATCCAGATCAACCGACAACTCCAGACGATTCTGTTCTTCAGTTAAGAAGTTGGCGCGGGTTGTGGGGATGGGAATCTCGGCGGGAATGACCGCTTCACACCCGTGGTCAAGGAGAAGGGAGACTGACCGGTTCTACCTTGGGCGTTGTTCACTCGGCCCATAAACGTAGGGTAGCTTATCGGCCCAATTTCCTTTGGCTTTCGCGAGTCGCTTCTTCAGGTTGTTCAAAATCACCTTATTGCTAGCTTCGGATTGCCCATTAGACTGGGGGTAGCGAGGTATCGAGATGACTAAATTGATGTTCCAGTGACTACAGAAGTCTCTGGTCCTCTGACTTGTGAACTGGGACCCATTGTCACACACGATCTCCGAAGGCGCACCGAAGCGACAAAGGATATTTCTAATGATAAATGGAATCGCATGTTTATCCTTGATTTCTCGATAAGCTTCGACTTCAATCCACTTGGAGAAGTAATCGGTCATGGCGAGGAATAATACCCTTTATCCAGGCAAGTGGGGTAACTTCTCGACTATGTCCATTCCCCAGCGCATGAATGGCCATGGTGTGAGTGTGGGTGTAGAGTGGTTAGGGAGGTTGGTGAGCTGTTGGTGTGTGTCTCTAGCAGGCGTCATACTTGCGGTAGAAGTCTACAACATCTTTTCTCATAGTAGGCCAGTACCACCCCTGACGAAGGGCTTTGTTGGATAGACTTCTTCTTCCTGTATGGTTCCCACAATCTCCTTCATGAAACTCCTCGAGATGTTTCTGGATGCCATCCTTGGTCAAGCAACGCTGGAGTGTACTCACTGCTGAACGGTGGAAAAGCATCCCATTCTCGACCGTAAACCGCATAGCTCTCATCTTCAGCATCCTAGCTTCGGTTTTATCTCCCGGGAGCTTCCCTTCGACCAACCAATCGAGGTATAGCTGGGTCCAGGGTTCTTCATTAACTTCGGATGGGATGAGAGGATTTTTTTCATGACCCAGACCATCGAGAGATAGATCTGGGTCAGGGTCATTTCGGAAGCTCCGGGCATCAATATCATCACTGCTCATGAAGACGTCTTCGTGTGGCGTGGACTTGCGAAGGAGGACGTCTTCGGTCATGCCAAGGGATTTGTCGCCATCATCGACACGGGTTCTTCCGATGGAAGGAACCATGATATGAATCATTGGAACTGCAGGATATTCATCAAGGTCGATGGTCGAAGCTAAACGAGTGAGAGAGTCTGCTTGAGCGTTATGCTCTCTTGGAACTTGTGTGAAGGATATCTTCTCAAATCGAGGGATCAGACCATTCACCACTTCTAGGTAAGCCGCCATATTTCATGCTTGGCTTCATATAACCCAGGATCTGATTGATTATCAATAGTGAGTCACAATTGACCTCGATCTGTTGTATGGCTAGGTCCTTGGCAAGGGTAAGGGTTAGGCCAAAAATTAAAGCCTCGTACTCGACCTCATTGTTTGTGGCTTCAAAAGTACACCTCATGAATTGTGCCACCCTATCCCCCTGTGTTAATTTTAGGACTACTCCCATCCCTGTTCCCCCAGCGTTGGAGGCGCCATCTGTATGAAGTGTCCATTTGACTAGAGACTTAGCTTCTAGCGTCATCAATTCAGCCGACTCCATTCTCTCCTCTGTGGTAGGGTTAAAATCAACCACAAAGTCGGCCAATGCTTGAGATTTCAGCGCGGTTCTAGGTTCATACTAAATATCAAATCCGTTCAGGTGGATTGCCCACTTGGCCATTCTTCTCGTAAACTCGAGCTTATGCATGACCGTTTTCAAGGGATGCGTGGTTCTTACCACGATCGTGTATGACTCGAAGTAGGGACGGAGTTTATTTGAGCACATGACTAAGGCTAACACCAATTTCTCTAGGGAAGAATAACAAGTTTCAGCAGGTAGGAAAGTTCTCTTTACGTAATACACAGGCCGCTGCTGCCCATCCTACTCGCGGACCAGCACCCCACTGATGGCTTGCTTGGTGACAGCCAGGTACAAGGGTAAAGTCTCTCCTTCTTCCGGCTTTGCTAATATCAAGGGATCGGAGAAGTACTTCTTCAACTCTTGGAAATCTTCTTCATGCTGGGCGGTCCACTAGAAGCACTTGTTCTTTCTAAGCACCTCGTAGAATAGACGACAACAATCCGCTGACTTGGAGATGAACCTATTCAACGCAGCGATTTTCCCGGTGAACCTATTCACGCATCTCGAAGATTTCAGCGAGACTGTCACGCGAACCTGTTTTGGGCTTGCTTCTATCCTTCTCTAAGTGACCAGATACCCTAGGAATTTCCCATATTTCACTCCGAATGTACATTTCTGCAGGTTCAACTTCATGTTTTATCGCTTCAGGATTTCGAAAACCTCTTCTAAGTGACGGAGGTGGTCCAAAAATTTCTTTGATTTGATGAGCATGTCGTCAATATACACCTCCATAGTCACCCCAATTTGGCTTTAGAACATTTTATTCACTAGCCTTTGGTATGTGGCTCCAGCGTTCCGTAGTCCAAAGGGCATCACTTAGGTTCCTTTGCTAGTTATGAAAGATGTCTTCTCCTGGTCGCTTTGTTCCATCCGGATATGGTTGTAACCATTGAAGGCGTCCATGAAAGTCAAAAATTCATGGCCCGTCGTGGCATCTACCAAGGAATCTATGTGAGGCAACAAAAATGAATCCTTGGGATAAGCCTTGTTCAGATCCGTGAAGTCTACACACATCCTTCATTTTCCATTTTTCTTGGGCACAACGACTACATTAGCTAACCATTCTGGATACTTGAGTTCTTTAATCTTTCCAGTCTCCATCAGCTTTCCTACATCTTCGTCTACTATCTTGTTTCTTTCAGCGGCAAATTTCCTTCGTTTTTGTTTCACCGGTGGGTGACTGGGATCCACGTTCAACTTGTGTGTGATGATCTCCGGATCGATTCCCACCATGTCCTCGTGGGACCATGTAAAGCATTCTGTGTTTTTACTTAAGAAGTCTACCAGCTCGTTTCTCTTGGTAATTCCAAATGTCTTCCAATCTTTACAGACCGATTGAGGTCCGATTGGTCTAGGACCACTTCTTCTACTAGTTCATCTTTCTTTTCTTTTTCTTTTGGAACGGTAGAATCAGTGGCTTCCTTTAATTGCTATGCTGATTTTTGACTAGTGGTCTGTTTTAGAGACGACGTGGAACACTCTCTTAACGTTCTTTGGTCTTCTCGGATCTCTTGAACCCCCCAAGGCATTGGGGACTTTATCGTCTAGTGATAGGTGGAGGGAACAACCCTCATGTCATGGAGCCACGGTCTCCCCATTATCACGTTATAGCAAGAAGGACAATCCACGATAGAGTATCTAACCTGGATGTTCACGCCTTTTGCGTACGTGGGAAGGATGATGTCTCCTACCGTGTGCTTCACTTCTCCGCTGAATCCCACAAGCGCGGTCGGGTTCTTCTCTACGTCCTTTTCGCTCAACCCCATTTCTTTTAGTGCTCCCAGTGTCATGACGTTAGTCGAACTTCCGGTGTCAATAAGAACCCGTTTAACCAGGATGTTCCCTATCGAGAGAGAGATGACGAGCACATCATAATGAGGTCCTTCAAGACCATTGACGTCATCCTCATCAAAGTGTATCGCGAGATTGGGGACGTCTCTCTTCATCTTCATGGGACGATGGAAAGCATTTTCTCGTGCGTTCCTCTTGGTTGTCGAGTACGTGAGGCCGCACATGCTCGATCCCCCAGTGATCACGTTTACAACCTTGGCGGGTACTGGCGACGCAAGCCTTCCCGTGCGTGAGGCTTCTACCACATCCGGAGGCACCTGTGCGTTGGGTGCTACTTTCGTTATCCTTCCTCGAGATTAGAGGTAGGATATCTTTCTTCTCAGTGCTATGCACTCTTTAGTTATGTGACCGTAGTCATCATGGAAATCGCACCATTTGCTCATATCCTTGTTCGGGTAGGGCTTCTAGTTTCTCTTTGGCCATCTGACGCCACGTATCGTCAAATCTATATTCTTCACGAGTTCCTTGGGGGATATACCAAGGTTAAACTCATCATACCTTGGTGGCAATGGCTTGGAGGGTCTAGCCTTAGCGACATTTACCTTCATCGCGTCGGGGTGAGGGCGACGATATGGTTGGTCGCGTCGTTCCGACGGTGATCTGGCGTTTCTTTCTTTTCTACCCTTTCCTAGACGCTTACGGGCTTCCTCATCTTCAGATCTTTTTCAAGCCTGATTTCGGCCAGAGCCTTATTTTGAACATCTTCAAAACTGTGTCACAAATGCCTGGTGAGTTCTTTGTAAAGGTTTCCATCTCGGTTAACCCCCTGGCGGAAGGCTTCCATAGCGGTCGACATGTCACAGTGCGGGATGGAAATCTTCTCTCGGTTGTTTTGGTCCAGGTATTCTTGGGTGGATTCTTCTGGCTTCTGGATAACCCGATACAAATCGCCAGATTGCTTTTTGAACCTTCGGCTGCTAGCGAATTGGACCCTGAAGGAATCCATCAATTCGGAAAAGGAACGAATACTTCCTCGAGGAAGATTGACAAACCACTTCAAAGTCGGCCCTACGAGAGCCGCTCCGAAGCCCTTACACATCAGTGCTTCGCGAGAGTGATACGTGACGGCACTGGTCATCATCTTTTGCTTAAATATAGCTACGTGCTCGTCGGGGTATCACGTACCTTTGTAAGGGCTCATGTTGGGTACTGAGAACTTCTTCGGTACCTCGACCTGGGCGATGTGAGGAGCGAAGGGTGACTCGTCGTAACCGTCAACCGCTTCCTTCTCAATGGGCCGAGGGGCCCCGAGTATCTTCGCTAGTTGCTCGGTTAACATCTTGAATTGGTTTCGGACGATGTTTTCTAGATCTCGGGGACGACAGCGACCCCAATACTCTTCATCATCCATGATGTCATCCTCAAAGCATCGAGGGATAGCCTCTCGCGCCGACCAGAGGTGAATGGGTGCTCTCCCCTCCTCACTAGTATGGTTACCTTGTGTAGGGGGTGAAAGACATTACCCCAGGAACAGTTGTTGGTGGAGTAACGAGCTCTGTACCGGAGGATCTCTCGTGCCGACCGGTAGGGTTTCTAGAGGAGCCTTTTCCCCCATTGGTTCATGCTCGATCCGTCGTTCCGGCGTTTGGGCCGATGGAAGAAACATATCGGAGCTGAGAGAACAAACCTTCATTATCGACGGTTAGTTGCTCGATGCTAGTTTTGTGCTTCTCAATGCAAGCACGTTGGTCCATTAGTTCCTTCTCAAGAGCTAAAGCCTCTGGGCAAACTCGGATAACTCGAGGTGGAGTGTTGCCGATGCATCTTGGCGTGCGCTTCCGTCACACACAACGTCTTGCTCTTGATTACCCTCATTGGAGTTGCTCATGGTGACTTTTTGAACTTCTTCTGATATGGAAAGACGAACCCTTTTCGATCGTAGGGCCCCACATTGGGCGCCAAATTGTTTTGGACAATAATTTGATAACCAAACTCTTTCCCTAGATTGGGGCACGATCGAATCAAAAATCAGAGAATCACTAAAGAAATAATCGGATTGATGGAATCGGGATTACAATAATTCTCTCTTTGAGAGTTTTCTGTTCCATATACATGCGTACCAATGGAATGTCTTGATTTTTCTATCTTTCTAGCCTATATCTTTATCAAATCAACTGTCATATCCCACGTTCTACACGTTCCTAGGGTATGCCTCTAACTGTCTCCCACTTTGCATACATATCGGAGAAAATAACTACCGCTAGTGGTTGTCCGCGTGTGCATATCTCTTTCTATTGACGTAGCTTTCTTGCTTCTCTTGTGACAGATGACTTCATCCATCTCTTTGATTCTTCTTTCATCCCCTTCTCTCATGATTCTTTGCCCGCTCTTTGGGTTGTCTATGTCAAATGGGCCTGGTGGTTTTTAGGCCTAACATATATTAAGGTTGTTAAAAATTATTAAGAGTAATGAGCTAGCGGGCTTTGGTTCGTTATATATCCTTGTGTAAAGTTTTGTCTTCATGAATGTTCTCGACATCGTTGTCTAGGGCCTCACATGGCTCAGTTTGGTGGATTTTTGCTTCATGGAATTCTTCCGTGAGGTAAGTCGTTCAACGACTTGCTTGGTTTAATTCAATTCTTGTTAGATTGGGTGACATGTGTGTAGAATTGGTTTTGAGAATTAGTCCCTTTGCTTATTATTTCAATTAAAATCCTTTTAATTTGTACCTATGTGAATTCTGAATTTGATTGTGACTATGAGTGTGCCTATGATAATTGTGATGGTGTTCGCGATTGTGACTGTGTTTGCATTGGTAAATGTAATTGTGATTATAATTGTTTGGCGTTTGTGATTGTATTTGTACTTGTAATTGTAAGTGTGTTGTTAATAGCAATTGTGAAGGTAATTTATAATTATAATTGTTTTTGTGATTGCAATTGTGACTATGATTGTTTTTGTAATTGTAATTGCGATTGTGTTTGAATTTGTAAATGTGTTTGCAATTGTGATTGTATTTGAATTGAAATTGTGTTTGTGCTTGTTATTGTGATTGTGACTTGTTCGAGCCTATTTTCTTCCACTATGTGTTTGTTTCCGTCTTTTGAGGTTAATCACTTGCCAACTTACTTAGCTTACGACCCGTTATGTGTTAAATGAGTGAATTGAATGTGTAAACCTTATTTTGTAGTGATTCCATATTATATGCTTATATATGTATTTGAAATTATGAAAAATCGTCTTTAAACATTTTCGTTATGCGTGCATTGGGTTCCACCGGCATGGTCATGAGTGTGGGTAAGTTGGTGATGAAGAGACCCCCGGGCATGGTCATGTGGCTGGAAGGAACCCCCTTCTAAGAATATAATAAATTGTTTTGGCAAATGCTCTAGTAAGGATTTAGTCGGGGAAAGAAGGGAGAATGGGGGAAATGGACCGTGCGCCATGGAAGAAAGGGCAGAGGGTGCCATATATTTGAGGAGGACGTTTGGGTGCTATATTAGTTGAGGGATTTTGTTTGAATGGTCTAGTATGCTTGGGTGTTGACTTAATGGAATGAATGTTGTGGTTATGTGTGCTCTTGGTAATATCCTTATAATCGTTGCTATTATCCTTATTGTCATTGTTATTAATGTTATCATTATTAATTATATTACGGTTTACTATCGTATTTCTATTGTGGTTATAGTTGTGATGTTGATTGTATGAGTTTGAATGTTTTTGTGTTTGTGTGTGTTTGGTTATTAAAGTTAAGTGATGAATTGATATGAATTGAAAATTATTGATTTATGTGTGAATGTTGATTGTTAGGGTTCTATGTGGTTTTTAAAACGTTCAATATGCATCTCGCGCTTTCTAGCTTGAATTGGATTTGTAGCTGACCCTTCGGGGAATAGTTTTATAGTTTCAGGTACTTGTTAAGAATCGCGAAGGATTCTCTGCGAAGCGGTGGAAAGGATGTTGGCGCACGTGTCATTAGGTCCGGGCCGTTGGGATTTGGTTAATCATATATTATTTTTTTTGTCTGTTGAATTACTTTTGCTGCTAATTGGATAAAACTGGTTTAGGATGGTTTGAAATTACAGAATGGTCTGACTGTTATCTTTTGTTTATGAATTCAGGAATACTATCATGTTTTATACATTCAATTTTAAAATAAAGGTTGGATGTTTTATTTGTATCTCGTCGTGCCCGCGTTGCAAGATTCGAGTGAACTCGTTGTCAAACTAGCCAAATTAGTACCCGAAGAGGTCTACTGCCGAGTAACGCCCTAGTGAAAGTCGGGGTGTTACAATATTTAATTTATTTTTGCATTCAACATTATTAGTATATCACTCCTCCATTTCACAATACATGTATTTTTAGCCAAAATATTTTGTTTCACAATACATGTCTTTTTATTTATTTTGGTCTCTACTTTACATATTTACCCTTGTAATTAATGATAGGCTATTAGTAGTGGTTTTTAATAAAGTAAAAAAAGTAAGATAATAATTTAGGGTATATTAGTAGTTTTAATAGTTTTCTTAAATAATGTGCAAATTGCTAGAAAGACAAGTATTGTGAAACGAAGGGAGTATATTTAGAGTGCAATTTATTTCGTGTATTCAATCAATTGACATGAATATGCAATAAATCAACAACTAACTGATACAATTTAGATATAAAATTCAAGTAAAGTTTTAACAAAATTTGCGCATGGCTCGGGTATTACGCTTGTGTGTATAAATCAAAGAAAAATATCATTATATTATACTACTAGGTTTTTAATGCTTATTCTAACTTAATTTTCATATATACTTAAATGAAAGATAGCAAATCCTAATATAATATCTAGGGCTGTAATTGAACCGAATCGAGCCGAGCTTTGAGTTGTTCAAGCTTGACTCGGTTAAAAATAGACGAGTTCGAGCTCAAACGCGAGCTTGGTTCGAGCTAAAATAATTGTTTGAGTTTCGTTCATTTAAATGTTCACCGAGCTCGAGCTTGCTCGCGAACCTCTCATTTAGTTTCTTCGATAGACAAATTCGTGAACAACTCGTTTACTTGATCAATTATACAAGCAAATGAAACTAAAAATTAAATTACGTGGTTTGAGAAACACTACCAAAACTATGTAACTTAACATAAATATTATATTGTATATAATATATATAGTATAGTTTATTCATGAACATGTAATCTAGTTTTTTTATGTGTATAATCGAGCTTGCTCATGAGCATAAAATCGAGTTTGCTCATGAGCAAACGAGCCGAGTTATCTTGTGCTCAAGCTCAGTTCATTTATCTTTCGAGCTTTAAAATAATGCTCAAGCTCGGTTCATTTACAAACCGAGCCGAACACGAACAAGATTTAACCGAACTGAATGCCGAATTTCTCACGAACGGCTTGGTTCATTTACAGCCGTACTAATATCATGCACATATTCTGCTAATAAAAGATAACAAAAAGAACATTAACTTTTCTCTATCTATTCTCTAGATATATTATTGTCAATATCCCTTTCTATACATGCTTCGTATATAATCTCTTTCTCTCTCCTTAGTCACATAAACTTCCTATCTTTCTCTTCTTCCAACACGGTAACATGGTAACATCCAAAATAGTTTCGGTTCATATGGTACATACCGTTATTGGTATTCTAGGTATGTTCTTATTCCTAGAATTTAAAATTCAATCCTTAAAATTGACATAGAACTAATCTTCTCTTCATTTTTGCAGGAAATATCACTAATATTATTATCCTCCTCTATTCTATCCGTTTCACAGTAGATGGTCATAGGGACAATAGAAGCTTTTTTTTGCTTTTATTTTATCTTGTGAATTTGTCTGGAATCTAGTAGTATTATTTAATAGG
Organism: Fallopia convolvulus; assembly: GCA_964016875.1. Taxonomy (NCBI): domain Eukaryota; kingdom Viridiplantae; phylum Streptophyta; class Magnoliopsida; order Caryophyllales; family Polygonaceae; genus Fallopia; species Fallopia convolvulus. The sequence continues at coordinate 48,467,514 of OZ024729.1, forward strand.
GGCAATATTTTTGGAAGAATTTTGTTTTGAGGAGTTGATTGGAACTTTGGAAATGTTTTATATATAGTAGTAGTGGCTAGGGTAGATAATAGATCATGCAATTTGTGAAGAATGCTGTTAGAAAGCTACGATTGAATGTGTTTTTGAATTAGATTAGATAGTTCATTCAATTTGTGAAGAAATACATTAGATAGGTCTAGGAACATATTGCAATTAGTTATTCTATTGCTTTGTCTGTGTTAAAGCAGCAACTAACTTGTGGGGAATATCTGTAAATTCCATTTTGGTTCGCTTTGTTGTTACTAATATTACCTGTCATTATTATTTACTTACATTTAATATACAATTCGTTGGCAGGGGACATACAGTACACAGATATTCTCCTTGGCTGTTCTCTTGTCTAGCATATTCATATACAACCAGGTCAGACTTTTACCATTCTGGTTGAAACCAATTGCAAAATTTCTGTTGAAGAATAGTTTTTTTTTGAAATATAGTTTGTCCTAGATAGAAAATAATGTAATTCTACTTTTGTTAAAGATTTATTATTGTATTTTTTTATGTGACACAGATGGGTGGCATTGATGAGTGTTTTGGTCAATTTCCGACCGATGACAATCAAGGGTGAATCTTTGGATTTGTGGGAGCAAACTAACCGATAAACACAATTTCAAGGTCAAAGCAATCGTTTGTATTTAGAAACTCTGAAATTATAGTAGGTTGATTCCCATACATTCGAATATCCCTTTCTCCTAAACTAACCCCCTTATTTAAGCGTCGTTTCCTGGTGTTAACTTCCGCTCTCCGGATTCGTCGATCGTGGCTCCATTCCCGCACGTTCCAAGCCCCACCTTCTGGCCAGTTGTTGTTGAGCTTCAACTGCCGATTTCACCGTTTGGAAGATGATTTCGGTGATCTGCATCTCGCCTTTGGGCCTAACGTTGATGGGATGTGCTGGTGGATGGACTGGTGACTCTCGGGCCCAACAATAGCCCCAAAAGATTTGGGTGAATTTGAATTCGCCAAATCTTTTCGCCTGTTGGTCTCCGGGATCTTAGCTATCCCAGATCTCCCACGTGTAGGGCTCGGATCTCTCTATGCGTTTTGTTTTGCAGATGAAAAGACGTTGGCCCTCCTTATTTACCGCGCCTCGCGAGGATAACTCATTACTTCACTGCTCTGTTGATCTCTCCCGAGGTACGAATCTCTTACCCTTCTTTCCTTCCTCTTCGTTTCCCCAGTTTTTTCTTCCGTTTTCCATGGCTAGAGATAGGGCGTCTTCCAGGCATGGCTTCTCGCCTTCTGGTATTCTCCAAGAGTGCGACAGGGTCCCAAACACGATGACTTTAGAGGAGATAAACTAGACTCTCTTAGAGGGGGGATTCCCTGGGGGTGTAGTTGCTTTGTGCCCTGAGGCCGAGCATTCAGACTGGGTTCGTCCCGGCTGGGTTTGTTTCTTTGAGTTTCCTTTCACTATCTCCTGTCGATTCCCCTTTCCTCCCATTGTTCCAGAGTTTCTGGCGCGGTTCAAGATTTCCCCTGCACAACTTCTCCCTTCTTCCTGGAAAATTCTTTCCTGGGTGAGTCGAATGGCAGAGGTTGCGGGTGTAGACTTTACCGTTTCTGATTTGCTCCAAGCTTACCGTATTACCACGGTAAGGAGGGGGCGATTTATCCTGCAATCCCGAACTGCTCGCCAACCTCTTGTTTTAAACACTAAGGTCAACGGGAAGGGTTGGGCAAGCCGTTTTTTCTTTGTTGAGATCGCGTCCCTGACCCCTAAAGCCGTCTGTTTTTGCATGACAAGTGGAATCCTGCTAGTAAGATTTTTCTATTCTTCTTTTGCTTTGGACGATGATCTCCTCTTAACGCTTATTTATCCTTTGTTCCCTTGATTCTGCAGGTATCCCGGACAACGTCGAGCCACCGAGTGGTTCAGAGAGAGTTTTGTCGAGGCTTTTCAAGCTTACCTCCGCGCAAAGGACGTTTGGAACGTCTCTTTCCGAGCCATCAGACGAGTCCTCGGGGAACGAGGGTAGCGCTACTTCATCCGATTCTGAAGAAAAGAGCGAAAAGGTTTGCCTCCCCATTGTCAAGATGTCCACTGTGCCGACTTCGACTAACGCTTCTGGCCCCTCCGTGGGTGAGTCTTTTTACTTGGCTATTTTTATACAGTTGCTTCGATGTTGCTTGACTTGCTTTCTTCCTTCCAGAGACTCGGGCACGCAGGTCAGATTCTTCCTTTTCTCCTTCGGACTTGATCCTCAAAAAGACTCGCACTGGCGACTCGAAGCCCCCAGCTGCTCCTGCGGTCAAGAAAGAATCGCTGGACGCCCCTGGAACCTCGCGCAAGCGTCCTGCTCGGAGCAACGATGATCCACTAGATCTTCAGGATGACGCTTCTTCTGACTGGCAATCCCTCTAGCGGTATCGGGATCCCAACTTCAGGAAGTGCCCAGCCCCTGTCTCTGCACATGCTATGGCAACTGAGGTAGGCGTGGGAGCTTGGAAGGTAACTGGCCTCTTACTTTGCTTTGCCTAATGGTTATGACTGGCGGTCCATCTCGGGTTAGGCCCTGACTCTTGCTTCCCATTGCATGCAGCTCTTTCAGGAAGTCGGCTTATTCATTGATGAAATGGGCAAGGAGTTTGCTGAACATGAGCGGAGGAAGCAGGAGGTCGCCAAGCACCGTGAGGAGATTGACAAGGCTCGAGCGCAATCTGCCGCTCGGGCCAAGGCTTTAGCCGCTCAGGAGGAGGGCGCGAGGGCGCGGGTCGCAGAGCTGGAACAAATGATTACTGCTCAGGAAGCCAAGATGAAGGATCTTGAGGCGAGAGCTGCTGGTGTGCCTTCCATGGGAAAAGCCGACGCAGAGGAAATCGGGGCTTTCTTTAGCATGTTGGCGCGGCTCGAAACTATCAGGGAGTTTGAGGCAGGGAAGCTTTTGATTGGAGACGCGGACAAATTCAACGAACAGTTCCTGGACTCCTACCCTGGCGGTGTTCCTTCGATTCGCGTCGCTTCTCTGTTGAGTTCCCCGTTGACCGCAGCGGAGCAGGCGAACCTGGAAGGTGGCGAGCAGATGGAGGAGACGGGAGTTTCCGAGAACCCTGCATGATTTTTTTGTGGATGTGAAGAAATCTGGCGGCCTAGGCCGTTTGTAAAAATCTTATCTTTTGCTTTCCTTAGAACAAGTTTTCAAAAGACAAGTAATACCTCACGGCGTGCCATTTATCGGGCGTCTGGTGAGGGTTCCCTGGATGGTGGCGAGGCCACAGATACTTTGTTTGACTTTTGCCCCCGTCAAGGGGCGGGGGTGTTTATCTGCTATTATGCTTCTTGTTTTATTGCGTTTTTCTTGTGCTTTTTGCTGGCGTTTGTGCAGGTGTCTCTCTGCTACGTGCCGACCGGTGTCCAAGCAGCCCCTGTAGAAGGCTGATTGCTTAGGAAGTGCATAACTATGGCTTAGTGGGTGAGGAAAGCCCTTACCAACATTGCGGGTGACTCAGGGTTTGTTCCCAAGCCCCTGTTGGCGAAAGAGATTACCTACCTGAAGGCGCGCAAAGGACAGGGTCCATCGTTTCCCGCAGTGCCCTGACGGTTACTGTCGACGGTCTGGCGATTGCCGGCGGAGCTGGCGACTCGAGGGTTGATCCACGATGCCGACTGGCGAGCTTTTGCGAAGCGGCCTTTCAAGGGTACTTGTGACTGGCGATTCTGCCGAATAGCGAGCGTCTAGGAGAATATTTCCTCTGCCATGTAATTAATTTGTAAGAGAGCTTCGTTTGGAAGACAAGCATCATATTTGCAATTTCAGAAGGCTTGTTACCGCTTTATCATTTTATTTCTGGTTCTCATCGGGTTTTCTCTTTTCGGGCGATGTCTGTCGAGAGCAATTCCCTTGGGAAGCTTTAGTTATTTTTGTCTCTTTTTCTAGAAAAATGCAACACATGTGTTTGGAATCAAAAATGTCTGTTTGATTGTGTTTTCTTGAAGAAATTCGTACCGTAGCTTGGATCTTACTTGGGTTTATTCGGCCGTCTCTGGCGACTCGATTGTTTTTCTAGAAGTGATACCTTCGCAGATGCGTAGCGTTCCAGCTGTGCGGGACGGATTTTCCATCTTGAGACTCTAGTCGGTAGGCTCCCTGTCCGGTGATGCCGACTATCTTGTAGGGTCCTTCCCACGCGGGAGCAAGCTTCCCTGTGTTTATTTCAGCGGTGTTTTGGAACACCTTTCGGAGGACCCACTCGCCAATGGCGAAAGCCCTGATCCGCACGTTCTTGTTGTATCTGCGGGCTACCTGCTGTTGATGTCTAGCTAGGCGTAGCCGTGCCCTTTCTCTTAGTTCTTCCAAGGTATCGAGGTCGGCTGCCAGCTCGGCAGCGTTCTGATCAGGCGTTTGTAGCCCATACCGCGCAGTTGGCACGGTGATCTCAGCGGGTATCACCGCCTCGCATCCATACACCAAGGAAAAGGGCGACTGCCCAGTGGCGGCTTTTGGGGTGGTCCTGTCAGCCCATAGGACGTAGGGCAGCTCGTCAGCCCAGCGTCCCTTGGCCTTCACCAGTCCCTTCTTGAGGTTATTAATGATAACCTTATTGCTGGATTCTGCATGCACGTTGGCCTGTGGATAGCGGGGGGTAGAAGTTATTAGATCGATGTTCCACTGTCGGCAGTGGTCACGGGTTTTCCTTCCGATGAACTGTGACCCATTGTCGCAGACGATCTCTGAAGGTATCCCGAAGCGGCAAATAACATGCTTCTTGATAAACGCCACCACGTGGGATTCCTTGATCTCCTTGTACGCTTCTGCCTCAATCCACTTGGAGAAATAATCCGTCACGGCCAAGAAGAATACTCGCTGTCCAGAAGATGGCGACAACTTCCCTACAATATCCATCCCCCACCTCATGAAGGGCCACGGGGTCAGCGTCGGGTGCAGGGGCTCTGGCGGTTGGTGAGGAGTTGGAGCGTACTTCTGGCAAGCCTCGCATTTGTGAGAGTACTTCGCGGCGTCTTGACGCATGGTGGGCCAGTAGTATCCCAGGTTGAGCGCTTTGTTCGAGAGGCTACGGCCCCCGGAGTGGTTTCCGCACTCGCCTTCGTGTAATTCTTTGAGTATCCTGGGTACCTCTGTTTTCGTGACGCAACGGAGAGAAGTCCCTACTGCAGATTGCTTGAACAAGACGCCATTTTCTGTACTGTACCGGGTTGCTCTCATTCGGAGTGCTCTTGCATCGGATTTCTCTGCCGGCAACTGTCCATGATCGAGCCACTGCAGGTAAGGTTTCGTCCAGCACTCCGGATCTTGGGAGGTGCTCCAAGTGCCGGCTGCTGGACTGATGTCACCGGGTATCCTTGCCTCTCGGGGGTCTCCATTTCTTGATCCTTCGGGATCTTCCCTGTTGGGCATCTCTTGCCGCTCGAGATCTTCGCTGGAGAGTATCCTCGGGAGATGGTTGTTTCCCAAGATCTTCTCTACTTTGTCTCCGGCCGTCGGCAAGTTGTCCCAGGATTCCTGCTTTGATGGATCGGCTTCCCGTTTGATTGCTGGAGCTAGCACATGGATTAGGGGAACGGATGCGAATTCTCTGGGATCTAGGGCGGAGGCCAAGTTGGCCAGAGCGTCAGCCTGTGCGTTCTCTTCTCTGGGGACTTGCTGGATAGCGAAGCTCTCGAACTCGCGCACAATTTCCTTGACTTTCTCCGCGTACGCTGCCATCCTGGCGTCTCTGGTGGTGAAGATTCCCAGAATTTGGTTTACGACCAACAACGAATCGCACTTCACTTCTATTTCTCTGACAGTCAGATCTCGGGCGATCGTTAGCCCCAATATGAGTGCTTTGTATTCGGATTCATTGTTGGTGGCTTCGAAAATGCACCGTACAGCTTGGGCTATCTTGTCCCCCTTGGGCGATTTCAACACTACTCCAATCCCTACTCCTCGGGTATTAGAAGCCCCGTCCGTATGTAGAGTCCAGGTTCCGGAATATTCCTCTTCGGTTACAAAGGCTTCTTGCTGTCTGGCTTCTTCGTCCAATGTATGGCTGAAATCGGCCACGAAATCTGCTAGCGCCTAGGCCCGAATCGCCGCTTTTGGCTCGTAGGCGATGTCAAAGCCGCTCAGGTGTATGGCCCATTTGGCCATTCTGCCGGTGATCTCCGGCCTCCTTAGTATGGCTTTTAATGGGTAGTTGGTGCAGACCGTTATAGGGTGGGATTCGAAGTACGGTCTCAGCATTGTGGAAGCCATAACTAGAGCAAGAACCAACTTTTCCAGAGGCGAGTAGCGCGTCTCCGCTGCGAGCAGGGTGCGGCTGACATAGTAGACAGGAAGTTGGCTGCCCTGATCTTCGCGTACCAACACACCACTGATAGCAGTCTCGGTCACCGCCAAATATAAGAGAAGATTCTCACCTTCCTCAGGTTTGGATAGCAGTGTCGGGTTGGACAGATAGTGTTTGAGCTGTTGGAAGGCTGTCTCATGGGCTGGAGTCCACTCGAACCTTTTGTTCTTCCGCAGCACATCGTAAAACAGACGGCATCTATCGGACGACTTGGAAATGAAGTGGTTTAGGGCCTCCACTCTCCCCGTCAATTTCTACACGTCTTTCACGCAACTGGGCAATCGTAAGCCTGCTACGGCTCGAATCTGATCAGGGCTGGCCTCAATCCCGCCCTGGGTGACCATGAACCCAAGAAAACGGCCTGAAGTTACCCCAAACGCGCACTTGGCTGGGTTGAGTTTCATACGGTAGCTGTCCAGGATCTCAAAGGCCTCTTCTAGGTGCTGGACATGCTGCGTGGCGTGCCCGAATTTTACGAGCATATCATCGATGTATACCTCCATAGTCCTGCCGATGTGCCTTGGAACATGGGATTAACCAACCGCTGGTAGGTAGCCCCAGCATTCTTAAGCCCAAAGGGCATTACTTTGTAACAGTACGTACCTTGGCTGGTGATGAATGACGTTTTTTCCTGATCTTCTTGATGCATCTGGATCTGATTGTAGCCGCTGAAGGCATCCATAAAAGAGAGCATTTCATGGCCGGCGGTGGCGTTTACCATGGCATCGATGTGCGGCAGGGGGAAAGAGTCCTTTGGGAAGGCCTTGTTAAGGTCTGTAAAGTCGATGCAAACTCTCCATTTCCCGTTTTTCTTGCTAACCACCACGACGTTCGCCAGCCATTCCCGGTATTTCACTTCCTTAATCTTCCCCGTTCGGAGCAATTTCTGCACCTCCTCGTCCACGATCAAGTTCCGCTCGGGTGCGAATTTTCTTCTCTTTTGTTTGATTGGAGGATGACAAGGGTCCACATTCAACCGGTGCGTGATGATGGCGGGGTTAATCCCGACCATATCCTCATTTGACCAAGCGAATCTACTGCTGTGTTTTCTGAGGAAGCCGACCAATTCGGCTTTTTTCTCCGGAGACAAGTCCTTTCCGATCCGTACTGTTTGTTCGGGCTTCTGGTCATCGAGGACGATCTCCTCGATCTTGTCGGCCTCGGGGTCCAATTTTGGCGCGGGCCCCTTGGCTTCCTGTAATTGCTATGCGGTATGGGCGACAATCGCCTATAGGGCGGACTTGTAGCACTCCCTGGCTAGTCTTTGGTCTCCCTTGATTTCCCTCACTCCCCATGGCGTGGGGAATTTGATGGTCTGGTGGTAGGAGGAAGGGACCGCCTTCATGTTGTGGATCCAGGGCCGTCCCATGATGATGTTGTAGCAGGACGGGCAATCGAGCACGGAGAATCTGACCTGCATGTTGATCCCTTTAACGTAAGTGGGGAGGGTTATTTCCTCTAGAGTATGGGAAATTTCTCCGCTGAATCCCACCAGCGCCACTGATTTTCTGAGGATGTTCTCTTCCTTCAGCCCCATCTCTTTGAGAGAATCCAATGTGATCATGTTGGTGGAGCTTCCGGTGTCGATGAGGATTCTCCTCATCAGTACGTTTCCTACTGACAACGATATGACCAAACCGTCGTGGTGAGGTCCCACTAGACCAGCCGAATCTGAGTCGCTGAAGGTGATGACATCTCCTGGACGCCCATCGGATTGGCGGATGTTTGCTATCAATGGTCCTTCTAGGTGCCCTCATGCGTGGCGCTTGGCTGTCGAATAGGTGATCCCACAGATATCAGATCTGCCATTGATGACGTTGACTACTTTGGCATATTCTGGAGATGATGGAATATCTATGGGCTCGGTTAGATTCTGGCTGGCGGGTATACCGGGGGTAGATGAGATCTCCGATAGCAAGCCTCTTGAGTGTAAGTATGCTAACTCTTTCCTGAGAGCGAAGCACTCGTCCATTTCGTGACCATAGTCTTCGTGGAAATCACACCATTTAGTTTTGTCCCTCTTAGGATTCGGGTTTTCCGCCTTCTTTGGCCACCTGATGCGATCTTCGAATCTTTCCAGACCTTTCACGATCTCAGCGTTCCCCAATCCCAGGTTGTACTCGTGGACCTTCGGCCGATTGGGGGTGTCCTTCTTCCCGCTCGGCTGCTTGACTCCTGCGACATGGACTCCGGGTGCTTCGGGCCTGCTTTTCGGATACGGTTGCCCTCGGCGCTCCCTCCGTTGGTCGGAAGAGGCTTTCCTTTCGACCCTGTCGAAGACTGAAGCGGCTCGCACGGGAATCTTGTCTTCCTCGAGCCGGATGTGTGCCAGAGCCTTTACTTGGACATCTTCAAAGCTGTGGCACGGGTATTTGGTGAGTTCTCTGTAGAGCTCGCTATCGGGCAGTAGACCTCTCCGGAAGGCTTCTATCGATGTGGGAACGTCGCAGAGCGGTATCACTACCTTCTCCCGGTTGAACCGGTTCAAGAAGGCGCGCAGGGACTCCCCTGGTCTTTGGGCGACACGGTACAGGTCAGTAGACTCTTTCATAAGCTTGCTGCTGTTGGCGAATTGCATCCGGAAGGCGTCCACTAAACCCGCGAAAGATGCTATCCCTCCTCTGGGAAGGTTGATAAACCAGGTCAAGGCGGCGCCGAACCCCTTGCACATGATTGCTTCTCTGGATTCCCGCGGTATCGAGCTGGTCATCATTTTTTGCTTGAAGATAGCGACGTGCTCATCGGGATCTGCGGTTCCGTCGTAGGTAGGGACGGTCGGGACAGTGAACCTCTTCGGGATATCTACACTGGCGATCGGAGCCGCGAATGGAGATTCGTCGTAGCCGTCTGGGGCTTCCCTCTCGAGAGGAGGGGGTACCCCAAGTATCTGCGCGATCTTGTCCTCTAGCCCCTTGAGCCGATCCTGCATGTATTTGTTAAAGAGTACTTCTAGGAAGGGTTCTGTGGGGGGTACCTGTCTCCCGGATCCTTCGCTGTACAGGGGGTGAAAGACTCCCGTGCCTGCGGTTCGGTTTCCGGGTGTCGGAGCATTAGGTACTCCGGGGAGGGTGGCAGCTGGGGTGGTTGTGTTCATTGTCGGGGATGGTCCTCCAACTTGAGAGTTAAAGCTCTCCCTCAGGTTGAGGGGGACAGTGGCCTCTCTAACGGTTCCGATTGGGCGGGACCCGCTGTGCGACGCCGAGGCCACCTGTAGTTGCTCGAGAAGGTTCGCGTTCTCCGTAGTGAGTTGAGTGATGCGGTCCATGTGGGTCTGGCTATGGTCTTTCTGGTTGACCATGTCCTTCTGGAGAGCGGATATCTTGGCCGCGAATTCATCCAGGACGTTGCGCAAGTCCAGTACCTCCTCGGCGTTGCCGTCACGAGTGTCTCCCTCAGGACGAACGCCTTGTCTGCCTTCAATCCCTCCGCAGGCGGCAGAGGTCGGTTGCGAACTCGTCATCTTTTGGAACGGAAACGATCTTTCGTTGATCGAAAAAGCGAGTGAAACCGGCTAGGGCCCCACGGTGGGCGCCAAATTGTTTTGGTCAATTTCCGACCGATGACAATCAAGGGTGAATCTTTGGATTTGTGGGAGCAAACTAACCGATAAACACAATTTCAAGGTCAAAGCAATCGTTTGTATTTAGAAACTCTGTAATTACAGTAGGTTGATTCCCATACATTCGAATATCCCTTTCTCCTAAACTAACCCCCTTATTTAAGTGTCGTTTCCTGGTGTTAACTTCCGCTCTCCGAATTCGTCGATCGTGGATCCATTCCCGCACGTTCCGAGCCCCACCTTCTGGCCAGTTGTTGTTGAGCTTCAACTGCCGATTTCACCGTTTGGAAGATGATTTCGGTGATCTGCATCTCGCCTTTGGGCCTAACGTTGATGGGCTGTGCCGGTGGATGGACTGGTGACTCTCGGGCCCAACAATGAGTCTGCTCTTGACCGCCTCTCCCTTGTTACTGAAATAATGAAACATATCCGTGTGAGAGCATTTGGAGGCAAGAGTACAACCTCTTAGCTTGGACAGTTTGCCCCAATCTTCGTTTGGATGTTAAGGGTAATAATTTAATACTAATTATGGTAGAATGCATGTTTCTTAGCATGGCCTAAATATATGTTGTTGAGCAGGACTTCTATTTGGACTTAGTGGAAGATAATAAGAAAATTACACCACGGGACGACCTAGAACTTGCGTTGCGGCCAATGGAAGGTGGTAGTACAAATGTAGCTGCCGAAAATGAGGTATTCGGTATGCTGAATACAGGACCGTCTTGTCCGCTGTACGATCGGCTTTGCATCAGGATAGACGTTCAGCCTATGGCAAGCAAGAGTCGGGTCTATTCCGGGCATATCATATGGACTCCAAGCGAAGACGTCACGATTACTTCGCAATAGATGTGTGATAGCCAAAAGTTAATCGCTTGAGAGGTTTGCGCCTACGAAAAACTTCTTCTCGTGTTCATACTCTCCTACCGAGAGTTCTTGAAGTTCGTCTACGGACTTTTGGGTTGGTTCCGAGCCAATATTGGCAAAGTCGAGAGATTCTCACCTCTCTCGGAATTTTTCGACCTCAGACAAGCCTCGATCGCGGTGCGGTGAGCCGCGGTCGCGGCTTGGAGATTCGCAAACACGGGTTGGGATTCCGTGTTCGTAGCCAGTTTCCGGGCGGGTTTTCGAGATCGCGCGCGACTGATCGTGTTCGCCCTGATTGTCGCCGCTTGCGCGATCCTCTCTTTCAGCCCCGAGATCTTTCGACACTGTTCTGCTTGGGTTTTGTCTCTTTGGAGATCGATTGACGGGTCCTTCGTCATATAGTTTTCGCTTTTGGGGGTTAAGGCACGCACCTGCTCACAAACTGTTATCTTTTTCCTAATTTTCGACCTCGGGAACTATTAGGGCTTGATCGTCCGATTGAGAATCGGATTTCGCGAGATCGCACCGCTGACCGCGATCGCGGCACGAAGGTCCGCGGTCGCGGTTCCCTAAACCGCGATCGCGGTGCCCTAAACCGCGATCGCGGTTTCGCTCGGCCGGGGCACCGCGATCGGCTTCGCGAGCCGAAGATGCCCCAGGGTTTCAAAATACCCTAATTCTTCGTTTGGGATCGAATCCATCGATGAGATTACGTGGATCGATTACTCGTTTCCCACAAACGGCGCCAAATGTTAGTGCACAAAAACTCCGCATGTAATTCGTCTTCAATGCACTAATTAAGAACTCCTCCTCTTCCGCTCCGCCTTCAATCTCTTGACCTAGAAACCTGCAAAATAATGGACACAGGGGGCGGGGACCCCCTAATCCACCTCTGATGCCTAAGTCAGAAGAGCAATTGTCGTTTTGAGCGACGAGGTACAACAAGAGAGCGGTGAATCTCTGAACAGTCGAGCTAAGTGAGTATTAGTCTGTCCATAGTTTCTGAATATGCCGATGTGCACATGTGTCTCTCCCTACACGCCTAGGGCGTGTATTTATAATGGAAGAAGGAGATCAGGGGACCTTATTTAATTATCTCATAGGGTTGCTTAAAGCCCAAGCTAGGGATATTCCCACCTTCTCCGGATTTTTAATCTTATCATATTTGCCGGATAGATCTTCCATTAAGTTGCATAACCACCATATATTTTATAATATGGAAAACAACGTCCACCATTGGTTCTTCTTCATCCATGCTCCTAGCACTCCTTGCATTCCTTAGCTCGTCCACCACCGTCATGGTCAATCTGTACTCGCCCCGCTGTTGCTCCTGAACCTAAAAACTTGTAAAACCGAGCAAACCAGCGCATAATACCCGACAACACAAAAACCTAAAAACTACATAAAAGCTAACCTATAACTAACTAAAACATATATAAAACATGCATCTTAACTACTCCTATATGCAAGCTATCAAATTCCCCCATGCTTAACCCTTGCTTGTCCTCAAGCAAGACATAAATCCAATCACACCATAAAAATGCAATCATACATCCATTTCAAGTCAAACAAGCATTTCACATATAATTAATAACCCGACTAAGACTTAAATTTTCGACGAAATAACTAAACAACGAGTAATTTGCAGCAACAAATGTAGTTGAAAGCAATCAAACACAAGCCAGACAGACTATTAAGTAATGAAAAATTACTAACGATGCGAAGTCAATCAAGCAAAAGAATGTAATGAACAAATCACACCACAAATTTTAATCAAAGGACTAGAACAAAAAATATTAATTAGGGTTTGGCTATTTTTTTTTAAAATTTTTTGATGCGTTTCGTCTCGCTACAAGGACCGACTTCTCGTTTTATGAATCCCACCTCGGTCTAGGGGTGAAAATAGAGTGGAAGCAAGCAACGAACCAAGCACGCATGGGCGCGCGAATCGATGGATGATTGGTACGACGCTAGGGTTCTAGCAGCGTCTCGAGATGAAGATGATTTCGACGAACGAAATCTTAGAAAGATTGAAGAGCGTTGGAAAAGGGTTAGAAGAAGTTGACGCCTGAAGGCTTGAGGAAGAGAATCTCGATTCACTGAGGCAATTGCAATTTCATTCAAGCGTAAAATAAATTCAAGAGTAGTCTGACATATTTATAGATCTAAAAACCTAACCCTAGAAACCTAGCGAGAATGGGCCCGAACATGCAAGCCCAATCCATCTCGTTATTTTAATAAATAGCATAAATATATGATGAAACTCGATGTGGGATGGCTAGTTGCTTGCTTGTGTATATACGGTCGATGTGGGATGGCTTGTTTGAACTCTTGCACATATAAGCATATGGCGGTGGTGACATGGTGTTTTCCTAGTGGAACTTTGTTCATGCTTTAAATGCACCGTACCAAAAAGGGCATAATTGCTCCTGCATGCATGTCCACAACCATATCAAATCAATTGTCTAGGAGAATAAATGTCTGCAACCTGTACAAATGCCAACCACATTGGTCCGAGACTTGTGATGAAATTGGGCCCAACACATGAATATATGTACATACATCTCATGCACAAAAGATTACGAGAACCACTAGATTTGTCACTTGTTTAAATATAAATGTATAACATATATTAGGTGCTCTCGTTTTGTTTATTGGGATTAAATCCGTATATTGTTTCCTAGACGCGTATATATAACGCGACTTTTTTATCTCTTCTTCCTTATGTTTGCTACTTACTCGCTGATTATTTAGCGATTATTTCGCGCACAGTCACAACCTCGTGGCTTGGTGTTCTCGTTCCACGAGGGCAACGAGACAATAAAAATGTGCGCCGCCTATGGGCTTTCAACTTGTGTAATGCGATCTTAATTCGAGACTAGGTGGAGTACGCGCACGCCGCAAAAGGAATTAGGGCTTTGCCCCTTGAAATCGAGAGTAGGCGCCAACCCGAGCCTTGCTCGAGTTGTGCGCATTCGAGAATTAGGACATCATCCTTAAGATAGTTGCCATCAACCCCGAGTCTCGCTCGGTTTACGCGCACTTTAGAAAGTTAGGACGCCGTCATTAAGAGAATTGTTGCCAACCCCGAGCCTCGCTTGGGTTGCATGCGCTTTTCGAGAGTTGGGACCTCGTCCCTAAGAGAGTTGCCGCCAACCCCGAGCTTGACTCGGGTTGTGCGTGCTTTTCGAGAGTTGGGACCTCGTCCCTAAGAGAGTTGCCGCCAATCTCGTGCCTCGCTCGGGTTGCGCGCGCTTTTCGAGAGTTGAAACCTTGTCCCTAAGAGAATTGTCGCCAACCCCGACCCTCGCTTGGGTTGCGCGCGCTTTTTGAGAGTTGGGACCTCAACCCTAAGAGAGTTGTCGCCAAACCCGAGCCTCGCTCGGGTTGCACGCGCTTTTCGAGAGTTGGGAGCTCGTCCCTAAGAGAGTTGCTGCCAACCCCGAGCCTCGCTCGGGTTGCGCATATTGATCTTTTGATTATGTGCAGCAATCTCGAGCCTCGCTCAGATCGTGCATTGATTATTTATGATTGTATGCAACGATCTAATCCTCGCTCGGATCGTGCATTGATTTTTTTTTATTATGCAACGATCCGAGCCTCGCTCGGATTATGCATAGGTTTTTTTGATTATATGCAATGATCCCGAGCCTCACTCGGATCGTACATGCATTGTTTTTGATTATATGCAAGGATCCCGACCCTCGCTAGGATCGTGCATGGATTATTTTTTATTATATGCAAGGATCCCGAGCCTCGCTCGGATCGTGCATGGATTGTTTTTTTTATTATATGCAACGATCCCGAGCCTCGCTCGGATTGTGCATGGATTATTTTTTATTATATGCAACGATCCCGAGTCTCACTCGGATCGCGCTTGGATTGTTTCCATCCCAAGTGGGAAACGAGGGGCGAAAAGGTTATTTTGATCATGTTAGGATGCCTCCTAATTGACCGTGATCTTTCTACTAAGATCGTTCCTAACCCCAAGTGGGAAGCGAGGGGCGGAAAGATTATTTCGGAGAATTAGGAACTTTGTTCCAACATGAGAGCATAATTAACTAATCGAATATAATTAATTAACGAGGCGAATTTACAAGGCGTACCTCATTCCACGAGTTTGCGACGCGAGAAGTATGCCATGTGTGCGATCAATGCTCGCAAATTGGGTCGGCCATTACAGGCCATTTATACAATTATATTTCCCATGCCATATACACACACACACATATATATATATTGCGAGTATATGTTTAACAAGGACACCTCGCTGAGAAGAGTCGGCACCTCCCACCCCGATGATTCGTCGCCGCCTCCCCCATCGCGCTCGAGCACGAATAATGTGTAACGCCGGTGCGTATTGATTGTGCCTTGAGTACCTCCATCAAGAGGAAGCGACTCAATGTGATCGAAAAAAGAATATAGATTTAGGTTGTGCCCCCCACGATTTAAGGAACACCGCGCGGAGGCGGACGCCGCAAACGACTGCTCACACTCGCCCCGAGCCCCGACCTTGGCCTCGAGCATTATTGCCGAGGTGTTTGGCCTCGCGAGGATGTCGAGATATTTGGCCTAGTGAGGTGAGCAGGAAGACCGCGAAGATTAGCCGCGTCGGAAATGACCTCAGAGATTACAACCGGTCGAAGATTGTGTGCAACGTTTAGAGGTTGGCCCAAAGAGCATAAGGATTTTGAGTGGACCGACCCACGAGGCTTACCACGTTAACCTTAACAAAGGTCTCACCACAAATATATACATTTATATTGTGAATATATGATTTTAACGATGATACTTAGCAAAGAACTCTGATCCACCTACGCCGATGGTTTGTCGATGCCAAGAAGAGTATGCGTGATGGTGGAGGCATGGGCACAACACCGCGCTGGCCCGCCATGGAGCACTGGCAAACAAGAACATCGCGCAGGCCCGCCTTGGCCCGACCGGGATGACACTGAGACTAGATGGGGTTGGGACCTCGGGAGCACTGCGCACATCAAAGGGAGAGCCGATCGCCGGTGCCGAAGCAATGGCATGACCAACCCAGCGGCCTCCTGCCTCAAAGTAGACCCTACACGGCCACCCACCTCGCACGAACCCCGCGATGTTTGGCCTCGAGGAGGACCACGATGTTTGGCCTCGAACCACTTATCTCGTTCTTTGGCCATACATCTCGTTCATGGGCCACATGGAGACCATGAATATTCCCGGTGACATGCACCTCGCTCATGGCCATACAAAGACCACAAAGATTCTTGGTGACATGCACCTCGCACATGGCCATACAAAGACCACAAGGATTCTCGGTGACATGCACCTCACATGTCCACCACGCATACATGCACATTTGCCTATATATAATTAAATGGAGGGAGGAGACAGGACTTACTTGATTGTTACCCGAGAGTAGGTCAGATATTGAGAGTTAATTCCCACAGACGGAGCCAGTGATGAAACCCGATATAATACGTGCTAAATACAGGATTATATTAAATACTAACTCTCGGGATTTCGTACAACCAAACGGTTTTTGTACGTAGATTTTTCCTCCTCCCCACCCTTCATCTTATTGTTTTTGTACTCTTTACAAATAAAGCTTTTTGGACTTTATACCATAAATAGCGTGATAGCTTGCATATAGGTAGTGTTTAGGGTGCATGTTTACGTTTCCTTTGCTTTGTTTTTAGGTAGTTTTAGTTAGTACATCTCGTTTTGTTAATTGGGCCACCATATTACGAGAGATTACGAGAATATAAACTTATTACACATAAATATATCTACGTACATCTCATGCACAAATGATTACGAGAGCCACCAGATTTTTCACTTGTTTAAATATAAACTTTTAACATATATTAGGTGCTCTCGTTTTGTTTATTGGGCCTAAATCCGTATATTGTTTCCTAGACGCGTATATACAACACGTCTTTTATCTCTTCTTTCTTATGTTTGCTACTTACTCGCTGATTATTTAGCGATTATTTCACGCACCATCACAACACCTTCGCTTGGTGTTCTCGTTCCACGAGGGCAACGAGACAATAACAGGTGCGTCGCCTATGGGCCTGCAACTTGTGTAATGCGATCTAAATTCGAGACTAGGTGGAGTACGCGCACGCCGCAAAGAAAATTAGGGCTTCGCCCCTTTAAACCGAGATTAGGCCCCAACCCGAACCTCGCTCGAGTTGCGCACATTCGAGAGTTAGGACATCGTCCTTAAGATAGCTGCCGTCAACCCCGAGTCTCGCTCGGTTTGCGCACACTTTAGAATGTTAGGACCCCGTTAATAAGAGAATTGCCGCCAAACCCGAGCCTCTCTCGACTTGCGCGCGCTTTTCGAGAGTTGGACCTCGTCGCAAAAAGAGTTGTCGCGAACCCCGAGCCTCGCTTTGGTTGCGCGCGTTTTTCGAGAGTTGTCGCCAACCTCGAGACTCGCTCAGGTTGCGCGCGCTTTTGATAGTTGGGACCTCGTCCCTAAGAGAGTTGTTTCCAACCCCGGGCCTCGCTCGGGTTGTGTGCGCTTTTCGAGAGTTGGGACCTCGTCCCTAAGTGAGTTACCGCAAACTACAATCGTTGCACGCGCTTTTAGAGAGTTGGGACCTCACCCCTAAGAGAGTGCGGAAAACCCCAAGCCTCGCTCGGGTTGCACGTTCTTTTTCGAGAGTTGGGACCTTGTCCCTAAGAGAGTTGTAGCCAACCCCGAGCCTCGCTCGGGTTGCGCGCGCTTTTTGAGAGTTGGGACCTCGTTCCTAAGAGAGTTGTCGCCAACCCAGATGCCACAACCATAGCAAATCAATTGTCTAGGAGAACAAATGTCTGCAACCTGTACAGATGCCAAACACATTGGGCCGAGACTTGTGATGAAATTGGGCCCAAGCCCACTCTTGTAGCCAACACATGAATATATGTACGTACATCTCATGCACAAAAGATTACGAGAGCCACCACATTTTTCACTTCTTTAAATATAAATGTATAACATATATTAGGTGCTCTCATTTTGTTTATTGGGCCTAAATCTGTATATTGTTTCGGCACACTCGTCCAGATCGGTGCAGCCTTGGGCAGGTGAGGGGCGTGACCGCGTCGCATAGGCATGAGACCGCGTTATTTCAACAAGGACTACACCACTAACGACGCGGGCTGGCACACAGCTGGTGCAGCCGCGCAAGGTGGGGGCGCGGCCGCGATGCCTGGAGGCGCGATTGCGCCACAATACTGGTCATCCGCGCTGGCTTTGGTTTTCTCAGAAAAGGTTGGCTCGATCCCTGACTCTTCCAATTGGTCCGAAATTGTGTCTTGGACCAAAGATGTCATCAACATGGTAGAAGGTGGGACTTGGACCGAACTCGTGCATTGAATAGCTGGACTTATGATGGAAACCATAGCTCCACCTATCGTCTTGGCGCGTGCATGCATCAAGGGTCCGTTCGATCGAACCGACATAGCTTCCTCCTCCTCAGCGGCGGTCATAATGGCAAACACATCAAAATCTATGAGTACTATTTAATATGGGTAATTTTGTGAAAATTTTGTTTCCTTAATATATATACAAATTTGTCTATTACCATCTATTGTGAAACGAAGAGAGTATAAATTTCCAAAGCTCATTGATTTGTAATCTACACATATGTTTGTAGTTGTTTGTTATTTTTATGTAGATATGTAAATTTCTATTAGTTAAAATCATAAAAATCATCAAATATTTATTATTTAGTATTTTTAAAAATCATCAAATTCAAAATGAAAAGCACTTTTATCGATATTTCTTGCATGTCAGGAAGAAGATATAAAGGTTATAGGTAAAAAATAAGGTCATCATGAACATTAAGTCACTTTTTTCCCATATGTTGTAACCACATTACCCACCTCATTTTTTTCGCATGTCATGGGTAAAAATTAAGCTCACAATATTAAGCCACCAATCTTTGTCACATGTCACTCTTGAAGACACCTCCTTTTAAATATTGGGCTCAATGTTAATCATCTTTGCCGTGTCATGTCTCAAACCACTTTCTTTAAAGTATTGGGCCAAACATTAATTGTGAATTGATGAAAATTAATTGTTTTACCTAAATAAAAGTTATGTTGAAATTTCTCTTAAATGATATTATTAAAAGGTAGTTTGGTCATCATAGTTAACATCTAGGTCGTATTTGTAATACTCCGGTTGTCGAAAATCGGATAACTAATTCAATTTCCAACTTTTACCACCTTATTATTATATTTGGGACGAAAGCCACCAAAGCCTCATTTCTTGTTTGGGGACCCGGGGGTTGTTTCACTTGTGGGTGAAAATGGGTTTTTGGGTGGAAAGTGATTTTTAGTGTCTTGAAAAACGTAAAAAGCAGAGAGAGTTGCACGAATTTCAAGAGTGTTAAAAGGGATTTTTGGGTAGAAAGGGATTTTGTCTACAAAGTGAAATAAGGCCCCGATCATAAGAGGCCAAAATTTTGGCCCATCAACTATTTCGGATTACACATTCATTTTAAGCCCTCCCATCATAATTTTTGCCCTAACCTCATTCTAGCCTAAACCCTCACATCCACGCTCTCTCTCCCTCTCTGTTCTGAAGGTCGACACACACGTTCGTCCGCCACCACCCTTCATTCCCAGCAATTCCCTCCTCTAGCTCTCCCGTCGTGGTGAGCCAAACATCAATCTCGGCCACCAGTAGCGTCATCGCCTTCGTTGTTCCGCCTCCGATTCCACATTCGCGCTTGCCATTTCTGAGGTCGCCACCAACGACCAATCGTCCTTACGGTCCGCCACCCATTCTCCTTGGGTGCACAGATCAAGCTTTCCCGGCCACCGGTCTTGTCATCCCGCGCAAGAACTCGTTTGTTTCACCGCAAGTCATCTCCGCCACCACTGTTCGCATACTTCCTCGACCCGGGCGTCGCTGGTAAGACCTTGTCGCCGCATTCATTGTTTTCTTCCTCTTCTTTGTTCAATCTCGTTTTGATCCCTCTTGCCTCTGTTTGTAGATCTGGTGGTGACCAGATTGAGAACCACCCTTCTTACTACTCTAAGGTCGAGTCGTTTTGATTCCGAATCGCAACTTCGGCATTACTGGTAATTGTTTTCTGCTCAGTTGGTTTCCTAAGGTTTTGATTCCAAATCACAACTTCAGCAGCAATAATAGTAGTAGTAGTAATAATAATAATAATAATAATAATATAACAATAATATTTTGAGTGGAACTGAATTAATAATTCATAGGTTGGACCTGATATAAAGTTAAAATTCCACGAGTTAAACTTGGTTGGTTTCGGGTGTCATCTTAGTCCAACTCCGTGTTCAAGA
Source organism: Fallopia convolvulus (assembly GCA_964016875.1). Classification (NCBI taxonomy): domain Eukaryota; kingdom Viridiplantae; phylum Streptophyta; class Magnoliopsida; order Caryophyllales; family Polygonaceae; genus Fallopia; species Fallopia convolvulus. The sequence continues at coordinate 48,487,591 of OZ024729.1, forward strand.
GTTCGATGGTTTCGGAATAATTAATAATAATACTAATACTAATAGTAATAATAGTAATAAAAGTAATAAAAGTAATAAAAGTAATAATAATAATAATAATAATAATAATAATAATAATATTAATAACAATAATAATATAACAATAATATTTTGAGTGGAACTGAAATAATGATTCATAGGTTGGACCCGATATAAGGTTAAAATTCCATGAGTTAAACTTGGTTGATTTCGGGTGTCATCTTAGTCCAACTTCGTGCTCAAGAGTTTGATGGTTTCGGGTGACGTCTTAGTCCAACTCTTGGTTTTATATAAGTTTAGTTCTGAAACTATGTTCGTTTTTAATATGTTTCTTGTAGTTGGTTAGTCTAAGTTAATCTAACAATCGGGTTTTGGTTGCCTCGATTATTTTAAATAGATATATGTGCGGATGGATTTTAGTTGTAGTGGTTAAGCTAAGTGCTTTAAGGTTAATCAATGTTTTCGTGTATATTGTTTTGGACAAAAATTTTGAAAACCAAACTCTTGCCCTAGATTTGGGGCACGATCAAATCGAAAATCAGAGAATAACTAAAGAAATAATCGGATTGATGGAATCGGGATTATAATAGTTCTCTCTTGGAGAGTTTTCTATTGCATATATGTGCGTACCAATGGAATGTCTTGATTTTTCTATCTTTCTAGCCTATATCTTTATCAAATTAACCATCATATCCCACGTTCTACACGTTCCTTTAAGGTTAATCAATGTTTTCATGTATAATGTTTTGGACAAAAAATTTGATAACCAAACTCTTGCCCTAGATTAGGGCACGATCAAATCGAAAATCAGAAAATCACTAAAGAAATAATTGGATTGATGGAATCGGGATTACAATTGTTCTCTCCTGGAGAGTTTTCTATTACATATATGTGCGTACCAATGGAATGTCTTGATTTTTCTATCTTTCTAGCCTATATCTTTATCAAATTAACCGTCATATCCCACGTTCTACACTTTTCTAGAGTATGCCTCTAAACGTCTCCCACTTTGCATACATGATGTCTCTCTATTTGGTGGTGTTTTCATATGTGATTTCCTTTGTAAATATGTTTCTTTTTCCCCTTTTCTTGTGCGTTTTGTTCCTTTTTAGCTTAGTTCCCGTATTTCTATGAGATTCGGAAACTACGCGCGTTTTATGTGTTTTGTAGGTAATTTGGCATGGATCAAGGATCGATTTGAAGGAGGGTCGAGACATGGAGAAGGGCCCGAGCAAAGGAGGAAAGAGAGGAGCAAGCCATGAAGAAGAACAAGAGAAGCCAACTAAGAAGAAGGTGGAACGAGGCCAGGACCGAGTTGCAACCACGTCGGGCCCGACTTTGAAGTTTCCAACCTCGGACCGAGATGCACAGTAACTCGGGCCCGAGGTCCTCCGTGTCGGTCCAAGTCGGTCACCGGACTACTTGGGCTCCAAGGCACGAATTTGTGGACTTCCACTTTTGCCCCTCATCTAATCCATAAAAGGCCCTCTTGTCTTCTAATTTAGGGGTTCCCACACACACACAAAAAGGGGGCTCTCTCAAAAGGGGGGGGTCCAAGGGAGCCAAGAGGATTCTTGGAGAGCAAGGAGGAAGGAGAGGAGAAGGAAGAGAGAGAGAATCGGCCAAGGAGAGGGAGATTTGATAGGTTTGTTGGTAGATTTGCTTTGATTTGCTTTGATCTTGTGGATTTAGAAACCCTTGATTGGAATTTGTGGATTGCTTTTGATTTGAATGAAACTTTGCTTTGTTTTGAGATTGATGATGTTGATTGCTTTCCCTTTTGATTTGTTTGCTTTCTTTGTTTGCCACATGGAGTAGATCTCCTTGATCTTGGGTTATGGGGGAAAACCCTAGCTAGGTTTGGGCTAGAAACCCCAATTCCATAGCCTTGAGTGTTTGATCTAAGGAACCCACTCTACATAGAGCTACAATTCCTTGCGAAAGTACGGAATCAAGGCTTGAGATTGGCAAAGTAGCGAAAGTGAACATGTGTCAATCTCAAGACCTTGCTTCGAAGGGGATTTCCCCAATGATCGAGGTGTAGATGTGGTTGGAACGAGGGCGAAAGCACTCGATCCTAGTCCGATCATCACTCATTGCTTGAATTGGGGTGGATAAGCCTTAATCTACTAGAGAAGGAACCCAAAAGCCCAAGATCTACTTCTAATCCTTGAAGTTCGACAAACCCAGCTACCTCGGGCCCGACTTACCCTACGTCGGTCCCGACTTCCTCTTGTCGCCAACATCGGGCCCGACGTGACCTCTGTGTCGGTCCCGACTGTGCTCTTTGTTTTCCTTTGTTTTAAGCTCTCTTTTCCAGCTTCCTAGTGTCTAGGCACATCAATCGAGTAGACTTCCCGAGTGTTCGACACCCACCACGTACTACAACGGGGTCGGGTTATAAATTGTATCTCTTGACCCTCGCACACCGTGAGAGGCGATCAAAAAGAATGGCTCCGTTGCCGGGGAAGTCTAAGTGCATTGAGTGCCAATTTGGTGAGTTTTTTGTGTTTTGGTAGTGATTTGGGTGAGGCGATCAAAAAGAATGGCACCCTCGCACACCATCCCTTTGTTTGTTTTTGATTTGTTTTGGTTTGTGTTTTTGTTTCATAGGTGTATGCTAGCTCGTTCCTCCCGAGGAACACTTGAGCTTGAGTTTGTAAGTGATCCGGAAAGTATTCTCAAGGAAGCCCGAAGAAGGAAAAGGATGGAGAATCAAGCTCTCCATGTTGATGAGGAGTTGGCTCAACTTAGGGCCGAAATGGCTAGATTGCAACTCGAGAAGGACAATCAAGAGGCGGTGGCAAGAAGAGAACGGGAGCAACGGATGAGAGCCGAGGCTCAACTCAACGCTCTACCCCGGAATGCACGCCAATACATGCATCCGGAGTTGAGGGTACCAGAACCGGCTATTGTGCTTCCCGAGGTTACCAAGAATTTTGAGATCAAGACGCAATTCATCTCCCTCATCAAACGTGATCAATTCGAGGGCCGTCCACATGAGTGTCCCATAGAGCACATCAAACGCTTTGTGGACATGTGTGAGACGATCTCCACCGACGAGGAGACATTGGAGTATGTGCTTCTAAAGGCGTTCAAATGGTCACTTGGGGGCAAGGCCACACATTGGCTCGAGAGCCAAGCTCCTAGGTCAATCACAACTTGGAAGACACTTTATGACGCTTTCTTGATGAAGTTCTTCCCGCCCTCAAAGACAACCGAATTAAGAAGGAAGATTGCAAGCTTTCAACAAGGTCCGAATGAGCCCCTCTTCTAAGCATGGGACCGTTTCAAGGAGATGTTGCGCCAATGTCCTACTCATGGCCAACAACCATATGTACTTCAAGACATCTTTTTCCAAGGCATCAATCTGGTAACAAAGGACAAGCTCAATCTCCACACCTATTGTGGGTTCATAGACTTGACACCGGATCAAGCTTGGGAGCTACTTGACAAGCTATCCGATTATGAGGCCATGTATGGGGTGAGTCAAGCTAGCAAGGAGGTGAAAGTTCAAGGTGAAGGTGCAAGGAAGTTATATGATCCAAAGGGAGAAGACATTGATAGGGATGTGAAGCTCCAATTCCTTGAAGGTGAAGTGAGCAAGCTTAAGAGGCAAGTCCACTACTACAAGCAAAATGCTAGAGCTTGTGAGGAGTGTGGATCCTTTGCACATGCTACACAAGTTTGTCCGAATGAGAGCCAAGTGCGCTTGGCCGAGCGAATTGAGGAGGCAAACTATGTTCGAGGAAATTTCGGTGGAAGAGGCAATTTCAACAATGGTGGCAATGGCCGGTGGAACAACGGTCAAGCTCAAGGTTACAACAACAACTTCAACCAAAACGAGCCAAGGGCGCCACCACCACCATATAGGCCACCGGGATTCAATGATCTACAATCATTCGCTCAAGAGATGAGAGATGGGTTCAAGGAGATGAGGACCCAATTCAATGAGTTTGGTCCATAGAGGAGGCAAGTCGACAATCAATTTGCTCAAATTGCGACTCAAGCCCCGAGAGAGAATGGGAAACTTCCGGGCCGACCCGAGGAGAATCCTCGAGCTCAAAACAATCAAAATGAAGTCCGGGCAATTGGATTGAGAAGTGGCCGAAACCTACCCAAGCCACACGTGCCTAAGAAGAATGAAGAGAGTCGGACCAACTTACCCAGCAAGTCGGGTCCGACATTCCCCGAAGTCGACCCAGCAAGAAGATCGACTCCTTCACCACGGACCGAGGTCGAGAGCAACTCGGGACCGACGTACCCAGACCTCGATCCGACTCCTCTGCCCAGGACCGAGATTCACAACATCGGGCCCGATATGGTGCCCAAGTCGGTCCAACCAGGAAATGTTGCAAATGAAGTAGGGAAGTCCAAGGAGGTTGATCCAAGCAAGATTCAAGGTTCAACAATTCTTCCATATCCCTCGAAGAAGCCAAAAGATGTTGTTGAGAACAAATTCAAGAGGTTTCTCAAACTCTTGCAAGGCTTGAACATCTCTATCCCGTTCACCGATGCATTGAGTGAGATGCCATCTTATGCCAAGTTTTTAAAGGAGATTTTGAGCAAGAAGAGGTCCATAGTTGAAATGCAAGATGAAGTCAAGACCTTGGAGTTACCACAAAAGCTAGGAGATCCCGGTCGTTTTGCTATAACCATTGGTGTGGGGTCTCAAAATTTCCAAGCCTTATGTGACCTTGGGGCAAGTGTTTCGGTGATGCCCGCTAGCATTTGGAGAAGAGCAAATTTGGGTGAAATGGAGCCGACCGATATGTCCCTAACTATGGCCGACGGTTCCATCATCAAGGCTACGGGAATATTGGATGACGTTCCGGTGAGAGTTGGAAAGTACTTTGTCCCCGATGATTTCGTGATCTTGGACATGCACGAGGACCCCTTGGTCCCAATAATCTTAGGAAGACCATTCTTAGATACGGCGGGGGCAAGGTTTGATGTCAAAAAGGGCAAGGTTTCCTTTGAGATTGGTGAAGAAAAAGTCGATTTTCACTTCAACAAGGCCTTGAATGAGCTGGACGCCTTGGCTATCCTCAAACTTGAAGAGAGTGCTAAGTGAAAAGGAGAAGAAGTGGAAGTTGCTAGAGAGGTCATTGTGTTGAGAAGTGATGAAAGGTTGAATAAACAAATACAAGCAAGGGAGTTGTTGGAGCAAATTGAGGATCAAGATGAGTCAAGGATCAATGCTAGCCCAAGGAGAAATGAAGAGTATCCTTACTTATATCCTTTTGATGTTGGTGATGACCACAATTCTTCCCAAACTTTTGATTCCTACATTTGTTTAAGTGATTTGAAAGATGACTTAGGAGACTCCTACATTTGCCTTAGTAACTTGAAAGATGAATTGGTAGAATCTCTAGGAATTCTTTGGATAACTTTGGTGTAGGAAAAGAGGAACATGATGGAGCAAGTAAGGAGAAGAAATCTCATCCGTTGGAGGAGTATGATGAGATAGGCCCGAGATCGGAGAGCCATGCCTATGTAGACCATCGTTGGTGGTTTTATGAGTATGAAGGCAATGGGCATAACAATGGCGAGCAATTCACCGTGTTTCACCCGCCATAAGGTTGAGGTTAGGAAGTCAAGCTAGTGACTCTAAACGAGCGCTTATCGGGAGGCAACCCGAGCTAGTAGCTTTCTTTTCGTAATTTTAGTTTGATTTTTCTTAGTTTAGCTTAGCTTTTCTCTAACCAATCTCTATCTAGTGTTTTGTGGATTTATGGTGTCGTGCATTCTTCAAAGTTGTGTAGGATTTGAGGTGAAATATTTAAATGGAATTATGGGAAAGAAGTTGCAAGAGGATGGAGTAAAATTGGTGACCCGAATACTCCCATATCGAGCCCAAGTAAGTCGGGCCCGACATAGGGACGTCGGTCCATGAAGTCGGTCCAACCCGATTTGACTAGTTGGAATGCCAATTTTGCCCTTGACCTAATTTGTCCCTTTCCCCCATTAAATACCACCCCCCACCTACCTATCATCTTCATATCAACCACCACCACAAGACTTCTACCAAGAACAAGTGTACGAGAGGGAGCGGCAAGCAAGGCTCCAAAGAGGACGTAAACGTGACAACCCCTTCGATTGATCCTATACATGCCATTGAAGAATAAGAAATTGTGAGCTTTTCATACTCTTCTCTCTTGCTTTTAAGTTTTGATTTCCTTGTTTGATGGGGACATCAAAATTTTAAGTATGGGGTGGGGGTAAGTGTGTTCATGATTTCACTTGATTATGTTTGTTTATTATTTTGAGGATATTTAGTTTGTGTTTCTAGTTTGTGTTTGGGATGTTTGCTTCTTGGTTTGTGATTTGATGAAAAAAAACATGAATGATTAATTTGGTCCTGAATGGATGAGTTTTTGGTTTTAGAGAAATTTTTGCAAAAATCCATAAAAATTGAAAAATTGTGTTGAAAACAACAAAAAGATTTTGTGTTTTGTAGGTTTTGGACTAGAAATTCCCATCTTAGATTGCCAAAATAAAAGTTAATGATGATGTGAGCATGTAAATTCCTTTGCATATTTTTGGATAGTTTAGCCTCTTAAATGATGTTGCTTTTGATGTGATCATGATATCTTGCTTGTTTTATTGAACATGTGAGTTCTAGGATGAGTTCTTATGCAACTAAGTATGAGTGACCCTTGTGAGATTGATTTTTGGCCATTTTAGGGATGCTTGTTCATATTTGCATATCCCTCATTTTTCTTGTGTGATTAGCTCATTCATGCTTAGTAAAACTTGCTATTGCGGTGTTTATCTATTTTCCAAGACCGTCATGAGAATTGTCCTAGCATGGTCACATTGATTTTGAACTTTGTTCTTTTAGTCACATAAATGTTCCATATCCTACCATGAAGATAATCCTTTGTTTGTAGCCCCGTTCTAGCCTAAGCCTTTGTTTGAAACTCCTCAATAATATTATTCCTAGCCTTATATGACTTGACCCTTACGGGATTGGACTTTAGAAGAGAGGTTTGGATTGTATTTGAAGAGTTGAGATTCTCTTGGGTTTAAGGGCAAAAGAATGGTGTTATGAATCATGTGGGTAGTGCATCTTTGTTGTACAAAAACGAAAAAAGAAAGAAAAGAAAGAAAGAAAATGTTGGAAATGTAAGGTGGAATAAAGCAAAGAGCTTAAGTGAAGAAAATGGTCCGACCGAGTTACAAGCAACATCGGGCCCGATGTCATAAGAAAGTCGGTCCAAATGTAGAAAGTGTTGAAAATCCAACAAAAAGCATAAGAGCAAAGATGAAGTGGAATGTTAAAGTGAAATTTTGGGTTGAAAGGAAAATGTTAAGTCTTTTGGGTGAGTGTGAAAGTAATTGTGGAATTTGGTGAAGTTGGTGAGAGTTTAGGTTGTTCAATCCCCATTGAAAGCACCACGAGACCAAATAATTCCCACCTTGAAAAATACCAAAAGCCCCATTACAATCCGGCCGAATGGAACCTCTTTGAGGACCTCCATTGAGCCAAGTTCGAAATTCTTTGTGTACTTTGCATTAGGCATATCTAGGTGGAGAAATTGGTGATATTAGCTTCAATAGTAAAGTCCTTACTTGCATGATTTTTGAGCTTGAGTGTTCATTGCTAAACCCAAACACATGATGAGTGATACACATTCACATATCCCTAAAGTGAGGCTTAGTTGCATTGACTTTATTCCTTGGAACACTTAATCATGTGTGATGATGTAATCTTGCTTGAATATCAATCACTTGTGCTTAAAATGTGTTTTCACACGAGGCTTTACTTGAAGATTATGTTTCGGTCTTGCTTACATTGTTATTGCTTGAGGACAAGCAAGTTTAAGTATGGGGTATTTTGATGTCTCTCTATTTGGTGGTGTTTTCATATGTGATTTCCTTTGTAAATATGTTTCTTTTTCCCCTTTTCTTGTGCGTTTTGTTCCTTTTTAGCTTAGTTCCCGTATTTCTATGAGATTCGGAAACTACGCACGTTTTATGTGTTTTGTAGGTAATTTGGCATGGATCAAGGATCGATTTGAAGGAGGGTCGAGACATGGAGCAAGGCCCGAGCAAAGGAGGAAAGAGAGGAGCAAGCCATGAAGAAGAACAAGAGAAGCCAACTAAGAAGAAGGTGGAACGAGGTCAGGACCGAGTTGCAACCACGTCGGGCCCGACTTTGAAGTTTCCAACCTCGGACCGAGATGCACAGTAACTCGGGCCCGAGGTCCTCCGTGTCGGTCCAAGTCGGTCACCGGACTACTTGGGCTCCAAGGCACGAATTTGTGGACTTCCACTTTTGCCCCTCATCTAATCCATAAAAGGCCCTCTTGTCTTCTAATTTAGGGGTTCCCACACACACACAAAAAGGGGGCTCTCTCAAAAGGGGGGGGTCCAAGGGAGCCAAGAGGATTCTTGGAGAGCAAGGAGGAAGGAGAGGAGAAGGAAGAGAGAGAGAATCGGCCAAGGAGAGGGAGATTTGATAGGTTTGTTGGTAGATTTGCTTTGATTTGCTTTGATCTTGTGGATTTAGAAACCCTTGATTGGAATTTGTGGATTGCTTTTGATTTGAATGAAACTTTGCTTTGTTTTGAGATTGATGATGTTGATTGCTTTCCCTTTTGATTTGTTTGCTTTCTTTGTTTGCCACATGGAGTAGATCTCCTTGATCTTGGGTTATGGGGGAAAACCCTAGCTAGGTTTGGGCTAGAAACCCCAATTCCATAGCCTTGAGTGTTTGATCTAAGGAACCCACTCTACATAGAGCTACAATTCCTTGCGAAAGTACGGAATCAAGGCTTGAGATTGGCAAAGTAGCGAAAGTGAACATGTGTCAATCTCAAGACCTTGCTTCGAAGGGGATTTCCCCAATGATCGAGGTGTAGATGTGGTTGGAACGAGGGCGAAAGCACTCGATCCTAGTCCGATCATCACTCATTGCTTGAATTGGGGTGGATAAGCCTTAATCTACTAGAGAAGGAACCCAAAAGCCCAAGATCTACTTCTAATCCTTGAAGTTCGACAAACCCAGCTACCTCGGGCCCGACTTACCCTACGTCGGTCCCGACTTCCTCTTGTCGCCAACATCGGGCCCGACGTGACCTCTGTGTCGGTCCCGACTGTTCTCTTTGTTTTCCTTTGTTTTAAGCTCTCTTTTCCAGCTTCCTAGTGTCTAGGCACATCAATCGAGTAGACTTCCCGAGTGTTCGACACCCACCACGTACTACAACGGGGTCGGGTTATAAATTGTATCTCTTGACCCTCGCACACCGTGAGAGGCGATCAATACATATCGGAGCAAATAACTAGCGCTAGTGGTTGTCCACGTGTGCATATCTTTTTCTATTGTCTGCAACTTTCTTACTTCCCTTGTGACGGATAACTTCATTTATCTCTTTGATCCTTCTTTCATCCCATTCTCTCATGATTCTTTGCCCGCTCTTTGGGTTGTCTATGTCAAATGGGCCTGGTGGTTTTTGGGCCTAACAATACCCCCAAATCTTGGTCCGAATCTTTTGGCGAGATTTGGATTAAGATTTGCCGCGTGATCTAAAGTGGGCGTGTTCCACGTGGCTTCACCCTATTCATTAGATCATCCTCGGGGAAGGGAAGAGTCACGTCACTTCAGGTTATAATTACTCCAGGTGCATGCTCTTTGGAGGTACGCGTATATTCATCGTTTTTTCCTCTCTTTTGCTTCGCCTTCTCTTCGTTCTCCCTCTCTCTAAGTGTTTCAGACCATTTTCACCATGGTTAAGGCAAGAATAGCCAATCTAGGCTTTGAATCATCCCATTCCCTTGAGCCCTATGATTGTCGCCCTTGCTCCATGTCCCCGGAGGAAGTGTGGAAAGTTGTTAAGAGCCATGGCTTTCCGGTGAGTATCAACTTTCATTGTCCTACACACGAAGTCGTAGATTGGGTCAAGGAAGGATGGGTTTGCTTCCTTGAGTACCCTTTCACATTGGGGGCTTTTTTCCCTTTTTCTACCTTGATCTTGAAGTTCCTGCTACCTCTTAGGGCTTCACCAGCGCAACTAATGTCGTCAACATGGAAGATCTTGCACCAGATAAGCGAGGTGTGTTCGGATGAGAAGATCGAATTCTCGGTGTCGGACCTCCTATGTGCTTATCGGGTATGTCCACTCATGGTCGGTCGCTTCACCCTTCATGCGAGGGACGCTAAGAATCCATTAATCCCTAAATCGAAGGTGAACGACAAAGATTGGGCAACCCAACCCGATTCACCCTTCATGCGAAGGACGCTAAGAATCCATTGATTTTTATGGAAAGATCTACGCTGGGTCCGATGTACCAGGCGGCGTTCTCGGATTCGTGGAGTTCAAAGAGTGAGTATTCTCAACCCTATTTTCGTTTTACTTTGTTAGTGCTTGCCTCTTTTTCGTTGATCTTCCTATTTGGGGGGCTTTTATGTGCAGTTCAACAGGGTTTGGACACCCATATCTTGGAATCAGAAGCATGCATGAAACTCTTTGCCCTTCTTGAGGTGAGAAGAACCTACCGGAAGTCTACATAATTCGCGCAGGGTGTATCCAGTACTAAAATGACGGCTTTGTCGGAAGACCGGTCTGATGGTGAAGATGATTCAAGGTCGGGTGAGTCTGAGAAGACGGTTGACGATAGAGTTCTCGCGTCCGTGGCGGCCGTCAAAACGATTGAGAGGCCTCTAGCAAAAGCCACTGGTATGTGCCTGTCTACCCTTTACCCTCTATTTAATTTTATCTCTCTCTCCTTTTGACTGACGATTTCTTTGTTCTTGACCCCGGAAGCTTCAACCTCTCCAGGACGGAATTTCTCTATCGCAACCACGATCCAGTGCAAGTTGCGCTCGAGTGATAGGAAACCTCTATTGGATTCCAAAGTGAAGGTGGAGGCCGCAGCTAAGGCTACTCCCATCAAGCGGTCATCGCCCGAAGTCACTGAAGTTGTTGATTTGGAAAGCAAAGCTTCGGTGGATCTCAAGGGCTCCGCAATACTCATGCTTCCAAGAAACCTCGTTTGGACATTCCTACCTCTGCTTTGATTAGAGACGTTGGATTGATGGTGTAGAAGGTAGATCTTTTCTCCTTACGATGCTCCTTCCTTTCCTTTGCTCGCTTTACTTGTGGTTTTCTCCTCACTATTGGCGCTTTTATCTCTCAAGCATTACAACGTGCATTGTGGGTAGCCGATGTAGTAGGTCGAGAGGAAAAGAGTGTACTGGAACTAAGGTCGAAATGGGACACCGAGAAAGCTGGGCTGCAAAAGGAAGTAGCGGTCACTGCTGAGTGCCAGAAGGTCGATGCTCGGAAAATCGTGAAACTGACGGAAGCAATCAATAATCATTCGCATCAGGCCGCCATGGACCGATCCAAGATCGCCGAGCTAGAGCTTGCCAATAAGAAGATCCTTAAGGAAGCCGGGGAAATCAGGGCTTACTATTCAATGATGTCTCGCGTAGAAACGATTAAGCAGTTCGTGGCAGGTTAGCATTCGGGTTGGGATCTGGACGCAGAGATTGTGACCTTCCATGAATGCTATCCGCCAAATAAACCAGCTCCTGGTGACGAGATTTTCGCTTCTCTAGGTCTTCTGGAAGAAGAGGCGACGAACAAGGATCTTGGCGCTGACGAAGATGGCGGTGATCGTGGGATGGATGCCGGAGTTTCCCCTGAGATGAATGAAGGACAGGTCGATCTCCTGGATAGCGGACAAGACCAGCTAGAGGACACTGTTGACGAGGAAGAAGATTAGGGTTGTGCGCCCTTGTAATTTCTTTTGCTATCTTGTATGTGCTCGAACAAATCTTTTGCACTATCTTCTTTTTTTTTGTGAATGATGTGGCCAGGTTTTGGGCCAAAGATACTTCTACCCCATTTCGGGAGCATTGTCTCGCTGTGATGGGTTTTAAATCGGTTTGTTTGCATGCATGTGTGGTGTTTCTTGCGTATTTTGCTTGGTTGTGTCCTTTCCTTGTGTGCAGGTGTTCCAGGATGATGAAGCGCTTCTGATAGAAGGCTTTTAGATGACTAGTCTTGTAGAAGACATTCGTAGCTGGTGGCAGTTGCGCTTACCGAAGGGTGTTTCTAGCGAGTGACAGCTATCATGTCGAGGCGTGCGCTCGGGATGCTCCGTCGATCGAAGATGTCTTTCGTCTAGGATTTTGTTGCCTCTACCGTTTAAGATTTTTTTGTTGTACGGTTATTTGTCTAAATGAATGTAATCTATCTTATAATGAATAAAACATGCTTGATGTTCTACCCTTACTTATGCAAGAAAAGAAATAAATACGAGCAAGTAATAACACAAACAAATGCCATTCATTCGAGAAAACACCGCAACATGGAAATCACGCAACAAGTACTTTTCACATAGTCAAGTTGATCACAAGCAGACTACGAAAGGAATGAAGTAGAATGAAAGTAAACTAACAATTAAGGATAGATGACCTCGAACGTCTTGCGTATCACATGCGGAGGCTTTCTTCTAGGAGTGCCTAAGAAGTTTGCGTTCCGAGGAAGGAAGACTTCTTTTAGAAGTGATACTTCTTTAGATGTATCGCGTTCCAACTCCGTGGGACGGCATCACCGTTTTTGGACTCGAGCTGGTATGCGCCTTGACCGACGACCCTAGTTATCTTGTACGACCCTTCCCATGCTGGGGCTAGCTTGCCTGACTTGGTCTCATGGTGTTTTGAAAGACTTTTTATAGTACCCAGTTGCCAACTCAGAAAGTCGAAATCCTGACATTTTGGTTGTAGCTTCGGACGACCTGTTGCTGGTGTCTAGCTAGATGTAATCGGGCCGGGTCATGAAGCTCATCAAAAGTATCCAGATCAACCGACAACTCCAGACGATTCTGTTCTTCAGTTAAGAAGTTGGCGCGGGTTGTGGGGATGGGAATCTCGGCGGGAATGACCGCTTCACACCCGTGGTCAAGGAGAAGGGAGACTGACCGGTTCTACCTTGGGCGTTGTTCACTCGGCCCATAAACGTAGGGTAGCTTATCGGCCCAATTTCCTTTGGCTTTCGCGAGTCGCTTCTTCAGGTTGTTCAAAATCACCTTATTGCTAGCTTCGGATTGCCCATTAGACTAGGGGTAGCGAGGTATCGAGATGACTAAATTGATGTTCCAGTGACTACAGAAGTCTCTGGTCCTCTGACTTGTGAACTGGGACCCATTGTCACACACGATCTCCGAAGGCGCACCGAAGCGACAAAGGATATTTCTAATGATAAATGGAATCGCATGTTTATCCTTGATTTCTCGATAAGCTTCGACTTCAATCCACTTGGAGAAGTAATCGGTCATGGCGAGGAATAATACCCTTTATCCAGGCAAGTGGGGTAACTTCTCGACTATGTCCATTCCCCAGCGCATGAATGGCCATGGTGTGAGTGTGGGTGTAGAGTGGTTAGGGAGGTTGGTGAGCTGTTGGTGTGTGTCTCTAGCAGGCGTCATACTTGCGGTAGAAGTCTACAACATCTTTTCTCATAGTAGGCCAGTACCACCCCTGACGAAGGGCTTTGTTGGATAGACTTCTTCTTCCTGTATGGTTCCCACAATCTCCTTCATGAAACTCCTCGAGATGTTTCTGGATGCCATCCTTGGTCAAGCAACGCTGGAGTGTACCCACTGCTGAACGGTGGAAAAGCATCCCATTCTCGACCGTAAACCGCATAGCTCTCATCTTCAGCATCCTAGCTTCGGTTTTATCTCCCGGGAGCTTCCCTTCGACCAACCAATCGAGGTATAGCTGGGTCCAGGGTTCTTCATTAACTTCGGATGGGATGAGAGGATTTTTTTCATGACCCAGACCATCGAGAGATAGATCTGGGTCAGGGTCATTTCGGAAGCTCCGGGCATCAATATCATCACTGCTCATGAAGACGTCTTCGTGTGGCGTGGACTTGCGAAGGAGGACGTCTTCGGTCATGCCAAGGGATTTGTCGCCATCATCGACACGGGTTCTTCCGATGGAAGGAACCATGATATGAATCATTGGAACTGCAGGATATTCATCAAGGTCGATGGTCGAAGCTAAACGAGTGAGAGAGTCTGCTTGAGCGTTATGCTCTCTTGGAACTTGTGTGAAGGATATCTTCTCAAATCGAGGGATCAGACCATTCACCACTTCTAGGTAAGCCGCCATATTTCATGCTTGGCTTCATATAACCCAGGATCTGATTGATTATCAATAGTGAGTCACAATTGACCTCGATCTGTTGTATGGCTAGGTCCTTGGCAAGGGTAAGGGTTAGGCCAAAAATTAAAGCCTCGTACTCGACCTCATTGTTTGTGGCTTCAAAAGTACACCTCATGAATTGTGCCACCCTATCCCCCTGTGTTAATTTTAGGACTACTCCCATCCCTGTTCCCCCAGCGTTGGAGGCGCCATCTGTATGAAGTGTCCATTTGACTAGAGACTTAGCTTCTAGCGTCATCAATTCAGTCGACTCCATTCTCTCCTCTGTGGTAGGGTTAAAATCAACCACAAAGTCGGCCAATGCTTGAGATTTCAGCGCGGTTCTAGGTTCATACTAAATATCAAATCCGTTCAGGTGGATTGCCCACTTGGCCATTCTTCTCGTAAACTCGAGCTTATGCATGACCGTTTTCAAGGGATGCGTGGTTCTTACCACGATCGTGTATGACTCGAAGTAGGGACGGAGTTTATTTGAGCACATGACTAAGGCTAACACCAATTTCTCTAGGGAAGAATAACAAGTTTCAGCAGGTAGGAAAGTTCTCTTTACGTAATACACAGGCCGCTGCTGCCCATCCTACTCGCGGACCAGCACCCCACTGATGGCTTGCTTGGTGACAGCCAGGTACAAGGGTAAAGTCTCTCCTTCTTCCGGCTTTGCTAATATCAAGGGATCGGAGAAGTACTTCTTCAACTCTTGGAAATCTTCTTCATGCTGGGCGGTCCACTAGAAGCACTTGTTCTTTCTAAGCACCTCGTAGAATAGACGACAACAATCCGCTGACTTGGAGATGAACCTATTCAACGCAGCGATTTTCCCGGTGAACCTATTCACGCATCTCGAAGATTTCAGCGAGACTGTCACGCGAACCTGTTTTGGGCTTGCTTCTATCCTTCTCTAAGTGACCAGATACCCTAGGAATTTCCCATATTTCACTCCGAATGTACATTTCTGCAGGTTCAACTTCATGTTTTATCGCTTCAGGATTTCGAAAACCTCTTCTAAGTGACGGAGGTGGTCCAAAAATTTCTTTGATTTGATGAGCATGTCGTCAATATACACCTCCATAGTCACCCCAATTTGGCTTTAGAACATTTTATTCACTAGCCTTTGGTATGTGGCTCCAGCGTTCCGTAGTCCAAAGGGCATCACTTAGGTTCCTTTGCTAGTTATGAAAGATGTCTTCTCCTGGTCGCTTTGTTCCATCCGGATATGGTTGTAACCATTGAAGGCGTCCATGAAAGTCAAAAATTCATGGCCCGTCGTGGCATCTACCAAGGAATCTATGTGAGGCAACAAAAATGAATCCTTGGGATAAGCCTTGTTCAGATCCGTGAAGTCTACACACATCCTTCATTTTCCATTTTTCTTGGGCACAACGACTACATTAGCTAACCATTCTGGATACTTGAGTTCTTTAATCTTTCCAGTCTCCATCAGCTTTCCTACATCTTCGTCTACTATCTTGTTTCTTTCAGCGGCAAATTTCCTTCGTTTTTGTTTCACCGGTGGGTGACTGGGATCCACGTTCAACTTGTGTGTGATGATCTCCGGATCGATTCCCACCATGTCCTCGTGGGACCATGTAAAGCATTCTGTGTTTTTACTTAAGAAGTCTACCAGCTCGTTTCTCTTGGTAATTCCAAATGTCTTCCAATCTTTACAGACCGATTGAGGTCCGATTGGTCTAGGACCACTTCTTCTACTAGTTCATCTTTCTTTTCTTTTTCTTTTGGAACGGTAGAATCAGTGGCTTCCTTTAATTGCTATGCTGATTTTTGACTAGTGGTCTGTTTTAGAGACGACGTGGAACACTCTCTTAACGTTCTTTGGTCTTCTCGGATCTCTTGAACCCCCCAAGGCATTGGGGACTTTATCGTCTAGTGATAGGTGGAGGGAACAACCCTCATGTCATGGAGCCACGGTCTCCCCATTATCACGTTATAGCAAGAAGGACAATCCACGATAGAGTATCTAACCTGGATGTTCACGCCTTTTGCGTACGTGGGAAGGATGATGTCTCCTACCGTGTGCTTCACTTCTCCGCTGAATCCCACAAGCGCGGTCGGGTTCTTCTCTACGTCCTTTTCGCTCAACCCCATTTCTTTTAGTGCTCCCAGTGTCATGACGTTAGTCGAACTTCCGGTGTCAATAAGAACCCGTTTAACCAGGATGTTCCCTATCGAGAGAGAGATGACGAGCACATCATAATGAGGTCCTTCAAGACCATTGACGTCATCCTCATCAAAGTGTATCGCGAGATTGGGGACGTCTCTCTTCATCTACATGGGACGATGGAAAGCATTTTCTCGTGCGTTCCTCTTGGTTGTCGAGTACGTGAGGCCGCACATGCTCGATCCCCCAGTGATCACGTTTACAACCTTGGCGGGTACTGGCGACGCAAGCCTTCCCGTGCGTGAGGCTTCTACCACATCCGGAGGCACCTGTGCGTTGGGTGCTACTTTCGTTATCCTTCCTCGAGATTAGAGGTAGGATATCTTTCTTCTCAGTGCTATGCACTCTTTAGTTATGTGACCGTAGTCATCATGGAAATCGCACCATTTGCTCATATCCTTGTTCGGGTAGGGCTTCTAGTTTCTCTTTGGCCATCTGACGCCACGTATCGTCAAATCTATATTCTTCACGAGTTCCTTGGGGGATATACCAAGGTTAAACTCATCATACCTTGGTGGCAATGGCTTGGAGGGTCTAGCCTTAGCGACATTTACCTTCATCGCGTCGGGGTGAGGGCGACGATATGGTTGGTCGCGTCGTTCCGACGGTGATCTGGCGTTTCTTTCTTTTCTACCCTTTCCTAGACGCTTACGGGCTTCCTCATCTTCAGATCTTTTTCAAGCCTGATTTCGGCCAGAGCCTTAGTTTGAACATCTTCAAAACTGTGTCACAAATGCCTGGTGAGTTCTTTGTAAAGGTTTCCATCTCGGTTAACCCCCTGGCGGAAGGCTTCCATAGCGGTCGACATGTCACAGTGCGGGATGGAAATCTTCTCTCGGTTGTTTTGGTCCAGGTATTCTTGGGTGGATTCTTCTGGCTTCTGGATAACCCGATACAAATCGCCAGATTGCTTTTTGAACCTTCGGCTGCTAGCGAATTGGACCCTGAAGGAATCCATCAATTCGGAAAAGGAACGAATACTTCCTCGAGGAAGATTGACAAACCACTTCAAAGTCGGCCCTACGAGAGCCGCTCCGAAGCCCTTACACATCAGTGCTTCGCGAGAGTGATACGTGACGGCACTGGTCATCATCTTTTGCTTAAATATAGCTACGTGCTCGTCGGGGTATCACGTACCTTTGTAAGGGCTCATGTTGGGTACTGAGAACTTCTTCGGTACCTCGACCTGGGCGATGTGAGGAGCGAAGGGTGACTCGTCGTAACCGTCAACCGCTTCCTTCTCAATGGGCCGAGGGGCCCCGGGTATCTTCGCTAGTTGCTCGGTTAACATCTTGAATTGGTTTCGGACGATGTTTTCTAGATCTCGGGGACGACAGCGACCCCAATACTCTTCATCATCCATGATGTCATCCTCAAAGCATCGAGGGATAGCCTCTCGCGCCGACCAGAGGTGAATGGGTGCTCTCCCCTCCTCACTAGTATGGTTACCTTGTGTAGGGGGTGAAAGACATTACCCCAGGAACAGTTGTTGGTGGAGTAACGAGCTCTGTACCGGAGGATCTCTCGTGCCGACCGGTAGGGTTTCTAGAGGAGCCTTTTCCCCCATTGGTTCATGCTCGATCCGTCGTTCCGGCGTTTGGGCCGATGGAAGAAACATATCGGAGCTGAGAGAACAAACCTTCATTATCGACGGTTAGTTGCTCGATGCTAGTTTTGTGCTTCTCAATGCAAGCACGTTGGTCCATT
Organism: Fallopia convolvulus; assembly: GCA_964016875.1. Lineage (NCBI taxonomy): Eukaryota > Viridiplantae > Streptophyta > Magnoliopsida > Caryophyllales > Polygonaceae > Fallopia > Fallopia convolvulus. The sequence continues at coordinate 48,505,677 of OZ024729.1, forward strand.
AGTTCCTTCTCAAGAGCTAAAGCCTCTGGGCAAACTCGGATAACTCGAGGTGGAGTGTTGCCGATGCATCTTGGCGTGCGCTTCCGTCACACACAACGTCTTGCTCTTGATTACCCTCATTGGAGTTGCTCATGGTGACTTTTTGAACTTCTTCTGATATGGAAAGACGAACCCTTTTCGATCGTAGGGCCCCACATTGGGCGCCAAATTGTTTTGGACAATAATTTGATAACCAAACTCTTTCCCTAGATTGGGGCACGATCGAATCAAAAATCAGAGAATCACTAAAGAAATAATCGGATTGATGGAATCGGGATTACAATAATTCTCTCTTTGAGAGTTTTCTGTTCCATATACATGCGTACCAATGGAATGTCTTGATTTTTCTATCTTTCTAGCCTATATCTTTATCAAATCAACTGTCATATCCCACGTTCTACACGTTCCTAGGGTATGCCTCTAACTGTCTCCCACTTTGCATACATATCGGAGAAAATAACTACCGCTAGTGGTTGTCCGCGTGTGCATATCTCTTTCTATTGACGTAGCTTTCTTGCTTCTCTTGTGACAGATGACTTCATCCATCTCTTTGATTCTTCTTTCATCCCCTTCTCTCATGATTCTTTGCCCGCTCTTTGGGTTGTCTATGTCAAATGGGCCTGGTGGTTTTTAGGCCTAACATATATTAAGGTTGTTAAAAATTATTAAGAGTAATGAGCTAGCGGGCTTTGGTTCGTTATATATCCTTGTGTAAAGTTTTGTCTTCATGAATGTTCTCGACATCGTTGTCTAGGGCCTCACATGGCTCAGTTTGGTGGATTTTTGCTTCATGGAATTCTTCCGTGAGGTAAGTCGTTCAACGACTTGCTTGGTTTAATTCAATTCTTGTTAGATTGGGTGACATGTGTGTAGAATTGGTTTTGAGAATTAGTCCCTTTGCTTATTATTTCAATTAAAATCCTTTTAATTTGTACCTATGTGAATTCTGAATTTGATTGTGACTATGAGTGTGCCTATGATAATTGTGATGGTGTTCGCGATTGTGACTGTGTTTGCATTGGTAAATGTAATTGTGATTATAATTGTTTGGCGTTTGTGATTGTATTTGTACTTGTAATTGTAAGTGTGTTGTTAATAGCAATTGTGAAGGTAATTTATAATTATAATTGTTTTTGTGATTGCAATTGTGACTATGATTGTTTTTGTAATTGTAATTGCGATTGTGTTTGAATTTGTAAATGTGTTTGCAATTGTGATTGTATTTGAATTGAAATTGTGTTTGTGCTTGTTATTGTGATTGTGACTTGTTCGAGCCTATTTTCTTCCACTATGTGTTTGTTTCCGTCTTTTGAGGTTAATCACTTGCCAACTTACTTAGCTTACGACCCGTTATGTGTTAAATGAGTGAATTGAATGTGTAAACCTTATTTTGTAGTGATTCCATATTATATGCTTATATATGTATTTGAAATTATGAAAAATCGTCTTTAAACATTTTCGTTATGCGTGCATTGGGTTCCACCGGCATGGTCATGAGTGTGGGTAAGTTGGTGATGAAGAGACCCCCGGGCATGGTCATGTGGCTGGAAGGAACCCCCTTCTAAGAATATAATAAATTGTTTTGGCAAATGCTCTAGTAAGGATTTAGTCGGGGAAAGAAGGGAGAATGGGGGAAATGGACCGTGCGCCATGGAAGAAAGGGCAGAGGGTGCCATATATTTGAGGAGGACGTTTGGGTGCTATATTAGTTGAGGGATTTTGTTTGAATGGTCTAGTATGCTTGGGTGTTGACTTAATGGAATGAATGTTGTGGTTATGTGTGCTCTTGGTAATATCCTTATAATCGTTGCTATTATCCTTATTGTCATTGTTATTAATGTTATCATTATTAATTATATTACGGTTTACTATCGTATTTCTATTGTGGTTATAGTTGTGATGTTGATTGTATGAGTTTGAATGTTTTTGTGTTTGTGTGTGTTTGGTTATTAAAGTTAAGTGATGAATTGATATGAATTGAAAATTATTGATTTATGTGTGAATGTTGATTGTTAGGGTTCTATGTGGTTTTTAAAACGTTCAATATGCATCTCGCGCTTTCTAGCTTGAATTGGATTTGTAGCTGACCCTTCGGGGAATAGTTTTATAGTTTCAGGTACTTGTTAAGAATCGCGAAGGATTCTCTGCGAAGCGGTGGAAAGGATGTTGGCGCACGTGTCATTAGGTCCGGGCCGTTGGGATTTGGTTAATCATATATTATTTTTTTTGTCTGTTGAATTACTTTTGCTGCTAATTGGATAAAACTGGTTTAGGATGGTTTGAAATTACAGAATGGTCTGACTGTTATCTTTTGTTTATGAATTCAGGAATACTATCATGTTTTATACATTCAATTTTAAAATAAAGGTTGGATGTTTTATTTGTATCTCGTCGTGCCCGCGTTGCAAGATTTGAGTGAACTCGTTGTCAAACTAGCCAAATTAGTACCCGAAGAGGTCTACTGCCGAGTAACGCCCTAGTGAAAGTCGGGGTGTTACAATATTTAATTTATTTTTGCATTCAACATTATTAGTATATCACTCCTCCATTTCACAATACATGTATTTTTAGCCAAAATATTTTGTTTCACAATACATGTCTTTTTATTTATTTTGGTCTCTACTTTACATATTTACCCTTGTAATTAATGATAGGCTATTAGTAGTGGTTTTTAATAAAGTAAAAAAAGTAAGATAATAATTTAGGGTATATTAGTAGTTTTAATAGTTTTCTTAAATAATGTGCAAATTGCTAGAAAGACAAGTATTGTGAAACGAAGGGAGTATATTTAGAGTGCAATTTATTTCGTGTATTCAATCAATTGACATGAATATGCAATAAATCAACAACTAACTGATACAATTTAGATATAAAATTCAAGTAAAGTTTTAACAAAATTTGCGCATGGCTCGGGTATTACGCTTGTGTGTATAAATCAAAGAAAAATATCATTATATTATACTACTAGGTTTTTAATGCTTATTCTAACTTAATTTTCATATATACTTAAATGAAAGATAGCAAATCCTAATATAATATCTAGGGCTGTAATTGAACCGAATCGAGCCGAGCTTTGAGTTGTTCAAGCTTGACTCGGTTAAAAATAGACGAGTTCGAGCTCAAACGCGAGCTTGGTTCGAGCTAAAATAATTGTTTGAGTTTCGTTCATTTAAATGTTCACCGAGCTCGAGCTTGCTCGCGAACCTCTCATTTAGTTTCTTCGATAGACAAATTCGTGAACAACTCGTTTACTTGATCAATTATACAAGCAAATGAAACTAAAAATTAAATTACGTGGTTTGAGAAACACTACCAAAACTATGTAACTTAACATAAATATTATATTGTATATAATATATATAGTATAGTTTATTCATGAACATGTAATCTAGTTTTTTTATGTGTATAATCGAGCTTGCTCATGAGCATAAAATCGAGTTTGCTCATGAGCAAACGAGCCGAGTTATCTTGTGCTCAAGCTCAGTTCATTTATCTTTCGAGCTTTAAAATAATGCTCAAGCTCGGTTCATTTACAAACCGAGCCGAACACGAACAAGATTTAACCGAACTGAATGCCGAATTTCTCACGAACGGCTTGGTTCATTTACAGCCGTACTAATATCATGCACATATTCTGCTAATAAAAGATAACAAAAAGAACATTAACTTTTCTCTATCTATTCTCTAGATATATTATTGTCAATATCCCTTTCTATACATGCTTCGTATATAATCTCTTTCTCTCTCCTTAGTCACATAAACTTCCTATCTTTCTCTTCTTCCAACACGGTAACATGGTAACATCCAAAATAGTTTCGGTTCATATGGTACATACCGTTATTGGTATTCTAGGTATGTTCTTATTCCTAGAATTTAAAATTCAATCCTTAAAATTGACATAGAACTAATCTTCTCTTCATTTTTGCAGGAAATATCACTAATATTATTATCCTCCTCTATTCTATCCGTTTCACAGTAGATGGTCATAGGGACAATAGAAGCTTTTTTTTGCTTTTATTTTATCTTGTGAATTTGTCTGGAATCTAGTAGTATTATTTAATAGGGGCAATATTTTTGGAAGAATTTTGTTTTGAGGAGTTGATTGGAACTTTGGAAATGTTTTATATATAGTAGTAGTGGCTAGGGTAGATAATAGATCATGCAATTTGTGAAGAATGCTGTTAGAAAGCTACGATTGAATGTGTTTTTGAATTAGATTAGATAGTTCATTCAATTTGTGAAGAAATACATTAGATAGGTCTAGGAACATATTGCAATTAGTTATTCTATTGCTTTGTCTGTGTTAAAGCAGCAACTAACTTGTGGGGAATATCTGTAAATTCCATTTTGGTTCGCTTTGTTGTTACTAATATTACCTGTCATTATTATTTACTTACATTTAATATACAATTCGTTGGCAGGGGACATACAGTACACAGATATTCTCCTTGGCTGTTCTCTTGTCTAGCATATTCATATACAACCAGGTCAGACTTTTACCATTCTGGTTGAAACCAATTGCAAAATTTCTGTTGAAGAATAGTTTTTTTTTGAAATATAGTTTGTCCTAGATAGAAAATAATGTAATTCTACTTTTGTTAAAGATTTATTATTGTATTTTTTTATGTGACACAGATGGGTGGCATTGATGAGTGTTTTGGTCAATTTCCGACCGATGACAATCAAGGGTGAATCTTTGGATTTGTGGGAGCAAACTAACCGATAAACACAATTTCAAGGTCAAAGCAATCGTTTGTATTTAGAAACTCTGAAATTATAGTAGGTTGATTCCCATACATTCGAATATCCCTTTCTCCTAAACTAACCCCCTTATTTAAGCGTCGTTTCCTGGTGTTAACTTCCGCTCTCCGGATTCGTCGATCGTGGCTCCATTCCCGCACGTTCCAAGCCCCACCTTCTGGCCAGTTGTTGTTGAGCTTCAACTGCCGATTTCACCGTTTGGAAGATGATTTCGGTGATCTGCATCTCGCCTTTGGGCCTAACGTTGATGGGATGTGCTGGTGGATGGACTGGTGACTCTCGGGCCCAACAATAGCCCCAAAAGATTTGGGTGAATTTGAATTCGCCAAATCTTTTCGCCTGTTGGTCTCCGGGATCTTAGCTATCCCAGATCTCCCACGTGTAGGGCTCGGATCTCTCTATGCGTTTTGTTTTGCAGATGAAAAGATGTTGGCCCTCCTTATTTACCGCGCCTCGCGAGGATAACTCATTACTTCACTGCTCTGTTGATCTCTCCCGAGGTACGAATCTCTTACCCTTCTTTCCTTCCTCTTCGTTTCCCCAGTTTTTTCTTCCGTTTTCCATGGCTAGAGATAGGGCGTCTTCCAGGCATGGCTTCTCGCCTTCTGGTATTCTCCAAGAGTGCGACAGGGTCCCAAACACGATGACTTTAGAGGAGATAAACTAGACTCTCTTAGAGGGGGGATTCCCTGGGGGTGTAGTTGCTTTGTGCCCTGAGGCCGAGCATTCAGACTGGGTTCGTCCCGGCTGGGTTTGTTTCTTTGAGTTTCCTTTCACTATCTCCTGTCGATTCCCCTTTCCTCCCATTGTTCCAGAGTTTCTGGCGCGGTTCAAGCTTTCCCCTGCACAACTTCTCCCTTCTTCCTGGAAAATTCTTTCCTGGGTGAGTCGAATGGCAGAGGTTGCGGGTGTAGACTTTACCGTTTCTGATTTGCTCCAAGCTTACCGTATTACCACGGTAAGGAGGGGGCGATTTATCCTGCAATCCCGAACTGCTCGCCAACCTCTTGTTTTAAACACTAAGGTCAACGGGAAGGGTTGGGCAAGCCGTTTTTTCTTTGTTGAGATCGCGTCCCTGACCCCTAAAGCCGTCTGTTTTTGCATGACAAGTGGAATCCTGCTAGTAAGATTTTTCTATTCTTCTTTTGCTTTGGACGATGATCTCCTCTTAACGCTTATTTATCCTTTGTTCCCTTGATTCTGCAGGTATCCCGGACAACGTCGAGCCACCGAGTGGTTCAGAGAGAGTTTTGTCGAGGCTTTTCAAGCTTACCTCCGCGCAAAGGACGTTTGGAACGTCTCTTTCCGAGCCATCAGACGAGTCCTCGGGGAACGAGGGTAGCGCTACTTCATCCGATTCTGAAGAAAAGAGCGAAAAGGTTTGCCTCCCCATTGTCAAGATGTCCACTGTGCCGACTTCGACTAACGCTTCTGGCCCCTCCGTGGGTGAGTCTTTTTACTTGGCTATTTTTATACAGTTGCTTCGATGTTGCTTGACTTGCTTTCTTCCTTCCAGAGACTCGGGCACGCAGGTCAGATTCTTCCTTTTCTCCTTCGGACTTGATCCTCAAAAAGACTCGCACTGGCGACTCGAAGCCCCCAGCTGCTCCTGCGGTCAAGAAAGAATCGCTGGACGCCCCTGGAACCTCGCGCAAGCGTCCTGCTCGGAGCAACGATGATCCACTAGATCTTCAGGATGACGCTTCTTCTGACTGGCAATCCCTCTAGCGGTATCGGGATCCCAACTTCAGGAAGTGCCCAGCCCCTGTCTCTGCACATGCTATGGCAACTGAGGTAGGCGTGGGAGCTTGGAAGGTAACTGGCCTCTTACTTTGCTTTGCCTAATGGTTATGACTGGCGGTCCATCTCGGGTTAGGCCCTGACTCTTGCTTCCCATTGCATGCAGCTCTTTCAGGAAGTCGGCTTATTCATTGATGAAATGGGCAAGGAGTTTGCTGAACATGAGCGGAGGAAGCAGGAGGTCGCCAAGCACCGTGAGGAGATTGACAAGGCTCGAGCGCAATCTGCCGCTCGGGCCAAGGCTTTAGCCGCTCAGGAGGAGGGCGCGAGGGCGCGGGTCGCAGAGCTGGAACAAATGATTACTGCTCAGGAAGCCAAGATGAAGGATCTTGAGGCGAGAGCTGCTGGTGTGCCTTCCATGGGAAAAGCCGACGCAGAGGAAATCGGGGCTTTCTTTAGCATGTTGGCGCGGCTCGAAACTATCAAGGAGTTTGAGGCAGGGAAGCTTTTGATTGGAGACGCGGACAAATTCAACGAACAGTTCCTGGACTCCTACCCTGGCGGTGTTCCTTCGATTCGCGTCGCTTCTCTGTTGAGTTCCCCGTTGACCGCAGCGGAGCAGGCGAACCTGGAAGGTGGCGAGCAGATGGAGGAGACGGGAGTTTCCGAGAACCCTGCATGATTTTTTTGTGGATGTGAAGAAATCTGGCGGCCTAGGCCGTTTGTAAAAATCTTATCTTTTGCTTTCCTTAGAACAAGTTTTCAAAAGACAAGTAATACCTCACGGCGTGCCATTTATCGGGCGTCTGGTGAGGGTTCCCTGGATGGTGGCGAGGCCACAGATACTTTGTTTGACTTTTGCCCCCGTCAAGGGGCGGGGGTGTTTATCTGCTATTATGCTTCTTGTTTTATTGCGTTTTTCTTGTGCTTTTTGCTGGCGTTTGTGCAGGTGTCTCTCTGCTACGTGCCGACCGGTGTCCAAGCAGCCCCTGTAGAAGGCTGATTGCTTAGGAAGTGCATAACTATGGCTTAGTGGGTGAGGAAAGCCCTTACCAACATTGCGGGTGACTCAGGGTTTGTTCCCAAGCCCCTGTTGGCGAAAGAGATTACCTACCTGAAGGCGCGCAAAGGACAGGGTCCATCGTTTCCCGCAGTGCCCTGACGGTTACTGTCGACGGTCTGGCGATTGCCGGCGGAGCTGGCGACTCGAGGGTTGATCCACGATGCCGACTGGCGAGCTTTTGCGAAGCGGCCTTTCAAGGGTACTTGTGACTGGCGATTCTGCCGAATAGCGAGCGTCTAGGAGAATATTTCCTCTGCCATGTAATTAATTTGTAAGAGAGCTTCGTTTGGAAGACAAGCATCATATTTGCAATTTCAGAAGGCTTGTTACCGCTTTATCATTTTATTTCTGGTTCTCATCGGGTTTTCTCTTTTCGGGCGATGTCTGTCGAGAGCAATTCCCTTGGGAAGCTTTAGTTATTTTTGTCTCTTTTTCTAGAAAAATGCAACACATGTGTTTGGAATCAAAAATGTCTGTTTGATTGTGTTTTCTTGAAGAAATTCGTACCGTAGCTTGGATCTTACTTGGGTTTATTCGGCCGTCTCTGGCGACTCGATTGTTTTTCTAGAAGTGATACCTTCGCAGATGCGTAGCGTTCCAGCTGTGCGGGACGGATTTTCCATCTTGAGACTCTAGTCGGTAGGCTCCCTGTCCGGTGATGCCGACTATCTTGTAGGGTCCTTCCCACGCGGGAGCAAGCTTCCCTGTGTTTATTTCAGCGGTGTTTTGGAACACCTTTCGGAGGACCCACTCGCCAATGGCGAAAGCCCTGATCCGCACGTTCTTGTTGTATCTGCGGGCTACCTGCTGTTGATGTCTAGCTAGGCGTAGCCGTGCCCTTTCTCTTAGTTCTTCCAAGGTATCGAGGTCGGCTGCCAGCTCGGCAGCGTTCTGATCAGGCGTTTGTAGCCCATACCGCGCAGTTGGCACGGTGATCTCAGCGGGTATCACCGCCTCGCATCCATACACCAAGGAAAAGGGCGACTGCCCAGTGGCGGCTTTTGGGGTGGTCCTGTCAGCCCATAGGACGTAGGGCAGCTCGTCAGCCCAGCGTCCCTTGGCCTTCACCAGTCCCTTCTTGAGGTTATTAATGATAACCTTATTGCTGGATTCTGCATGCACGTTGGCCTGTGGATAGCGGGGGGTAGAAGTTATTAGATCGATGTTCCACTGTCGGCAGTGGTCACGGGTTTTCCTTCCGATGAACTGTGACCCGTTGTCGCAGACGATCTCTGAAGGTATCCCGAAGCGGCAAATAACATGCTTCTTGATAAACGCCACCACGTGGGATTCCTTGATCTCCTTGTACGCTTCTGCCTCAATCCACTTGGAGAAATAATCCGTCACGGCCAAGAAGAATACTCGCTGTCCAGAAGATGGCGACAACTTCCCTACAATATCCATCCCCCACCTCATGAAGGGCCACGGGGTCAGCGTCGGGTGCAGGGGCTCTGGCGGTTGGTGAGGAGTTGGAGCGTACTTCTGGCAAGCCTCGCATTTGTGAGAGTACTTCGCGGCGTCTTGACGCATGGTGGGCCAGTAGTATCCCAGGTTGAGCGCTTTGTTCGAGAGGCTACGGCCCCCGGAGTGGTTTCCGCACTCGCCTTCGTGTAATTCTTTGAGTATCCTGGGTACCTCTGTTTTCGTGACGCAACGGAGAGAAGTCCCTACTGCAGATTGCTTGAACAAGACGCCATTTTCTGTACTGTACCGGGTTGCTCTCATTCGGAGTGCTCTTGCATCGGATTTCTCTGCCGGCAACTGTCCATGATCGAGCCACTGCAGGTAAGGTTTCGTCCAGCACTCCGGATCTTGGGAGGTGCTCCAAGTGCCGGCTGCTGGACTGATGTCACCGGGTATCCTTGCCTCTCGGGGGTCTCCATTTCTTGATCCTTCGGGATCTTCCCTGTTGGGCATCTCTTGTCGCTCGAGATCTTCGCTGGAGAGTATCCTCGGGAGATGGTTGTTTCCCAAGATCTTCTCTACTTTGTCTCCGGCCGTCGGCAAGTTGTCCCAGGATTCCTGCTTTGATGGATCGGCTTCCCGTTTGATTGCTGGAGCTAGCACATGGATTAGGGGAACGGATGCGAATTCTCTGGGATCTAGGGCGGAGGCCAAGTTGGCCAGAGCGTCAGCCTGTGCGTTCTCTTCTCTGGGGACTTGCTGGATAGCGAAGCTCTCGAACTCGCGCACAATTTCCTTGACTTTCTCCGCGTACGCTGCCATCCTGGCGTCTCTGGTGGTGAAGATTCCCAGAATTTGGTTTACGACCAACAACGAATCGCACTTCACTTCTATTTCTCTGACAGTCAGATCTCGGGCGATCGTTAGCCCCAATATGAGTGCTTTGTATTCGGATTCATTGTTGGTGGCTTCGAAAATGCACCGTACAGCTTGGGCTATCTTGTCCCCCTTGGGCGATTTCAACACTACTCCAATCCCTACTCCTCGGGTATTAGAAGCCCCGTCCGTATGTAGAGTCCAGGTTCCGGAATATTCCTCTTCGGTTACAAAGGCTTCTTGCTGTCTGGCTTCTTCGTCCAATGTAGGGCTGAAATCGGCCACGAAATCTGCTAGCGCCTAGGCCCGAATCGCCGCTTTTGGCTCGTAGGCGATGTCAAAGCCGCTCAGGTGTATGGCCCATTTGGCCATTCTGCCGGTGATCTCCGGCCTCCTTAGTATGGCTTTTAATGGGTAGTTGGTGCAGACCGTTATAGGGTGGGATTCGAAGTACGGTCTCAGCATTGTGGAAGCCATAACTAGAGCAAGAACCAACTTTTCCAGAGGCGAGTAGCGCGTCTCCGCTGCGAGCAGGGTGCGGCTGACATAGTAGACAGGAAGTTGGCTGCCCTGATCTTCGCGTACCAACACACCACTGATAGCAGTCTCGGTCACCGCCAAATATAAGAGAAGATTCTCACCTTCCTCAGGTTTGGATAGCAGTGTCGGGTTGGACAGATAGTGTTTGAGCTGTTGGAAGGCTGTCTCATGGGCTGGAGTCCACTCGAACCTTTTGTTCTTCCGCAGCACATCGTAAAACAGACGGCATCTATCGGACGACTTGGAAATGAAGTGGTTTAGGGCCTCCACTCTCCCCGTCAATTTCTACACGTCTTTCACGCAACTGGGCAATCGTAAGCCTGCTACGGCTCGAATCTGATCAGGGCTGGCCTCAATCCCGCCCTGGGTGACCATGAACCCAAGAAAACGGCCTGAAGTTACCCCAAACGCGCACTTGGCTGGGTTGAGTTTCATACGGTAGCTGTCCAGGATCTCAAAGGCCTCTTCTAGGTGCTGGACATGCTGCGTGGCGTGCCCGAATTTTACGAGCATATCATCGATGTATACCTCCATAGTCCTGCCGATGTGCCTTGGAACATGGGATTAACCAACCGCTGGTAGGTAGCCCCAGCATTCTTAAGCCCAAAGGGCATTACTTTGTAACAGTACGTACCTTGGCTGGTGATGAATGACGTTTTTTCCTGATCTTCTTGATGCATCTGGATCTGATTGTAGCCGCTGAAGGCATCCATAAAAGAGAGCATTTCATGGCCGGCGGTGGCGTTTACCATGGCATCGATGTGCGGCAGGGGGAAAGAGTCCTTTGGGAAGGCCTTGTTAAGGTCTGTAAAGTCGATGCAAACTCTCCATTTCCCGTTTTTCTTGCTAACCACCACGACGTTCGCCAGCCATTCCCGGTATTTCACTTCCTTAATCTTCCCCGTTCGGAGCAATTTCTGCACCTCCTCGTCCACGATCAAGTTCCGCTCGGGTGCGAATTTTCTTCTCTTTTGTTTGATTGGAGGATGACAAGGGTCCACATTCAACCGGTGCGTGATGATGGCGGGGTTAATCCCGACCATATCCTCATTTGACCAAGCGAATCTACTGCTGTGTTTTCTGAGGAAGCCGACCAATTCGGCTTTTTTCTCCGGAGACAAGTCCTTTCCGATCCGTACTGTTTGTTCGGGCTTCTGGTCATCGAGGACGATCTCCTCGATCTTGTCGGCCTCGGGGTCCAATTTTGGCGCGGGCCCCTTGGCTTCCTGTAATTGCTATGCGGTATGGGCGACAATCGCCTATAGGGCGGACTTGTAGCACTCCCTGGCTAGTCTTTGGTCTCCCTTGATTTCCCTCACTCCCCATGGCGTGGGGAATTTGATGGTCTGGTGGTAGGAGGAAGGGACCGCCTTCATGTTGTGGATCCAGGGCCGTCCCATGATGATGTTGTAGCAGGACGGGCAATCGAGCACGGAGAATCTGACCTGCATGTTGATCCCTTTAACATAAGTGGGGAGGGTTATTTCCTCTAGAGTATGGGCAATTTCTCCGCTGAATCCCACCAGCGCCACTGATTTTCTGAGGATGTTCTCTTCCTTCAGCCCCATCTCTTTGAGAGAATCCAATGTGATCATGTTGGTGGAGCTTCCGGTGTCGATGAGGATTCTCCTCATCAGTACGTTTCCTACTGACAACGATATGACCAAACCGTCGTGGTGAGGTCCCACTAGACCAGCCGAATCTGAGTCGCTGAAGGTGATGACATCTCCTGGACGCCCATCGGATTGGCGGATGTTTGCTATCAATGGTCCTTCTAGGTGCCCTCATGCGTGGCGCTTGGCTGTCGAATAGGTGATCCCACAGATATCAGATCTGCCATTGATGACGTTGACTACTTTGGCATATTCTGGAGATGATGGAATATCCATGGGCTCGGTTAGATTCTGGCTGGCGGGTATACCGGGGGTAGCTGAGATCTCCGATAGCAAGCCTCTTGAGTGTAAGTATGCTAACTCTTTCCTGAGAGCGAAGCACTCGTCCATTTCGTGACCATAGTCTTCGTGGAAATCACACCATTTAGTTTTGTCCCTCTTAGGATTCGGGTTTTCCGCCTTCTTTGGCCACCTGATGCGATCTTCGAATCTTTCCAGACCTTTCACGATCTCAGCGTTCCCCAATCCCAGGTTGTACTCGTGGACCTTCGGCCGATTGGGGGTGTCCTTCTTCCCGCTCGGCTGCTTGACTCCTGCGACATGGACTCCGGGTGCTTCGGGCCTGCTTTTCGGATACGGTTGCCCTCGGCGCTCCCTCCGTTGGTCGGAAGAGGCTTTCCTTTCGACCCTGTCGAAGACTGAAGCGGCTCGCACGGGAATCTTGTCTTCCTCGAGCCGGATGTGTGCCAGAGCCTTTACTTGGACATCTTCAAAGCTGTGGCACGGGTATTTGGTGAGTTCTCTGTAGAGCTCGCTATCGGGCAGTAGACCTCTCCGGAAGGCTTCTATCGATGTGGGAACGTCGCAGAGCGGTATCACTACCTTCTCCCGGTTGAACCGGTTCAAGAAGGCGCGCAGGGACTCCCCTGGTCTTTGGGCGACACGGTACAGGTCAGTAGACTCTTTCATAAGCTTGCTGCTGTTGGCGAATTGCATCCGGAAGGCGTCCACTAAACCCGCGAAAGATGCTATCCCTCCTCTGGGAAGGTTGATAAACCAGGTCAAGGCGGCGCCGAACCCCTTGCACATGATTGCTTCTCTGGATTCCCGCGGTATCGAGCTGGTCATCATTTTTTGCTTGAAGATAGCGACGTGCTCATCGGGATCTGCGGTTCCGTCGTAGGTAGGGACGGTCGGGACAGTGAACCTCTTCGGGATATCTACACTGGCGATCGGAGCCGCGAATGGAGATTCGTCGTAGCCGTCTGGGGCTTCCCTCTCGAGAGGAGGGGGTACCCCAAGTATCTGCGCGATCTTGTCCTCTAGCCCCTTGAGCCGATCCTGCATGTATTTGTTAAAGAGTACTTCTAGGAAGGGTTCTGTGGGGGGTACCTGTCTCCCGGATCCTTCGCTGTACAGGGGGTGAAAGACTCCCGTGCCTGCGGTTCGGTTTCCGGGTGTCGGAGCATTAGGTACTCCGGGGAGGGTGGCAGCTGGGGTGGTTGTGTTCATTGTCGGGGATGGTCCTCCAACTTGAGAGTTAAAGCTCTCCCTCAGGTTGAGGGGGACAGTGGCCTCTCTAACGGTTCCGATTGGGCGGGACCCGCTGTGCGACGCCGAGGCCACCTGTAGTTGCTCGAGAAGGTTCGCGTTCTCCGTAGTGAGTTGAGTGATGCGGTCCATGTGGGTCTGGCTATGGTCTTTCTGGTTGACCATGTCCTTCTGGAGAGCGGATATCTTGGCCGCGAATTCATCCAGGACGTTGCGCAAGTCCAGTACCTCCTCGGCGTTGCCGTCACGAGTGTCTCCCTCAGGACGAACGCCTTGTCTGCCTTCAATCCCTCCGCAGGCGGCAGAGGTCGGTTGCGAACTCGTCATCTTTTGGAACGGAAACGATCTTTCGTTGATCGAAAAAGCGAGTGAAACCGGCTAGGGCCCCACGGTGGGCGCCAAATTGTTTTGGTCAATTTCCGACCGATGACAATCAAGGGTGAATCTTTGGATTTGTGGGAGCAAACTAACCGATAAACACAATTTCAAGGTCAAAGCAATCGTTTGTATTTAGAAACTCTGTAATTACAGTAGGTTGATTCCCATACATTCGAATATCCCTTTCTCCTAAACTAACCCCCTTATTTAAGCGTCGTTTCCTGGTGTTAACTTCCGCTCTCCGAATTCGTCGATCGTGGATCCATTCCCGCACGTTCCGAGCCCCACCTTCTGGCCAGTTGTTGTTGAGCTTCAACTGCCGATTTCACCGTTTGGAAGATGATTTCGGTGATCTGCATCTCGCCTTTGGGCCTAACGTTGATGGGCTGTGCCGGTGGATGGACTGGTGACTCTCGGGCCCAACAATGAGTCTGCTCTTGACCGCCTCTCCCTTGTTACTGAAATAATGAAACATATCCGTGTGAGAGCATTTGGAGGCAAGAGTACAACCTCTTAGCTTGGACAGTTTGCCCCAATCTTCGTTTGGATGTTAAGGGTAATAATTTAATACTAATTATGGTAGAATGCATGTTTCTTAGCATGGCCTAAATATATGTTGTTGAGCAGGACTTCTATTTGGACTTAGTGGAAGATAATAAGAAAATTACACCACGGGACGACCTAGAACTTGCGTTGCGGCCAATGGAAGGTGGTAGTACAAATGTAGCTGCCGAAAATGAGGTATTCGGTATGCTGAATACAGGACCGTCTTGTCCGCTGTACGATCGGCTTTGCATCAGGATAGACGTTCAGCCTATGGCAAGCAAGAGTCGGGTCTATTCCGGGCATATCATATGGACTCCAAGCGAAGACGTCACGATTACTTCGCAATAGATGTGTGATAGCCAAAAGTTAATCGCTTGAGAGGTTTGCGCCTACGAAAAACTTCTTCTCGTGTTCATACTCTCCTACCGAGAGTTCTTGAAGTTCGTCTACGGACTTTTGGGTTGGTTCCGAGCCAATATTGGCAAAGTCGAGAGATTCTCACCTCTCTCGGAATTTTTCGACCTCAGACAAGCCTCGATCGCGGTGCGGTGAGCCGCGGTCGCGGCTTGGAGATTCGCAAACACGGGTTGGGATTCCGTGTTCGTAGCCAGTTTCCGGGCGGGTTTTCGAGATCGCGCGCGACTGATCGTGTTCGCCCTGATTGTCGCCGCTTGCGCGATCCTCTCTTTCAGCCCCGAGATCTTTCGACACTGTTCTGCTTGGGTTTTGTCTCTTTGGAGATCGATTGACGGGTCCTTCGTCATATAGTTTTCGCTTTTGGGGGTTAAGGCACGCACCTGCTCACAAACTGTTATCTTTTTCCTAATTTTCGACCTCGGGAACTATTAGGGCTTGATCGTCCGATTGAGAATCGGATTTCGCGAGATCGCACCGCTGACCGCGATCGCGGCACGAAGGTCCGCGGTCGCGGTTCCCTAAACCGCGATCGCGGTGCCCTAAACCGCGATCGCGGTTTCGCTCGGCCGGGGCACCGCGATCGGCTTCGCGAGCCGAAGATGCCCCAGGGTTTCAAAATACCCTAATTCTTCGTTTGGGATCGAATCCATCGATGAGATTACGTGGATCGATTACTCGTTTCCCACAAACGGCGCCAAATGTTAGTGCACAAAAACTCCGCATGTAATTCGTCTTCAATGCACTAATTAAGAACTCCTCCTCTTCCGCTCCGCCTTCAATCTCTTGACCTAGAAACCTGCAAAATAATGGACACAGGGGGCGGGGACCCCCTAATCCACCTCTGATGCCTAAGTCAGAAGAGCAATTGTCGTTTTGAGCGACGAGGTACAACAAGAGAGCGGTGAATCTCTGAACAGTCGAGCTAAGTGAGTATTAGTCTGTCCATAGTTTCTGAATATGCCGATGTGCACATGTGTCTCTCCCTACACGCCTAGGGCGTGTATTTATAATGGAAGAAGGAGATCAGGGGACCTTATTTAATTATCTCATAGGGTTGCTTAAAGCCCAAGCTAGGGATATTCCCACCTTCTCCGGATTTTTAATCTTATCATATTTGCCGGATAGATCTTCCATTAAGTTGCATAACCACCATATATTTTATAATATGGAAAACAACGTCCACCATTGGTTCTTCTTCATCCATGCTCCTAGCACTCCTTGCATTCCTTAGCTCGTCCACCACCGTCATGGTCAATCTGTACTCGCCCCGCTGTTGCTCCTGAACCTAAAAACTTGTAAAACCGAGCAAACCAGCGCATAATACCCGACAACACAAAAACCTAAAAACTACATAAAAGCTAACCTATAACTAACTAAAACATATATAAAACATGCATCTTAACTACTCCTATATGCAAGCTATCAAATTCCCCCATGCTTAACCCTTGCTTGTCCTCAAGCAAGACATAAATCCAATCACACCATAAAAATGCAATCATACATCCATTTCAAGTCAAACAAGCATTTCACATATAATTAATAACCCGACTAAGACTTCCTAACATGCATTATGGTGCTTGTCCTCAAGCAAGACATAAATCCAATCACACCATAAAAATGCAATCATACATCCAGTTCAAGTCAAACAAGCATTTCACATATAATTAATAACCCGACCAAGACTTCCTAACATGCATTATGGTAAGCAACAAGTAGAGACCATTCATTCATTCTAGACCTCACCAAGGATAATGTGTTTGCACTCAAACTCTCAAGTGTTTTAAGGACGTGTTTCACTCAAAATCAACTATGAAAACTAGACTACCATATGCTTGCATCAGAATTCTAAATCTCCACCGCTAGGGATCAAACACATAACAAAAATCAAGAGGTCTTTTTAAGGCTTGTAATGGGGCCAAGGTAAGGAGAAATTTGGAAGGGATCGTATTTGGCATGTGGTGCTAAATCCAGGATAAAGAACTAATCCTAACCCAAAATTCCACACTTTTTCATAACACTTCCAACTTCACTCTACCAACTCCTTACACTTACCATTAAGCACTTTACTTCTTTTTTTTTCTTTTGCCTCTTTTCAACTCTTCCTTTGCTACTAATGAAGACTACTAACTTTTAAGCTCAATTTTCTTTCTTTTGCTTTTCACAACTTATTTCATCTTCATTTTTTTTCACTTTGAAACCAAGAGTTGTATTTCCTCTTTTTCTTCCTTTTCTTCCAACATCCATATACTTACAAATAACTCACACAAAACAAAAACACAACCTAAAGTCCTAAATCCCGGATTATGGGTCAAGCTTATTAGGCTAGGAATCATTTTGTGGAGCTAATAAAAATAGGTTTAAGGCTCAAAGAATAGGGGTGTCAAAAACATGGATCTTGTAGGGTAGGAAGGAAAATAATAGGCTAAATAGAAGCATTGCCTCAATCATTTTAATGTCATGCATTCAATCAGATAAGCAGTCTTGAAATAGAGTATTAACGCAAGTTCTAGAGCTAGATAATCATGGTGATACACTCAAGAATGTAAAGAACAAATATGTCATGAAAGGCCAAAAATATCTCACAAGGCTAATTGTTGTCTAGAACTTCAGAATGAATCTACTACTCAAGCTAAATACATGCTTCATCATATAATCAAGGTAATCAATCAATGATCATGCTTATATCATATCAACTTCAGTAAATCATGCAAACCATGGGTTAGAACTTATACTCAACATAGAAACACAAGAGGAATCAAACAATGGGGAAATAAGAACCTAAATGTAATATTTTTGTATTTTTTCCGAATTTTTCTGATTTTTTTCATTTTTCAAATTTTAATCAATGCATGCAAAAAATTTTAAATATGACCTAAACTAATGCAACTATATGAAATGCAACAGTAATTCTCTTCCCCCATGCTTAAAACATACTTTGTCCCCAAAGTATAGTAAAAAGTAAAGGAAAGAGAAAAACTGAGTAAAGTATAGTGGTAAGTATAGTAATTCCCTTCCCCCATACTTTGTCGTTGTAGTATAGTGGTAAGTATTCCCGCCTGTCACGCGGGTGACCCGGGTTCGATCCCCGCCAACAGCGCCAAATTTGATGAGCACTTTTACGTCGCTATAAAAGCACTATCAAAGAAATACCTAACTTCCTAACCTGCGTAAAGTGGAAGCAAGGGTCGAACCCACAGAAACTCGTGTAAATGTGTTATTGCTTAAGTGCCAAGTAACTAATATGGGAGTTTTCAGAATGATTATCTAAACTAATATGCAAGAATAAAACTAACTATGAATGCAAAAGATGATTTGAGTATATGAGAGACAAACGTGTTCAACTAGTTAGATCCATCATGATATTGATTCGTTGATCATCGATTCTCTTGATTCTCTTCTCACTTGAATAATCTATTGTGGATAATGACCCTACTAAGGATTAAGATCCAAACTTCTGATATAGTTGATAGAATTACCAGTCTAACAACCCTAATTAAATAATAACCTAGAAGACCTTCTAGATTCAATTAAATAACAGCATGACGATTCTAGTTATCAATAGAAACAAACAACTTAGAGCAACCAGACATCTAAGTGACTTGTGAATTTATTCCCTTCTTCAACCAACAAGTCCAACCGGTACTAAGTTGATTAAAGTATACTCTTGATCAAATTAACCCCAACCGGTAATTAATCAGATTCAGTTTTAACTAGAAATTCTATTAGGTAGCTAATCTAATAAAACCCTGATTTAGATTCAATTAAGCACAAAGAATAATTTCTATTCAAGTTTGTTGAGAATCAATCAAACCTCACAACTACATACAAATCATGACTTCAATAACTAGCCAAACACAAGAGAAATTAGCAATGCATAATTGAATTAAAATCAAACATACAAAGGTTTCAAAGTCTTCCTTGAGAGAAAACCCTAGCCTCCAAAAGTTGATCCAAAAGTTATGATAATGATCTAACATAAAGTATTTATATGTCTTCTAAAAATATCCCTCAAAAGATATATTAAACACACATCTCGGCCAAAATACAAGCCCATAAATCAAAATATCAAAGCCCAAAACCAAAGCTTGGCCCAAAACACGCGTTCGTGTAAAACCCAAATTGCGCGGGATCGGTCACTAAAAGCGCGGCCGCGCATTTGCTTCCCCGCGCACTTGGCCACCAGTTGTGATTGCGCAGGCTGGTTGCTCGGGGTCGATCCCGAGCTTTGGTTTCGTCCTTGCCTTGGTTTTTCTTGTCTTGGTTCTTCTTCATCCATGCTCCTAGCACTCCTTGCATTCCTTAGCTCGTCCACCACTGCCATGGTCAATCTGTACTCGCCCCGTTGTTGCTCCTGAACCTAAAAACCTGTAAAACCGAGCAAACCAGCGCATAATACCCGACAACACAAAAACCTAAAAACTACATAAAAGCTAACCTATAACTAACTAAAACATATATAAAACATGCATTTAACTACTCCTATATGCAAGCTATCAATCACTGCTTCTGTGCGATAAGCTAAGGCAAAAGGCGATTCCCCGATCGATGTACGCGGGGTGGTTCGGTATGCCCATAAGATGGCTGGCAGCTCCTCAGCCAATCTTCCTTTGGCTTTCTCAAAGCGTTTTTTCAGCCCTTCAACGATCACTTTATTTGTAAACCTCTACTTTCCCATTCACTTGAGGAGTAAATATTCTTGATTCCCATCCCTTTCCAATACTCCTTGAACTTGTCACTATTGAATTGAGTCCCATTGTCAGAGACAAGAGCAAAAGGGATGCCGAAACGCGTGACAATGTTTTCCTAGACGAATTTCTCGGTGTTAGAGTCACGGTTGTTCGCTAAGGGTTTTGCCTTCACCCATTTAGTGAGGTAGTCTGTGGCAGTGATGAGATAACGCACATTCTCGGGCGCTCCGGGAAATGGGCAGATGATATCATGACCTCATTGCGCAAATGGCCATGGACTAGTCAAGGAGTGGAGGTTTTCTGCCGGCATGTGTGAGATCTTGGCGAATCTTTTACACTTGTCGCACTTCTTTACATATAGTTCGGAGTCCCTCTACATGTAGGGCCACCAGTATCCCTGGTATTGAGCCCGAAACGCCAAACTGCGACCTCCAGCGTGTATTCCGCATATGCCTTCATGAATCTCAAACAATAAAGGCTCAACTTTGCTTGGGGGTACGCACCTCAAGTTTGGCCTAGAAAAAGATCGACTATATAAAGTCTTCTCTGGCGACAACCAAAATCTGTGAGCCCTTAAGCGAATTTTTCTTTCCTCGGCGACATCCGAAGGCAAGACGTTTTCATCCAAGTAGCGAATCAAGGGTGTTTGCCACCCGGAATCGTCATCGACCGCAACTTCTATCGAGGAGATATCTGCGGACATGCTAGAGGCATCGATTGCCGGACAACCTGAAATTTCCAGCTGGATTGATGTCCTGAGTGTATTTCCTGAACAAGCAGCTAGAGTTGCCAGAGCATCAGCGGATTTGTTTTGATCACGCGATCTTCGTTCAAGCTCGCAATGCTCGAGCTCGCTCATCATGGCCCTTTCTTTCTCCATGTATTTAATCATCTTCGCTCCCTTAGCTTCATAGTGCCCCAATACTTGATTGACAATAAGCTGAGAATCAGATAGGACAAGTAGTCTGGCGATTCCAAGACTAGTCGTCGTCTCTAATTTTTAGAATCCAGTACGGATTTTCTGTACGCTGGATAGGACCCGCGACCGCGGTCATGGGATCCGCGATCGCGGTTTCGCTTGACTGAGAATCGCACTTCTCAGGGGAGCGCGCCGCGATCGCGGTATTATCAGCCACGATCGCGGCCGGCGCGGCCGCGGTCGCGGTTTCGTTCGTTGGATCTCGGGCAAATTCTGCTATGAAATCCGCAAGCACTTGTTCTTTAATGGCGGTTCGAGACATGTATTCGATCTCATATTTCCCCAATTCTATAGCCCATTTAGCAACCCGTCCCGCGAGATCCGAGCTAGAAAGGAGCGCTCGAATAGGATAGGCCGTAATGACTTGAATCGGATGCTCTTGGAAATAATGATTGAGTTTGCGAGATGTCGTAACCAAAGCCAAAAGTAATTGCTCCATGGGTGAATATCTCGTTTCTGCATCGATTAGCGACTTGCTAGTATAGTAAATAGGTCTCTGATTTCCGCCCTCTTCTTTGATCAAGACTGCTCTAACCGCTCGAGGAGACACGGCTAAGTAAAGCTTCAAGGTGTCTCCTTTATTAGGCACAGTTAAAATTGGAGGGGATTGTAAATAAGCCTTTAATCTCTGCAAATCTCCTTCACATTCCTGGCTCCATTCAAAAGATCGGCCAATCTTCAAGGCTTTGAAGAACGATTGGCATTTGTCGGAGGACCGGCTAATGAACCGGTTGAGGGATGCGGCCATTCCGGTTAATCTTTTCACATCTTTGATATTCTTCGGGCTCGTAACGGTGTCAAGGGCTCGGATTTGATCTGGACTTGGTTCAATGCCTCGGCGAGTAACGAGGTGCCCTAGAAACTTGCTTGACCCAACCACAAACGCGCATTTTGCGGGGTTAAGCCTAAGTCTGGATGCTCTGAGGATGTCGAAAACATCCTACAAGTCCTCGAGATGCGTCGAAGCCCTTTTACTCTTGACAAATGTCGTCGATGTATGCTTCAACAGTTCTCCCGAACTTCTGGCTAAACAATTTGGTGACTAAGCGCTGAAAAGTTGCCCCAGCGTTCTTCAATCCAAAAGGCATCACCTTGTAGCAGAATATCCCCTGCGGGGTAATAAAGGTTGTCTTTTCTTGATCATCTTTATGCATTGGGATCTAATGGTATCCCCAATATGCATCTAAAAAGCTCATGCGCTCATGGCCTGCAGTAGCATCCACTAATTGATCGATCTTCGGAAGTGGGAATAAATCCTTTGGACAAGCTTTATTGAGATCAGTAAAGTCCACGCAGACCCTCCAATCTCTTGTCTTCTTCTTAACTACGACGGTATTTTCTAGTCAAGCTGGGTACCACACTTCTCTTATTGATGAAACCCGAAATAAACCGTCTCTAGAAGACAAGAAACGAGATTCTTTTATTCGATTGTGCAAACGCTTGCTCTTTATTTATTGTTTTCTTACAACGAGGTTTCAAACCAACGAGGCTTACAAACAGACGAGATTTATAACCTAGACCTCCTACGAGTATTCGAGATCTCGACCTAACAATGTTCGAGATCTCCTAATGGCTTTGTGATTCTACCACCTACGAGTCACTTGATGGATTTCTGGCGCGAGGCTGAGCTTTGAGTTCGAGCGTGGCGAAGATGGCTTGTGAAGTTGTGTAGCGAGGTCTTTCGTGTGAGCGAAAGCTCTTTGTGACTTGATTTGTGGACTTCACTTGTCTATAGCGAGGTCTTTTGACGATCTTTGAACACATCGATCTTCAACGAGCAAGATAGTTCTTGAGTTCAAGATGTTTTTCGCCCCCTTTCCACTTACGAGGATCTTCTCCTTTTATAGAGAATTGAGGAGTCGAGTTTTGGTTATTGCTCGATGTGGGATGCCCGAGATCAGGGTTTCTGATTGGTCTAGAGGTGAGGCAGCCGAAGATTGGTTGGGAGGAATGGCGACAGCTGAGTGGTCGAGCTGGGCGGGGATATCAGCTAAGTCGGCGATGAGGTTTGGACCTCGTCGCCGAGGTTCAGACCTCGTGCTGATAGGGATTTTGCTAAAATAAAAAGGGGGGCATGGTTGTGGGGCCCGAAATCCACCATGGGAATCTCGTCGGGCCCGCTTGTTCCTCGTACCCCGGGCCCACTTACTGTTCTACTATTTTGAGCACCATCACAACCCCATGGCCTGGGGACCTCGTCCCGAGGATCGCAGGTCATAAACATGAGGTGTAGTTGGTTCATTGAACCCGGGGGCGAGGTTCATACTTCCTAGGATTGCGAGGTGCGAGGTCTGGAGGTTGGATGGACACATTGCGAGAGATTTTTCTTGCGAGGCCTGATACTTAGGTGTATTTGGTTCATCAAACCCGCTTATGCAAGTGATGTTTCCTGGGCCTGCACCCCCGTATTTCGCTTAATGGGCCGTCGAGGTAGACCAGGCCCAATAAGCTTTTCGGGTGCGAGGAGAGGCCCAAGTTCGCCCTGTCAGAAGCGTCTCCTGCACGCCTTATTTCCATCTTCTTCCTTCAGCATTCTCTCTCTCCTTTGCCTCTTCAGTTTCCGATCTGCAATTACTAGACGGTTTTCCGACGACCTTTCGACATTCTCCAGGAGCGTCACCGCTTTATCCCTGCCGATTTTAAGCAAGTAAGTGCTCGACTCCCCCTTTCGCGTTTTTGATGTTCTTCTTCCTTCTCTCGTTGCCGCCTGCCCCAGCGGGAGACAGACGTTTGCTAGTGTTTCGCGGTGGTGTTACGGCGGCGACACGGAGGCGATGAGGGCGACGCTTGCTTCATCGCGGTGCTCTTTCTCTTCTTTTCCTTGCGTTTTTCTTCCTTCGTTTTGTGCCCTAGCGGGCGACGGTTGCTTCTTGGCGCATCGCACCAGGGCCACGATGGTGAAGCGGTGGGGCGAGGGTGGCGCTGGCCACGCTCTTGAACCTACCGTTTGCCAACCGACGGTTGAGTTTCTGCGACTCCTTGGCTTCTCTCTTTTTTTTAAAATTCGAATTCCTCGGAAACCCAAACGTCATGATGTCCGACATACGGGACGTTTGGGATTCCCTTCCACCGATGGCTTCCATTCCGCCATCTCTTTCCTCCGTTTGGCGCTTCTTCTTCCTCCTCAACCGTCCTATCGGTAAGAGTAGCCCTAGGGTGCCACGTGGTCTTTTCCCGTTATCACCTCGCGCATTTTTGTGACATTGCTCGATGTCTCAACATTTTTCCTTTTCCAAGTGTTCGCCTTTCGTGGCCTGGACGTCGCTCTTTCATGCCTAGAGGAGCCTCTTCAAGCCCTCCACCAAGCGGCGTTTAAGGTTCAAGAGAGGTTCTACGAGGAGGCCCACAAGGTCGAGGAGAATGTTGAGACCAGTGACTCCCGAAACCCGAGGTCTCCCTCGCTGATTTTTAGTGAGCCTTCTTCCATTGATTCCGACGTCTCCGTCAATTCGCGCTTCTTCCGACTCCGCGCTTCGTCTGGTGTTGAAATGGCCTCGTCCTCGATTTTTGATGTGGAAGTGACTGGTGTTATTGCGAGGTCGTCCGACTCCAATGACCTGGCGAGCTTTTTTGCGGAGCATATCAACGATGCTGTGTCCGCCCTTCTGCCTCTCCTTGAGGAGCGGATACCCATGTCCTCGAATTCGAAGGAGACCTTTCTTTCCGAGGGGGTGCCTACGACCCTGGAACCGAAGGACCTTGCGAAGATCGCCAAGGACTTCGCTTGGCCCGAGGGGGTTAAGCTAGCGCTCCCCGAGGGGGAGGGCTGCTCCTTGGCGGTATATGACAGGTGCGTGGTCATGCACCTGTTCAGTCTCCTGGGCGACTTCAGGCTACCTTTGGCCTCGCACATCATCAACTTCTTTTAGGCTATGCATGTCTTCCCCGTGCAACTTTTTCCTAATGCGTGGAGGCTCCTGTGTGCCTACACCCTTCACAGCCACGAGCTCGGGGAGGGACCCGACCTCGACACCATATCGAGCCTATTTTTAGCGAGGAGGGAACACGATTCTTACCTCGTCAACCTCAGCTTGCCCAACCTTAATATCACCACGGCCCCTTCGAACGTCGGGCCGTGGAAGAAGAAATGGTTCTTGGTCCGGGACCCTACCGGGAGGTATCTCAACTTCCCCACGGCCTCGGACAACTTCGTTCGTCCCAAGGGCACACAAAAGGCCGACGAGATCAAGAAATGATACGTTCCTGAGCGCCAGGAACCGTTCCAAGAATACCTGGCACAGGACCGGCTTGAGCGGGCCGGCCTGAGTCTCCCCCTTCCACCCCGCGGGGGCGAAGAGGGTACTCACTTTCCCTTTTGTTGCTTGTCTTTGTTACTTGCTTTTGGTTCTGGGCAACGCATGGCCCCGAGGGAATACCTCGTTTGGGTCATAACGCCTTGATCGTGTGTGATATCTCGTTTCTTGTCTTTTATCTAACTTATTTCTTAACATGTTTTTTGTGTTTTTGACGGTAGATCTCTTCAACGCTCTGACCTCGAGGGCGTAGGGAAAGAAACTTGTTACCTCCACCTCCACCTCCCAAGACCCACGAGGCTCTAAGGGCCTCGTTATAAAGGAACCAGCCCCCCAAGTGAGGCCACCGACCTCGCAACCAAAGGTAACACCCCTGCCGGCGAAGGCGCCCGGGGTGAAGATTGTCGAGGGGGGCTCGTCTAGGGGTGACGTTGCGAGAACGTCCTCCCAAGCTACCCGAGGATCCGGTAATGGAGTCGGATCAAAGAGGAAAGAATCCAACGATCCCCCCGCCAAGACAAGAAGAAAAAACAGAAGGAGGACGGCTAGAAGGGGACCTCGGGAGGGGAGATGGCCCACCGCTCCGGCCCCGCGATCCGGGTTGTGTCCGCCACTGGGCCTCCTGCCGACAAGTTTCACTGCCCTGGACCCGCCCAGGGCGTGCCCAAGGATTGGGACAGGGCGGACTGGAAGGAAGAGGTCGCGTGGGCAAAAAACCTCTCGGAGGCTGCCCTCAACGATGAGATCCTCCTCTACTCGGCGATGGTATGCCCTACTTCTTCGAGGTTGTTCTTTTTGTTGGTCCCATCATTATCACCTTTGTTTTAACACATTTTTTGGTTTTTCAGCACCACTTCTTCGAGAATTACAACTGAAGTCGTGTTAGCCTCCTTCACTAAAAGATGGATAAGATGGAGGCGAAGCTCAAGGCCCGCGACGCCGAGATCGAGAAGAAGAACAAGGACCTTGTGGAGGCCGAGAGACGGATTCGAGCCGCTGAGGTTGCGCCGGCGGATGAGGCCAAGGCCGCCACCAAGGCCAAGGAGAAGGCGAAAAGGCTTAGGGAGGAGGCGGAGAAAGCTAAGGAGGAGGCGGGCAAGGTTAAGGGGGAGGCTGAGAAGGTTAAGGGCCATGTTGGGGATCTTGAGGCCGAGATCTAGGAGCTTCGAGGAAAACTCTCCGCGGAGCACAAATTTTTCAAGGAGAAGGAGGCGGAGCTCCAGAAGGCCGAGGAGGAGATCAACAGCCTCCGACAGCGTGTTATCGAGCTCAACGAGGAGGTGGAGGCTGCCGGGCCCAAGTATGTGGAGTCCACGGAGTACAAAGAAGAGTTGATGGGCAGCGTGGACAAGATGTTGCGCCAGGCCGTCCGCATGGGGGTCAAGCAGGCGGTCCCCAAGTATGGGCACATCGACCCCCGCATTTGCTTCTTCAACCCCAACTACGCAAAGACTATGGGAGAGGAGATCGGGGAGGAGACCGAGGGAGAATGCGAGTTCTTCCTTAGAGAGGATGGGACCGTGGTTTCCGAGGCACCCACCGCATAGGACCAAGGCCAGGGAGGCCTGGACTTCGTTGTCGCAGACTCTCATCCCGCGACCAATGTGCCGAGCTCCCAGCCCATTGTGATCTCCGACTCGGCCGTCCCTCAAGCTCCCACAAAACCCGCCGCCGAGGTCCCCAAGGAACCTACGACCGAGGCCCCGAAGGAATGAAGGATGCTCCCGACTCTTTAATGTGTTTTTTTATATTTTCGTTATTTTGGTGGCCCGCCGGAGTTTGTAATTAAGATACTTCGGCCCTTGTGGCCCTATTTTATGCAACTCTCCTTGTTTTATGGTTATGTTTGTGTTTCTTGCTTTAGTTTACTTGTATGTATACATCCCGATCCTACCCCATGGCCCGAGTGTTACAATATTTGTGGCACCCTCGGGCCACATCGGGCGCTCGTTTTATGCCGCAAACCCGAGCTTTGCTTGGATCGCGCATCATTGTTTTCGTGCCAAGATCACGAGCCTCGCTCGAATTTTACATGATCGATTTTATGCTGAGATCACGAGCCTTGCTCGGATTGCGCATGATAGATTTTATGCCACAATCACGAGCCTCGCTCGGATCGCGCATGATAGATTTTATGCCGCAACCACGAGCCTCGCTCGGATCGCGCATGATTGTTTTTATGCCGCGATCACGAGCCTCGCTCGATCGCGCATGATTGTTTTTATTGTTTCCAACCCCAAGCGGGAAGCGAGGGGTGGACTTCGCAACTTAAAACCGAGAATCTCCAACCCCAAGCGGGAAGCGAGGGGTGGACTTCGCAACTTAAAGTCGAGAATCTCCAACCCCAAGCGGGAAGTGAGGGGTGAACTTCGCAATTTAAAATCGAGAATCTCCAACCCCAAGCGGGAAGCAAGGGGTGGACTTCGCAACTTAAAACCCAGAATCTCCAACCCCAAGTGGGAAGCGAGGGGTGGACTTTGCAACTTAAAACCGAGAATCTCCAACCCCAAGCGGGAAGCGAAGGGTGGACTTCGGAACTTAAAACCGAGAATCTCCAACCCCAAGCGGGAAGCGAGGGGTGGACTTCGCAACTTAAAACCGAGAATCGCCAACCCCAAGCGGGAAGCGAGGGGTGGACTTCGCAACTTAAAACCGAGAATCGCCAACCCTAAGAGGGAAGCGAGGGGTGGAATTCGCAACCTAATACCGAGAATCTCCAACCCCAAGCGGGAAGCGAGGGGTGGACTTCGCAACTTAAAACCGAGAATCTCTAACCCCAAGCGGGAAGCGAGGGGTGGACTTCGCACTTAAACCCGGGAATCTCCAACCCCAAGTGGGAAGCGAGGGGTGGACTTCGCAACTTTAAAACCGAGAATCTCCAACCCCAAACGGGAAGCGAGGGGTGGACTTCGCAACTTAAAACCGAGAATCTCTAACTCAAGCGGGAAGCGAGGGGTGGACTTCGCAACCTAAAACCGAGAATCTCCAACCCCATGCGTGAAGCGAGGGGTGGACTTTGCAACTTAAAACCGAGAATCTCCAACCTCAAGCGGGAAGTGAGGGGTGGACTTCGCAACTTAAAACCGAGAATCTCTAACTCAAGCGGGAAGCGAGGGGTGGACTTCGCAACCTAAAACCGAGAATCTCCAACCCCATGCGTGAAGCGAGGGGTGGACTTTGCAACTTAAAACCGAGAATCTCCAACCTCAAGCGGGAAGTGAGGGGTGGACTTCGCAGCCTAAAACCGAGAATCTCCAACCCCAAGCGGGAAGCGAGGGGTAGACTTTGCAACTTAAAACCGAGAATCTCCAACCCAAGCGGGAAGCGAGAGGTGGACTTCGCAAATTTAAAACCGAGAATCTCCAACCCCAAGCGGGAAGCGAGGGGTGGACTTCGCACGCCATTTTTATTTTTGAGATAGATTTGAAAATTCCACAACCCTTTATGCACAAAATTTGTAGGAAATAGCGGACTTTGGAGAGTTTACACATAATATTTTTTGAGTCCATCGATGTTCCATGTTTTGCTCAGGGTACGTCCCTCGCTGTCTTTGAGCTTGAAAGCCCCGGGCGCGACCTCCTCCCCGAGAAGGTATGGTCCCTCCCAATTAGGGTCCAGCTTGGAACCCTCAGTACGCCTCAAGACGAGGCTACCCGTGGCTAGGAACCGGGGTCTGACCTTCTTGTCGTGATACACCGCTACGCTTTGTTTGTATTCTCTGGAGCGCAGGTCGGCCACCTCGCGCAGCTCGTCTCTAAATAGTAGCTCGACCCTGAGGTTGGCCTCATTCTCTTTTTCGTTGAAATCAAAAACTCTTGCCGAAGGTACCAAGGTTTCTACTAGGACTAGCGCTTCTGCCTTGTAAGTTAGAGCGAAAGGCGTTTCTCCCGTTGCGCGACGCGCGGTGGTGCGATATGTCCATAGGACGAGTGGGAGAAGCTCCGCCCAGCGACCTTGAGCCATGCCTAGGCACTTCTTCAGATTGGACAAGATGCGGGCATTGACGTTCTCCACCTGGATGTTGGACTGATGGTGGGCCACGGAGGAAAACTTGAGGGTTCTGCCCAGGTCAGAGCAGAAGGTCCGGGTCTCTTTGCAATCAAATTGGGGGCCATGGTCAGTCATGATGGTCATGGGAACGCCAAAGCGACAAACGAGGTTCTTCCACAGGAAGTCGCAGACCTTTGTCTCCATGATCTTTGCCATCGCTTGTGCCTCGACCCACTTCGTGGAATAGTCAACGATGACCAAGATATACCGCACCTGGCCAACAACCTTGGGGAAGGGGTCGAGGATGTCCATCCCCCACATCGCGAAGGGGCATGAAGCGTGGATGGAGCGAAGACGCGAGGTCGGGGCGTGTTGGAGGTTGTTTTGGACAAAAAATGACCAACTAATCACTTTAATGTCCTAGATGGGAATTGATAGCCAAAGGGATGTGATTGGATCGGGTTGAGGGGAAGACGGATGAAAACGATTAACAAAAACAATAAATAAGCAATCAAACTAAATGCAAAATCAATACAAGTGAAGAAGAAATGCTTATCTCCTTTTATTAATCATAAACAAGCGATTACAAGCTTAGATCCGTGGTTTAGGACCCTTAATCATGCGAAAACTGCTGGGAAGACACTGGTCAGATGCTAGCAGTCTGACTCAGACGACAAAGGTCTCCGAGAGCAATGTAAGTATTGAGAGCGTTCTGATTACAAGAGAGGGGAATTGTGGTGTTCTAATGGCTCTCTCTATAGATCTGAATCTGGATCTCTTATATCTAGCGTACCTATGCCCTTAGATCCCTTTATATAGTAGGGGGAGTTACATATAAGTAGTTACAAAATCAAGGATACACGTTCTCCTAAAAAATAGGTAGTCGACGTTGTGGAAGATATGGTCAAAGGCAGTTATAACTGACCCGGAGATCTCGGGATCTCGCTGGTGCTGCGGGATAATCAAATGACGATTGACGTTAACGGTCTTCGGTCTTTATGACGAAGGAAGTCTTCGGTCTTTCTAACAAAGGAAGTCTTTGGTCTTTCTAATGGTGATGGTCTCTGTGATGATGATGTTCTTTCAGACAATGATGGTCTTGCTAAAGAAGATGACCTTTGTGACGATAGAAGTCTTCGATCTTGGAATCATACTCGGATTTTTTGGGTCTAACAATACCCCAAATTCATCTTGGTCATTGAGGCGAGGAGATGGGCGAGATGAATTTTAAGCCTTGTGTCGGATGCTTCATTGTCTTCTTAAGAACAATTGCGTTTGGAAGTTGTTGAGCCACTAGAAATCAAGCATCATGACGATGGAAGTCAATGGTCAAAGGTGCGGACTTGATCGAAGTCGTCAGCTGAAGGCATGGACCTGACCGAAGTTGTTAGCCTTTAGCGCTGGTTCTATCGAAGTTGTGTAGCCACGGGCGATTTAACTTGATGAAAACCGTCAGCGATGGGTGTTAACTTGATCGGAGTCGCTAGCCAATATCTTAGACTCGGTCAAAGTCATTAACCAAGAGTATAGATTTGTTGTCTTGCGATGATGCAACTATGTAGAAACTTTGAGTTGTGCCTCGAGAAATGAGGGCTTTTAACGGACAAAGACCCCTGCAGAAGTCGTTTGTCAACCTTTTGATTTGCAGCTGCTTAAGATCAGGACTGCTCAGCCAGGTGATGACCAGTGTCTTCTTCGGGGATAACTAGCTTCTTCGGCATTTCGAGCGTTATCCTCAGGGGAGTCCCTATTCTGACAAGTATCGCCCTGGCGGATAAAGCCTTGTTCGCTTGAGATAAAAGCTACGGTTGCTGGCGAGTAGTGCCTTATTTGTTTTGGCGAAAAGTGCCTTATGATCGTGACTGATGATTTCTGTCTTCCGACTGATCGAGACCATGACTGGCGATTAGCATCTTGCGTGATTCTGCATGAAGAAATTCAAATAACTAGGAGAATTGGTCGTGGGTTTCCCCAACGACCCTCCGACGCTCAAGTCAGTATTTATTCGAAAGAAATCATAAAGGAAAGCATAATAGTGAACTAACATGAATTTTTTTTAAATGATATGGATGAAACCTGCGTTCCTTGCGATTTTAGGTGACTGGACCATGATTGTGACTGTGATCATGATTGTGACCGTTCTCTTCATCATCTGAGGTCCCGCGATCAGATTCACCATTTGTTGAATTTTGACGGTTATCTTCTGGGGTCTTTGGATCAGACTCGAGAAGGTTATCTTCGGGGAGGTTAGATCCCTTATCTTCTTCAAGGCGAATTTGTGCCATTGCCTTAGCTTGAACATCTTCGAAGGTTGCACATGGGTACATGGTCAACTCTTTGTAGAGTTCATTGGTCATATGAAGACCTTGACGGAACGCTTCAATGCATGTCGAGACATCGCAATTGGGGATCTTGAGTTTCTCGTGAACGAAACAGTTCATGTAATCTCGGAGAGTTTCATCATACCCCTGCACAATTAGAAATAAGTCATTAGAATACTTTTCAAGTCGTCGACTACTCATAAATTGAATTTTAAACAAGTCGGCGAGATTCGCATATGATTCCATGGATCCTCGTGGCAAACTAATGAACCATCATAGGGTTGGGCCCTCAAGAGTTGCCCCAAAGCTTTTGCACATGATGGCTTCACGATCCTTTTGAGGGATGGAAGTCATCATCATCTTTTTCTTGAAGATTAGAAGGTGATCGCTAGGATCATCGGTGCCGTCGTACCTTGATATTTCAGGAACAAGAAACCCCTTAGGAAAATCGACAACAGAAATGGATTCCGCAAAAGGAAAAGCTTCATAGCCATATTCGGGTTCCTTCTCAATGGGACGTGGGATTCCAGGGATCCTTGCAATCGTCTGATAGAGAGGCTTTAATTTCTCTTGGATCTTTTGCTTGATGACCTCCTCAGCGTTGAGAAGGTTGGGAGTGATACCATCTTCTTTTGTCGGCTGCTCGACTGGGACCCCCAGAGAAGTATCTCGGGTCGTCATTCCAGGAAAGGTAACCGCTGGAGGATTTTGGACGATAACAGTCTCTTCAGGGAAAGCTCCTGCGACGGTTACATTCTTGCTCGTATGTACCTGCGATCTCAAAGACTCATTTTCAACTATTAGTTGTGCCACTTGGGCATTGGTTTTGGCTGTTTCGGCTTTGAGTTCATCAAGGTCTTTTTGGAGGACATCGAGACGAGCAAAAAGGTCATCCATGGTGAACGGTTGGTGTTTGGTAAGAGGTTGATCGGTTGGATTTTAGCTATCAGCCCCACGGTGGGCACCAAATTGTTTTGGACAAAAAATGCCCAACTATTCACTTTAATGTCCTAGATGGGGTTTGATAGCCAAAGGGATGCGATTGGATTGGGTTGAGGGGAAGACGGATGAAAACGATTAAAAAAAACAATAAATAAGCAATCAAACTAGATGCAAAGTCAATACAAGTAAAGAAGAAATACTTATCTCCTTTTATTAATCATAAACAAGCTATTACAAGCTTAGATCCGGGGTTTAGGACCCTTAATCATGCGAAAACTACTAGGAACACAGCGGTCAGATGCTAGCAGTTTGACTCAGACGACAGAGGTCTCCGAGAGCAATGTAAGTATTGAGAGCGTTCTGATTACAAAAGAGGGGAATTGTGGTGTTCTAATGGCTCTCTCTCTAGATCTGAATCTGGATCACTTATATCTAGCGTAGATATGCCCTTAGATCCCTTTATATAGTAGGGAGAGTTACATATAAGTAGTTACAAAATCAAGGATACACGTTCTCCTAAAAAATAGGTAATGGACGTTGTGGAAGATATGGTTAAAGGCAGTTGTAACTGACCTGGAGATCTCAGGATCTCGCTGGCGTTGCGGGATAATCAGATGACGATTGACGTTAACGGTCTTCGGTCCTTATGACGAAGGAAGTCTTCGGTTTTTCTGACGAAGGAAGTCTTCGGTCTTTCTGATGGTGATGGTCTCTGTGATGAGGATGTTCTTTCAGACAACATAGGTCTTGCTGAAGAAGATGACCTTTGTGACGATAGAAGTCTTCGGTCTTGGAAACATACTCAGATTTTTTGGGTCTAACAAAGGTTATTGTGCTTCTGACACCCGTTACATCGCTGGACATAGGCCTTCGCGTCTTGTCAGAGGGTGGGCCAAAAGTATCCCAAATGGGTGATTTT
This sequence comes from Fallopia convolvulus, assembly GCA_964016875.1. NCBI lineage: Eukaryota > Viridiplantae > Streptophyta > Magnoliopsida > Caryophyllales > Polygonaceae > Fallopia > Fallopia convolvulus. The sequence continues at coordinate 48,538,697 of OZ024729.1, forward strand.
ATGTGATAGGGCTTGCCACCCTGGGTGGCCGCCACAGACCCCCTCTTGTGCCTCATAGAGGATGTGCTCCGTAGACTCGGTCGGCACACACAACAAGTTGGGCTCCGCATACCCTCGGCGATAGAGCCGGCCGCCAATGACGCAATAGCGTGCTGCTTGCATTTTCAACTTTTGGGCCTCTCCGGGGTCCTTTGGGAGGACGCTGCTTTCCACATATCACGTGATCGGGATCCTCCAGTCCCCAGTTGTAACGGAGAGAACCTCGCTGGTTACACTCTGCGAGAGTTTTCTTTCCACCATCACGCGATTCCCCACCTCCAAGGGAAGGGAAGAGCCCAACTTCGCGAGAGCATCCTCCTTCGTATTCGTGGTTCGCGGGATGGACTCCACCGCAAAGGCAGGAACCCCGTCCAGGTGTCGTATTGCCCGTTGAGTTGTCGCGCAACCAGCTCGGAGTCGGTGTAGACCTTGATTTCGCGGGCTCCACTAAGAAGCGCCATCTCTATCCCGGAAATCATGGCCTCATACTCAGCCTCGTTGTTGGTGGCATCGAAGGCAAAGTTAAGGGCGTACTCCGTCTCGATCGAGGGACCGACGAGGAACACGCCAGCCCCGCCACCGGCATCACATCGTGAACCATCAATGACTACCTTCCACTCCTCTGAGCTCGCATCAGTTTCGGGGAAGGTGACCTCCACCATGAAGTCAGCAAGGGCTTGTACCTTCATTGCAGTTCTAGGGAGGTAGTTGATGTCGAACTCGGAGAGCTCGACTGCCCACTTCGTTATTCGCCCGGAGAGGGCGGGCTGGTGGATGATTTATCGAAGTGGGAGGTCTGAGAGGACCTAATTGGGGTGCGCGTGGAAGTTAGGGCGCAAGCGCTTGGCGGCGGTCACGAAGGCCAGTGCCATCTTCTCCGCTGGCGAGTATCGCTGCTCCGCGGGCTGGAGCACGCGACTTGTGAAGTAAACTAGGTGCTTGGCTTTTCTGGTTAGCACCGCGCTGACCGTCTCCGGGCTCACCGCCACATATAACTGCAATTCCTCGCCTGCCATTGGCGGTGACAACGTAGGGAGCTTTGATAGGAAGGCTTTTTAAGGGGTTGACATGATAAAAAGCGAGCTCTAGCCCCTCGTCCCAAACCAACTTGTCGTTCTTCTTAAGGGCAGCAAAGAAAGGTAGAGACTTGTCCGCAAGCGGGAGCAAAACCTCCCCAAGTAGTTCACGACGTCGTTGAGCCGTTGTACCTCTGTGCGAGATCGCGGCGACCTCATTGAGAGAATTGACTCGACCTTGGCGGGGTTGACATCGATCCCGCGCTCGCTGATCATGAAGCCTAGGAACTTCCCCGACGATACGCCGAAGACGCACTTCTCGGGGTTCAGGCTGAGACGATTGTGCCTGAGGGTCACAAAGACCTCGTGGAGGGGCTTTTGCTTTGCACCATGATGTCGTCGACGTAGGCCGACACGTTCCTCCCCAAATGGTTTTTGAAGACCCGATCAACAAGGCGTTGGAAGGTCGCCCCTGCGTTTTTAAGGCCGAAGGGCATGACCTTATAGCAGTACGTACCCAACTGCGAGATGAAGGACGTCTCCTCCTCGTCACGCGGACTCATCGAGATCTGATTGTATCTTGAGTACGCGTCGAGGAAACTCAAGACCCCGTGCCCCGCGGTTGAATCGACTAGTTCGTCGATCGAGGGCAGGGGGTAGCTATCTTTGGGGCACGCTTTGTTGAGGTCGTTAAGTCCACGCACATCTGCCACTTGTCGTTGGCCTTTTTTACCAGCACGACGTTGGACAACTATTTCGGGTACTGGACCTCGCGGATAAACCCCGCGGCCAGCAGCTTAGCCACCTCTTCATTTGCGGCGTTTGCCTTTTCCTCGTTCATCTTCCTCCGTCGTTGCACAACAGGGCGGGCGGTGACGTCGATGTTCAAGGAGTGTTGGGCCACGGTGCACGGAACGCCGCAGAGGTCCTTGGCGATCCAAGCGAACGTGTCGCGGAATCTGGACAGCAGGGCCTCCAGCGACTCCGCCGATTTTCCGGAGAGGCACTCTCCCAAGTAGATCTTCTCGAACTCGCCCCCGAAGGGGGTAATCACCCTTCGTTCTGCCTTGGGGATGGGGATCGTGAAGTCTCGGACTTCGAGGTCGGCCTCGTCGGGGGACTCCACCATGAACACCGGGCATTTCTGTTTTGCCGAGCTCGCATAGCTAACGCGACCCTCCTCCTGGTTTCCCTTTACCTCTCCAACCCCGCCGTCAATGGGGAATTTCATCTTCAGGTGACAGATGGAGACTACCGCCTGGAATTTCATCAGGGACACCCTCCCGATGATTGCATTCCACACCGAAGGCAAGTGTACCACGGTGAACTCCACCATCTCGGTCCTCCTCATGGAGCCGGTGCCCAGCGTCATCCAAAGGTCTATGAGACCTGCTACGTCGACCTCGTCTCCCGAGAAGGAGGTGAGCTTCCCAGCGTAGGGCTTCAAAGATATTTCGGAGATGCCCAACTGCTCGAAGGCGCCGTAGTACATAATGTCCATGGAGGATCCCGTGTCCACCAGTACTCGCTTCACCATTTTCAAGCCCACTTGAGCGTGCACCACCAAGGGGTCGGAGTGCGACATGTGGAGTCCCTCGGCATCTTCGAAAGTGAAGGCCAAGCCTACGTGAGACCGCGAGGTCTGGGCGACGCTAAATACCGAGGGCTCATGATGGCTTGCCCTCGCGTACCTCTTTCTTTCTGCCTGGCTTGATCCAGCCAGCGATGCTCCACCCGAGATGGTATGGATATACACATCGGGTGATGTTGTCTGCCCAGACCGTGCCTGCTGTTGAAGGGTTTCTTGAACAAATAAATTTATATTCAAGACCCCGCTGAGTATAGAGGAGTCAGGTTCGTCCACGGGAATGAGAGTAGTGCACAAGATTAGTTGATAAATTATGAAAAGCAAGAAAACACAAACAAAACAAGGTCAGGATCGAGCTGATCAGGGTCGTGCACGACCCTACGGGGGTCGATCCTGGACACACAAAAACACACACGAACACAAACGTTCTAGGGGGGTCGAGCACGACCTTAAGTGAGTCGAGATTGATGCAATTTAACGAGTTTTAATCAAAATAGAAAAAGGCAATCCTAGGGTTAGGGCTACCACAACATCAACCATGCATGCTTTCAACGAGAATTCACAACTATCATGCAATCTAGATCATAGAAAAGTCAATTGTCGCAAACAATTCAAGTTATTCAATCAACTGTCGCAAATTAAACAACTTTCTACCTATCCTTCAACCTAGGAATATCAAATTTCGCAAATAATCCTATTAGATCTAATCAAGCAATCAACTTTACACTTTCGCTTTTAGGTTAATTGCAAGATATTGCCTCAACTTTCGCAAAGGAATTTAGCACAAGATAGATAGATATGATCTTCAAGCATTCAAGTCATGAATTCAAGTTTAGACATGCATGATTGTGTACCCAACCCTAGAATCTAAGAAAACTACTCACTCATTGAAAAGAAAGAAGAAGACGTGATCATAATAGACAAAACCGAATATTGAAATTAAAATAAAAGAGGTCTTACAAATTTCTCCAACTTGTCCCAAGTCTTCCTCTTAATCTCCCAAAAAACGTAAACTAAATCTAGCACGAGAGATCCCCCTTTTATAGAGAAAAAGGAGCCCTAATTACACTATGAAACAAGATAAAACTACTTCCTAAAATAAAAGATAGAATATATCACAAAAGATCTCGGAACAAGGGAGAGTCGGCGCCTTGCACGACCCAAAGTGGGTCGTGCGCGACCCTCCAAGGGTCGGTCCTGAGAGTTGGTAATTTAGTTGGGTCTAGCACGACCCTGATAGGGTCGTGCACGACCCTCATAGGGTCGTTCCTGAGGGTTTGTTCGAACAGCCTTGAGTAAAACTTGCGTAGAAGATTCGTTACAACTCTGTTTGACTTGATTCTTTTTCCTATGTTCTTGTAACGAATTTCTCTATCACTTTCCAAGCTCAAACTTGATCTTCAATAACTTTACTTGAGCGATTAATCTCCATTTTCTCTTGCAATGTTCCAAACTCTTCTTTCAAGCTCCAAAACTCCTACAAAAAGACACAAATAATGCATAGCTTCCGAATCTCAAGGAAATACAAAAACTAAAGCAAAAAGACTCAAAAACATAAAACTCAAGTATGAAAACCACTCAATCTAATCTATCTAGATACTAAAAACACTACCTAAAAAGCGAATATCAAAATACCCCATACTTAGACTTGCTTGTCCTCAAGCAATAATCATGCAAAATCAAGACCAATAACACCATCTTCAAGCATAGCCTTTGTCAAAACATTTTAAACACAAATGAAAAGGTAGACAAGCAATTTTAACGTCATCACATATGCTTGAGCCTCAAGCGAAAGCAATCACAACCCAACCTCACAAGGGATATTAATGTGTTTCTCTCAACTCTAATGTGTTTAGGCTATTAAATCAACTCTCATCTCAATCTTTTTGCAACATCTACTTTATCATTGAGACTTATATCTCCAATCTCTCTACCTAGAGAAGTCAAAACACATCAATCATCACAAGAACTTAGGCTCAATGAAATCTTCATAGAAGACTCCATTCGGCCGGGCTGTAATGGGGCTTGGTAATAACATTAGGTAAGGAGTTATTTGGCCATGTGGTGCTAATAAAATCCGGGAATCAAAGACTCCTAAAAACTCACATCTCCAAAAACTCAAAAGATAACCAAACTCACTCTTTCACTTTATACACTTTTCTTTCACTCACCCATTTATCCCAATTTATCTTGCTTCTAAATACTAAGGAAATTTGGCTCATGCACACTTTCACTTTTCACCTCTTTTTCTTTCTTTTCCTCCCTTATCATCTTCATTTTTTCTCTGTGGGAGGTCGATATCGATTTTTTTCTTTTCAACTCTTTTATTGATGCATTCAGGGAACCAAAATCCTTTTACATGACAAACTGCAAGACTCTCAAATACCCAACCGAAAATTACCCCACACTTGAACCAAAACATCTCACTCAACAAAACCATCACAACAACCAATACTAAGTCCTAATCCCCGAATAGGGTCAAGCTTTATTGGCTAGGGAATAATTTTGTGGAGCTAAAAATAAAAGGCTTTAAGGCTCAATTTGGCTTCAAAAAGAGGATAATGTAAGGGTGGATATGGATTAATAAGGCTTATGAAAAATAAGTTCTTAATCATAATTAACATGCATGAACAAACTCATAGCGGCTTCAAGAAATAGATAACCATATCAACAACAAGAGATAAATGCATAAAGAGAGCAAATCACACATAAAAGGAAGAGGGATTTTATGAAGATATTCCTATAAGGCCAAAATTCCTCACTAGGTAGCAATTTTGTTGGGTTGCAACTACTTCTACTTAAGACACATATGCTCAATTTCATCACAAGTCAATTTTCATAATTAAAAGCAATTTCTCAAGACTTAGGCTATACTATCCAAATATGCAAAGGAATTACATGATAAGCATGAAAATTAATTCTCATCATAGGACATCTAAGATGAAGCATTCTTCTATCCTAAAACAAAGAAGCAAATATTTTTGGATTTTTCGACATTTTTCTAAATTTTTTTTTTATAAATTTTTCATTGCTTTTTCTTAACAAAACAAACTAACTACAAACAAATAAAAAAAAGCAAACAACTAACACAAAGACTCAATTATACACTACATGTGAGGTTTCTTCATCCCCTACCCCATACTTAAATCATGCAATGTCCTCATGCATGAAAATGATATGAAAAAGTAAAGAGATAAGAAGAAGAAAACTCACAAAGAACTCTTGGAAGCTTGGAAGAAGGTGGAACTCGTCATGGTGAACCTCAATGGAGAAGGGATATTTTCGGACTCTCCAGATAAGGTCGTGCACGACCATTATAGGGTCCATCTCGACCCCCCTGCAAGTGTCCCACAAAAATTCCATTACAAACAAATATATTCTATCCTAGTCTAAGGAAGGTTAGAAAAATCTAATTCTAAAAAAAACATAAATAATAAAAAAAATATAAAAATCTAATCTAAAAATCGGGTTGTCTACCGTAAGCGCTTGTTTAACGTCATTAGCTTGACGACTTATCTTAGCTCATTAGGGCGGCTTCCATCCATCTGTGTCGGGATCATGGGAAACCCCATACTTAGATGGAAAAGCTTCAAAGCTTCTCTCTAGGACATTCGGTCCTCTATCATCCACAAGTATACTTGGTAATCCTACAACAGGGTTAGTAAAATCCAAAAACCAAGGAGGTTTTGACTCCTTCATATGACTAACAGTAGGATCTAATATAGAACGAGAATAGGAGAAAGGATTATGATCAGAATTGATTGGATAAGAACAAGAAAACTCACCTGGATCATTCGAGAAGTGGCTCGTTACCGAGGTGTAGGGGGTCGTTATCGACCCCGCTGGATCTGGGAATGCCTCGGTATCGTGCCTGTCTAGCCCATTAACGTTGTGATTCTTCAGAGAATGGTCGGTACTGACCCACCATGGGGGGTCGGTAGGCTCCTCGTTGATGCTTTTAGCAACCTCATTCGCAGCAGTATTGAAGCGAAACTCGACCTTCTCTTCCCCAATGTCAAATGTGAGTAGTCCCTTTCTAACATCTATACGTGCCCCTGCGGTGGCTAAGAATGGCCATCCAAGAATGATTGGCACCACAGGGTCTTCTCGCATCTCCATCACTATGAAGTCGTTTGGGACAAAAAATTTGCCAACTTTAACTGGGACATCCTCAACGACTCCGGTTGCCTTTACACAGGAACCGTCCGCCATGTAGAAATTCATATTGACAGGCTCCAGTGGTCCCATGTTAGCTTTGGTCCAGATAGATAATGGTAATAAACTAGCACTGGCACCTAGATCACATAGAGCCTTAAAACGGTGAGTTCCAATACCAATTGAAATTGCAAACTTACTTGGATCACCGAGTTTTTCAGGGAGCTTTATAGAATGGACCTCATTATGCATCTCTGAGATTGATCGCTTCCTAGATAAAATCTCCTTCAAAAATTTAGTATAAGCAGGCATTTCATTCAAGGCCTCAGCGAAAGGAATGGAAAGATTTAAGCCTTGAAGCAACTTAACAAAGCGCTTGAACTTACCTTCCATTGAGTCTTTGGGTTTTTTAGAAGGGAAAGGAAGTACTTTAGATGGAGATTGAATGGAAAGAGAAGGGTTAGAAGACTTACCTGGTGAAGGGTGGTCGAGCTCGACCCTTAAAGGGTCGATCGCCTCTTCTTCCTTATTAGTAGCATCCTCATGAACGACCCATGAGGGGGTCATGCACGACCCTAAGGTGGTCGTGCGCGACCCTAAGGGGGTCGGTCCTGAGGCTTGTTCCTCCTCTTTATACTTGGTTGGCTCGGGCAACGCCTTGCCACTCCTTAGGTTAATGGCTCGGACTCCACCATTGTTTGCTTGGCCTCTAGGATTCTCTTCGGGGCGGCCCGGGAGTTGTCCGTGAGGTCTCGGGATTTGAGTAGCCAGCTGTCCAAGTTAGGAATCGACGTTCTTTCTCCATGAGTCAAATTCGCCCAACCTTGCATGAACACCTTTCATTTGCGTGGTAAGCTCGGTTCGGACTTCGTTGATCCCGTTCTGGACTCCGTTGATCTTGGTTCGGACGCCATTGATTCCTTCCTGCATCCCTTGCACCCATGATGGTGGCTCTTGATAACCCGGAGGACGGTAGGGAAGGGAACGTTGCTCTTGTTGGGGTTGCTTGAATTGGTCATAATTGGAATTGCCCCAAGATGGTTGAGCATTGTTCCTCACTGCATAATTGTTTTGGTTCCTATAGGAACCTCTCATGTAGTTCACCTCATAGGCGTCAGCGGCTCTCACTTACTACAAATTAGTGCAATTGGAAGTAGTATGGGCGGAAGACCCGCATTCTTGACAAGATGAAAAAGATTTAAAGTAACTTACTTGCTTTTTCAGATGATTGATTTCATCTTGCATGAATTGGACTTTCACATCCTGATCAACCACCTCGGATTGTGGTTCATACAACCTCCTCTCTGTGGGCTTAGATTGTTGGGTTCCATACATGGCATCATAGTTGGTTAGCTTGTTCAATAGCGCCCATGCCTCATCTAGAGTCATCTGAATGAACCCACAATCAGTGTGAAGGTTAATGCGATCCTTGGTAGCCGCATTCATGCCTTGAAAGAAAATCTCTTGGAGAACATAGGGAGGTTGCCCATGAGTAAGGCATTGGCGTAGAAGCTCTTGAAATCATTCCCATGTCTCCACAAGCGTCTCATTGGGAAGTTGATGGTAGGAGGTGATCCGCTTCCTAAGCTCCGTAGTTTTTGCCGGTGGAAAGAACTTGGTCATGAATAAATCATGCAAGTCTCTCCACGATGTAATGGACTTTGGTGGCAAACTCTCCAACCAACTCAAAGCTTTTCCTGCAAGAGACTACTTAAACGCCTTCAAGAGAACATATTCAAATGAGACACGGCCAACAGCAATAGTGTCACCTAAATCAGTAAAGTTCTTAATATGCTCCATTGGGCATTCAGTGGCTTTCCCCTCAAATTGAGAACGCTTGATTAAGGATATGAAGTGAGATTTAATCTCAAAAGTGCGGTCGATCTCCGGGAGCACTATTGCCGATTCGGGAACCCTCAGTTCTGGGTGCATGTATTGCTTGGCATGCCTTGGGATAGCGTTCAGTTGCTCCTAGAATCGTTGCGCATTGGCGGCCTGAGTATCTCGGTCCACTTGCAGGCGCTCCATTTGAGTGCGGAGTTCCTCCATTTGTTGAGCAAGAGTCTTAGTGTCGCCCATTGCTCGTTGTTCTCTCAAACGTCTATGGAAGGACCTCTCAGGTTCGCTGTAGTAGTCAATCTCAAGAGTTCTCCGAGAAGAACGAGATGGCATATACTGCGAACAAAAACAAAGAAAACAAAATTAAATAAAAAACAAAAGGGTAAGGGCTAGTCCCAAACCCCAAATATCAACTAAACTATGCACTATTGCTCACTCTCCGGTAACGGCGCCAATTTCTTGAAGGGTTTCTTGAACAAATAAATTTATATTCAAGACCCCGCTGAGTATACGGTATAGCGGAGTCAGGTTCGTACACGGGAATGAGAGTAGTGCACAGGATTAGTTGATAAACTATGAAAAGAAAGAAAACACAAACAAAACAAGGTCAGGATCGAGCTGATCAGGGTCGTGCACGACCCTAAGGGGGTCGATCCTGGACACACAAAAACACACACGAACACAAACGGACTACGGGGCTCGAGCACGACCTTAAGTGAGTCGAGATCGATGCAATTTAACGAGTTTTAATCAAAATAGAAAAAGGCAATCCTAGGGTTAGGGCTACCACAACATCAACCATACATGCTTTCAACGAGAATTCACAACTATCATGCAATCTAGATCATAGAAAAGTCAACTGTCGCAAACAATTAAAGTTATTCAATCAACTGTCGCAAATTAAACAACTTTCTATCTATCCTTCAACCTAGGAATATCAACTTTCGCAAATAATCCTATTAGATCTAATCAAGCAATCAACTTTACACTTTCGCTTTTAGGTTAATTGCAAGATATTGCCTCAACTTTCACAAAGAAATTTAGCACAAGATAGATAGATATGATCTTCAAGCATTCAAGTCATGAATTCAAGTTTAGACATGCATGATTGTGTTGGGTTTTCACCCAACCCTAGAATCTAAGAAAACTACTCACTCATTGAAAAGAAAGAAGAAGACGTGATCATAATAAACAAAACCGAATATTCAAATTAAAATAAAAGAGGTCTTACAAATTTCTCCAACTTGTCCCAAGTCTTCCTCTTAATCTCCCAAAAAACGTAAACTAAATCTAGCACGAGAGAGCCCCCTTTTATAGAGAAAAAGGAGCCCTAATTACACTAGGAAACAAGATAAAACTACTTCCTAAAATAAAAGATAGAATATATCACAAAAGATCTCGGAACAAGGGAGAGTCGATGCCTTGCACGACCCAAAGTGGGTCGTGCACGACCCTCCAAGGGTCGGTCCTAAGAGCTGGTAATTTAGTTGGGTCAAGCACGACCCTGATAGGGTCGTGCACGACCCTCATAGGGTCGTTCCTGAGGGTTTGTTCGAACAGCCTTGAGTAAAACTTGCGTAGAAGATTCGTTACAACTCCGTTTGACTTGATTCTCTTTCCTATGTTCTTGTAACGAATTTCTCTATCTCTTTCCAAGCTCAAACTTGATCTTCAATAACTTTACTTGAGCGCTTAATCTCCATTTTCTCTTGCAATGTTCCAAACTCTTCTTTCAAGCTCCAAAACTCCTACAAAAAGACACAAAAAATGCGTAGCTTCCGAATCTCAAGGAAATACGAAAACTAAAGCAAAAAGACTTAAAAGCATAAAACTCAAGTACGAAAACCACTCAATCTAATCTATCTAGATACTAAAAACACTACCTCAAAAGCGGATATCACCTGCTTCGCGGGAGCCTGCTGCTCGACGTTGTTGGCCTGAGCTTGACTCGGGCCTCATGGTACGGTGTTGGCGCCTGACGCGGGGTTGGCACGTCCCTTTTCTTTTGGGTTGTACAAAGGGCCGCCCTTTCCCCTATAGCCGCGTTGCTTTCCGCCGAAGTAGTTCCAATTGCCACCGCGGTTGTTGTTACGGTTGGCGTTGTTTTCGTTGTTATTGTTGTTGGTACTTCTGTTGTTGTTGTAGTTCCTTTTGTTGTTGTTGTTGACGGGGTTTCGGGCCTGCGTTACATACGCATCCCTTGCGGGTGGTGCGGTCACCTTCGCCTTTCCTTTAGCCTCGACGATGATTTCCTTGTCGGTCTTCGGTCGCGAGCTCTGGTTTGCGGCATTTTCGGCATACACCTGGGACGTGATCCGGGCGCACAAGATGTCATACGTCGTTGGGCATTTCAAGGAAATATAAGTCTTGAAAGGCCCCGGACACAGGTTGCCCATGACGGTATCTCGCACCGATGATTTGTCGATGTGTGCGATCTCCGCTACTGCGGTGGTGAACCTCATGAAGAAAGTGCCCAACAACTCGCCCTCTCTCTGCTCGATATCGCGGAGATCCCGCATGTTCTTCTTGCGCTTCCTCGAGCCGCTGAAGTGTGTGACAAAGGATTCTCACAGCTGAGCGAACGAGGCCACATACCCTATCTTGAGGCTTATGAAACACGTCATTGCGGCCTTGTCTAGTGTGGTTGGGAAGATGCAACAGAATATGGCGTCATTGTAGGATTTGACATTCATTTGGACGGCGAAGTGCTTCACGTGCTCCTCCGGGTCAGTCGTGCCATCGTAGAGTCCCATTTGTGGCCAATGGAAACTTTTGGGCATAGGCGCGCCCTGAATCTCGTCCACGAAGGGGGAGGTGCACCCGGTCTTGACGGGCTGCCGACGTGACCTTGATTTCAGAGGGTGCATCGACGTCGTTGGCCCCGATTTGGGGGGATGCAGAGCACTCCCCGCTGTTTCGGACAGCTCCGTGTCCTGCATTCTTGAACGTCGTGAGCGGGACCGCAAGATCTGCATGGGGTCCCAGGGAGGCCTCTCCGTCGATGAGCCGTTGGTGGAGGTCTCGTGTCCAGGCACATGCCCATGGACGTACGCACGTACGTACTCGTAGTGGGGTTGCCCCGGGGGGGAACAGGGACGTATGAAGGGGCGAAACCCTGCTGGTACTGCCCATAGCCTGGGTAGGGATATGGGTTCGGGGGTGCACTGCCCGGCTCGTACCCTTTGAATGTGTAGGGGTTCTGTGGGGCGGTGTACGTCCAACCCGGGGGGACCACGAACAGGCAGCCCGGAGGTCCCGCGCCCATCCACTGCGTGGTTTCGGGCATGTTATCGGGGTGTTGGGGGAAGAAATTGTTCGGGCAGGCCGTTTTGAGGGGATCAAAGCCAAGAATTAAACAAATCGAGAAACTGCTTAGGATGAAGAGGTTCCCACAGACGGCGCCAGTGATGAAACTCGAAATAAACCGTCGCTAGAAGACAAGAAACGGGATTCTTTTATTCGATTGTGCAAATGCTTGCTCTTTATTTATTGTTTTCTTACAACGAGGTTACAAACCAACGAGGCTTACAAACAGACGAGATTTATAACCTAGACCTCCTACGAGTATTCGAGATCTCGATCTAACAATGTTCGAGATCTCCTAATAGCTATGTGATTCTACCACCAACGAGTCACTTGATGGATTTCTGGCGCGAGGCTGAGCTTTGAGTTCGAGCTTGGTGAAGATGGCTTGCGAGGTTGTGTAGTGAGGTCTTTGATGTGAGCGGAAGTTCTGTGTGACTTGAAGTCTTTTTGTGGACTTCACTTGTCTATAGCGAGGTCTTTTGACGATGTTTTCTGATCGCCTCTCACGGTGTGCGAGGGTCTAGAGATACAATTTATAACCCGATCCCGTTGTAGTACGTGGTGGGTGTCGAACACTCGGGAAGTCTACTCGATTGATGTGCCTAGACACTAGGAAGCTGGAAAAGAGAGCTTAAAACAAAGGAAAACAAAGAGAACAGTCGGGACCGACACAGAGGTCACGTCGGGCCCGATGTTGGCGACAAGAGGAAGTCGGGACCGACGTAGGGTAAGTCGGGCCTGAGGTAGTTGGGTTTGTCGAATTTCAAGGATTAGAAGTAGATCTTGGGCTTTTGGGTTCCTTCTCTAGTAGATTAAGGCTTATCCACCCTAATTCAAGCAATGAGTGATGATCGGACTAGGATCGAGTGCTTTCGCCCTCGTTCCAACCACTTCTACACATCGATCATTGGGGAAATCCCCTTCGAAGCAAGGTCTTGAGATTGACACATGTTCACTTTCGCTACTTTGCCAATCTCAAGCCTTGATTCCCGACTTTCGTAAGGAATTGTAGCTCTATGTAGAGTGGGTTCCTTAGATCAAACACTCAAGGCTATGGAATTGGGGTTTCTAGCCTAAACCTAGCTAGGGTTTTCCCCCATAACCCAAGATCAAGGAGATCTACTCCATAAGGCAAACAAAGAAAGTAAACAAATCAAAAGGGAAAGCAATCAACATCATCAATCTCAAAACAAAGCAAAGTTTCATTCAAATCAAAGCAATCCACAAATTCCAATCAAGGGTTTCCAAATCCACAAGATCAAAACAAAGCAAAGCTAATCTATCAACCAAACCTATCAATCTTCCTCTGCCTTGGCCGATTCTCTCTCTCTTCCTTCTCCTCTCCTTCCTCCTTGCTCTCCAAGAATCCTCTTGGCTCCCTTGGAACCCCCTTTTTGTGAGAGAGTGGGGGGAGGAACCCTTAAATTAGAAGACAAGAGGGCCTTTTATGGATTAGATGAGGGGCAAAAGTGGAAGTCCACAAATTCGTGCCTTGGAGCCCAAGTATTCCGGTGACCGACTTGGACCGACACGGAGGACCTCGGGCCCGAGTTACTGTGCATCTCGGTCCGAGGTTGGAAACTTCAAAGTCGGGCCCGAGGTTGGTTGCAACTCGGTCCTGACCTCGTTCCACCTTCTTCTTTGTTGGCTTCTCTTGTTCTTCTTCATAGCTTGCTTCTCTCCTTCCCACTTTAGCTCGGCCTTTGCTCCATGTCTCGACCCTCCTTCAAATCGATCCTCGATTCATGCCAAATTACCTACAAAACACATAAAATGTGCGTAGTCTCCGAATCTCATAGAAATACGGGAACTAGGCTAAAAAGGAACAAAAGGCACAAGAAAAGGGGAAAAAGAAACATATTTACAAAGGAAATCACATATGAAAACACCACCAAATAGAGAGACATCAAAATACCCCATACTTAAACTTGCTTGTCCTCAAGCAATAACAATGTAAGCAAGACCGAAACATAATCTTCAAGTAAAGCCTCGTATGAAAACACATTTTAAGCACAAGTGATTGATATTCAAGCAAGATTACATCATCACACATGATTAAGTATTCTAAGGAAAAAAGTCAATGCAACTAAGCCTCACTTTAGGGATATGTGAATGTGTATCACTCATCATGTGTTTGGGTTTAGCAATGAACACTCAAGCTCAAAAATCATGCAAGTAAAGACTTTACTATTGAAGCTAATATCACCAATTCCTCCACCTAGAGATGCCTAATGCAAAGTACACAAAGAATTTCGAACTTGGCTCAATGGAGGTCCTCAAAGAGGTTCCATTCGGCCGGGTTGTAATGGGGCTTTTGGTATTTTTTTCAAGGTGGGAATTATTTGGTCTTGTGGTGCTTACAATGGGGATTGAACAACCTAAACTCTCACCAACTTCACTAAAATTCCACAATTACTTTCACACTCACCCAAAAGACTTAACATTTTCCTTTCAACCCAAAATTTCACTTAACATTCCACTTCATCTTTGCTCTTATGCTTTTTGTTGGATTTTCCACCCTTTCTACATTTGGACCGACTTTCTTATGACATCGGGCCCGATGTTGCTTGTAACTCGGTCGGACCCTTTTCTTCACTTAAGCTCTTTGCTTAATTCCACTTTACATTTCCAACATTTTCTTTCTTTCTTTTCTCTTTTTTTTTTCATTTTTGTACAACAAAGATGCACTACCCACATGATTCATAACACCATTCTTTTGCCCTTAAACCCAAGAGAATCTCAACTCTTCAAATACAATCCCAACCTCTCTTCTAAAGTCCAATCCCATAAGGGTCAAGTCATATAAGGCTAGGAATAATATTATTGAGGAGTTTCAAACAAAGGCTTAGGCTAGAACGGGGCTACAAACAAAGGATTATCTTCATGGTAGGATATGGAACATTTATGTGACTAAAAGAACAAAGTTCAAAATCAATGTGACCATGCTAGGACAATTCTCATGACGGTCTTGGAAAATAGATAAACACCGCAATAGCAAGTTTTACTAAGCATGAATGAGTTAATCACACAAGAAAAATGAGGGATATGCAAATATGAACAAGCATCCCTAAAATGGCCAAAAATCAATCTCACAAGGGTCACTCATACTTAGTTCCATAAGAACTCATCCTAGAACTCACATGTTCAATAAAACAAGCAAGATATCATGATCACATCAAAAGCAACATCATTTAAGAGGCTAAACTATCCAAAAATATGCAAAGGAATTTACATGCTCACATCATCATTAGCTTTTATTGTGGCAATCTAAGATGGGAATTTCTAGTCCAAAACCTACAAAACACAAAATCTTTTTGTTGTTTTCAGCACAATTTTTCAATTTTTATGGATTTTTGCAAAAATTTCTCTAAAACCAAAAACTCATCCATTCAGGACCAAATTAATCATTCATGTTTTTTTTCATCAAATCACAAACCAAGAAGCAAACATCCCAAACACAAACTAGAAACACAAACTAGATATCCTCAAAATAATAAACAAACATAAACAAGTGAAATCATGAACACACTTACCCCCACCCCATACTTAAAATTTTGATGTCCCCATCAAACAAGGAAATCAAAACTTAAAAGCAAGAGAGAAGAGTATGAAAAGCTCACAATTTCTTATTCTTCAATGGCATGTATAGGATCAATCAAAGGGGTTGTCACGTCTACGTCCTCTTTGGAGCCTTGCTTGCCGCTCCCTCTCGTACACTTGTTCTTGGTAGAAGTCTTGTGGTGGTGGTTGATATGAAGATGATAGGTAGGTGGGGGGTGGTATTTAATGGGGGAAAGGGACAAATTAGGTCAAGGGCAAAATTGGCATTCCAACTAGTCAAATCGGGTTGGACCGACTTCATGGACCGACATCCCTATGTCGGGCCCGACTTACCTGGGCTCGATGTGGGAGTATTCTGGTCACCAATTTTACTCCATCCTCTTGCAACTTCTTTCCCATATTTCCATTTAAATATTTCACCTAAAATCCTACACAACTTTGAAGAATGCACGACACCATAAATCCACAAAACACTAGATAGAGATTGGTTAGAGAAAAGCTAAGCTAAACTAAGAAAAATCAAACTAAAATTACGAAAAGAAAGCTACTAGCTCGGGTTGCCTCCCGAGAAGCGCTCGTTTAGAGTCACTAGCTTGACTTCCTAACCTCAACCTTATGGCGGGTGAAACACGGTGAATTGCTCGCCATTGTTATGCCCATTGCCTTCATACCCATAAAACCACCAACGGTGGTCTACATAGGCATGGCTCTCCGATCTCGGGCCTATCTCATCATACTCCTCCAACGGGTGAAATTTCTCCTCCTTACTTGCTCCATCATGTTCCTCTTTTCCTACACCAAAGTTATCCAAAGAATTCCTAGGAGATTCTACCAATTCATCTTTCAAGTTACTAAGGCAAATGTAGGAGTCTCCTAAGTCATCTTTCAAATCACTTAAACAAATGTAGGAATCAAAAGTTTGGGAAGAATTGTGGTCATCACCAACATCAAAAGGATATAAGTAAGGATACTCTTCATTTCTCCTTGGGCTAACATTGATCCTTGACTCATCTTGATCCTCAATTTGCTCCAACAACTCCCTTGCTTGTATTTGTTTATTCAACCTTTCATCACTTCTCAACACAATGACCTCTCTAGCAACTTCCAATTCTTCTCCTTTTCTCTTGGCACTCTCTTCAAGTTTGAGGATAGCCAAGGCGTCCGGCTCATTCAAGGCCTTGTTGAAGAGAAAATCGACCTTTTCTTCACCAATCTCAAAGGAAACCTTGCCGTTTTTGACATCAAACCTTGCCCCCGCCGTAGCTAAGAATGGTCTTCCTAAGATTATTGGGACCAAGGGATCCTCATGCATGTCCAAGATCACGAAATCATCGGGGATAAAGTACTTTCCAACTCGCACCGGAACGTCATCCAATATTCCCTTAGCCTTGATGATGGAACCGTCGGCCATAGTTAGGGACATATCGGCCGGCTCCATTTCACACAAATTTGCTCTTCTCCAAATGCTAGCGGGCATCACCGAAACACTTGCCCCAAGGTCACATAAGGCTTGGAAGTTTTGAGACCCCACACCAATAGTGATAGCAAAACGACCGGGATCTCCTAGCTTTTGTGGTAACTCCAAGGTCTTGACTTCATCTTGCATTTCAACTATGGACCTCTTCTTGATCAAAATCTCCTTTAAAAACTTGGCATAAGATGGCATCTCACTCAATGCATCGGTGAACGGGATAGAGATGTTCAAGCCTTGCAAGAGTTTGATAAACCTCTTGAACTTGTTCTCAACAACATCTTTCGGCTTCTTTGAGGGATATGGAAGAATCGTTGCACCTTGAATCTTGCTTGGATCAATCTCCTTGGACTTCCCTACTTCACTTGCAACATTTCCTGGTTGGACCGACTTGGGCACCATATTAGGCCCGATGTTGTGAATCTCGGTCCTGGGCAGAGGAGTCGGATCGAGGTTTGGGTACGTCGGTCCCGAGTTGCTCTCGACCTCGATCCGTGGTGAAGGAGTCGATCTTCTTGTTGGGTCGACTTCGGGGAATGTCGGACCCGACTTGCTGGGTTAGTTGGTCCGACTCTCTTCATTCTTCTTAGGCACGTGTGGCTCGGGTAGGTTTCGGCCACTTCTCAATCCAATTGCCCGGACTTCATTTTGATTGTTTTGAGCTCGAGGATTCTCCTCGGGTCGGCCCGGAAGTCTCCCATTCTCTCTCGGGGCTTGAGTCGCAATTTGAGCAAATTGATTGTCGACTTGCCTCCTCCATGCACCAAACTCATTGAATTGGGTCCTCATCTCCTTGAACCCATCTCTCATCTCTTGAGCGAATGATTGTAGATCATTGAATCCCGGTGGCCTATATGGTGGTGGTGGCGCCCTTGGCTCGTTTTGGTTGAAGTTGTTGTTGTAACCTTGAGCTTGACCGTTGTTCCACCGGCCATTGCCACCATTGTTGAAATTGCCTCTTCCACCGAAATTTCCTCGAACATAGTTTGCCTCCTCAATTCGCTCGGCCAAGCGCACTTGGCTCTCATTTGGACAAACTTGTGTAGCATGTGCAAAGGATCCACACTCCTCACAATCTCTAGCATTTTGCTTGTAGTAGTGGACTTGCCTCTTAAGCTTGCTCACTTCACCTTCAAGGAATTGGAGCTTCACATCCCTATCAATGTCTTCTCCCTTTGGATCATATAACTTCCTTGCACCTTCACCTTGAACTTTCACCTCCTTGCTAGCTTGACTCACCCCATACATGGCCTCATAATCTGATAGCTTGTCAAGTAGCTCCCAAGCTTGATCCGGTGTCAAGTCTATGAACCCACAATCGGTGTGGAGATTGAGCTTGTCCTTTGTTACCGGATTGATGCCTTGGAAAAAGATGTCTTGAAGTACATATGGTTGTTGGCCATGAGTAGGATATTGGCGCAACATCTCCTTGAAACGGTCCCAGGCTTCGAAGAGGGGCTCATTCGGACCTTGTTGAAAGCTTGCAATCTTCCTTCTTAATTCGGTTGTCTTTGAGGGCGGGAAGAACTTCATCAAGAAAGCATCATAGAGTGTCTTCCAAGTTGTGATTGACCTAGGAGCTTGGCTCTCGAGCCAATGTGTGGCCTTGCCCCCAAGTGACCATTTGAATGCCTTTAGAAGCACATACTCCAATGTCTCCTCGTCGGTGGAGATCGTCTCACACATATCCACAAAGCGTTTGACATGCTCTATGGGACACTCATGTGGACGGCCCTCGAATTGATCACGCTTGATGAGGGAGATGAATTGCGTCTTGATCTCAAAATTCTTGGCAACCTCGGGAAGCACAATAGCCGGCTCGGGTACCCTCAACTCCGGATGCATGTATTGGCGTGCATTCCGGGGTAGAGCATTGAGTTGAGCATCGGCTCTCATCCGTTGCTCCCGTTCTCTTCTTGCCACCTCCTCTTGATTGTCCCTCTCAAGTTGCAATCTAGCCATTTCGGCCCTAAGTCGAGCCAACTCCTCATCAACATGGAGAGCTTGATTCTCCATCCTTTTCCTTCTTCGGGCTTCTTTGAGAATACTTTCCGGATCACTTACAAACTCAAGCTCAAGTGTTCCTCGGGAGGAACGAGCTAGCATACACCTATGAAACAAAAACACAAACCAAAACAAATCAAAAATAAACAAAGGGTTTGGGCTATTCCCTCACTCAAATCACTACCAAAACACAAAAAAAACTCACCAAATTGGCACTCAATGCACTTAGACTTCCCCGGCAACGGCGCCATTCTTTTTGATCGCCTCTCACGGTGTGCGAGGGTCTAGAGATACAATTTATAACCCGACCCCGTTGTAGTACGTGGTGGGTGTCGAACACTCGGGAAGTCTACTCGATCGATGTGCCTAGACATTAGGAAGCTAGAAAGGAGAGCATAAAACAAAGGAAAACAAAGAAAACAGTCGGGACCGACACAGAGGTCACGTCGGGCCCGATGTTGGCGACAAGAGGAAGTCGGGACCGACGTAGGGTAAGTCGGGCCCGAGGTAGCTGGGTTTGTCGAACTTCAAAGATTAAAAGTAGATCTTGGGCTTTTGGGTTCCTTCTCTAGTAGATTAAGGCTTATCCACCCCAATTCAAGCAATGAGTGATGATCGGACTAGGATCGAGTGCTTTCGCCCTCGTTCCAACCACTTCTACACATCGATCATTGGGGAAATCCCCTCCGAAGCAAGGTCTTGAGATTGACACATGTTCACTTTCGCTACTTTGCCAATCTCAAGCCTTGATTCCCGACTTTCGCAAGGAATTGTAGCTCTATGTAGAGTGGGTTCCTTAGATCCATCACTCAAGGCTATGGAATTGGGGTTTCTAGCCCAAACCTAGCTAGGGTTTTCCCCCATAACCCAAGATCAAGGAGATCTACTCCATGTGGAAAACAAAGAAAGCAAACAAATCAAAAGGGAAAGCAATCAACATCATCAATCTCAAAACAAAGCAAAGTTTAATTCAAATCAAAAGCAATCCACAAATTCCAATCAAGGGTTTCCAAATCCACAAGATCAAAACAAAGCAAAGCTAATCTATCAACCAAACCTATCAATCTTCCTCTCCCTTGGCCGATTCTCTCTCTCTTCCTTCTCCTCTCCTTCCTCCTTGCTCTCCAAGAATCCTCTTGGCTCCCTTGGAACCCCCTTTTTGTGAGAGAGTGGGGGGAGGAACCCTTAAATTAGAAGACAAGAGGGCCTTTTATGGATTAGATGAGGGGCAAAAGTGGAAGTCCACAAATTCGTGCCTTGGAGCCCAAGTAGTCCGGTGACCGACTTGGACCGACACGGAGGACCTCGGGCCCGAGTTACTGTGCATCTCGGTCCGAGGTTGGAAACTTCAAAGTCGGGCCCGAGGTTGGTTGCAACTCGGTCCTGACCTCGTTCCACCTTCTTCTTTGTTGGCTTCTCTTGTTCTTCTTCATAGCTTGCTTCTCTCCTTCCCGCTTTAGCTCGGCCTTTGCTCCATGTCTCGACCCTCCTTCAAATCGATCCTCGATTCATGCCAAATTACCTACAAAACACATAAAATGTGCGTAGTCTCCGAATCTCATAGAAATACGGGAACTAGGCTAAAAAGGAACAAAAGGCACAAGAAAAGGGGGAAAAGAAACATATTTACAAAGAAAATAACATATGAAAACATCACCAAATAGAGAGACATCAGTTTCAACACGTCGATCTTCAACAAGCAAGATAGTTCTTGAGTTCAAGATGTTTTTCGACCCCTTTCCACTTACGAGGTTCTTCTCCTTTTATAGAGAATTGAGGAGCCGAGTTTTGGTTATTGCTCGATTTGGGACACCCGAGATCAGGGTTTCTGATTGGTCCGGAGGTGAGGCAGTCGATGATTGGTTGGGAGGAACGGCGACAGCTGAGTGGTCGAGCTGGGCGGGGATGTCAGCTAAGTCGGCGACGAGGTTTGGACCTCGTCGCCGAGGTTCAGACCTCGTGCAGATAGGAATTTTGCTAAAATAAAAAAGGGAGCATGGTTGTGGGCCCCGGAATCCACCTTGGGAATCCCGTCGGGCCCGCTTGTTCCTCGTACCCCGGGCCCACTTCATGTTCTACTATTTTGAGCACCATCACTTATAGCGTTAGCCTCTTGCAATTTCTTTACTTCGGCAAGTACGGCTTCGGTATGCTGAATAGAGGACCGTCTTGTCCGCTGTACGATCGGATTTGCGTTAGGATAGACGTTCAGCCTATGGCAAGCAAGAGTCGGGTCTATTTCGGGCATATCATATGGACTCCCAAGCGAAGACTTCACGATTACTTTGCAATAGATGTGTGATAGCCAAAAGTTCATCGCTTGATAGGTTTGCGCCGACGAAAAACTTCTTCTCGGGTTCATACTCTCCAACCGAGATTTCTTGAAGTTCGTCTACAGACATTTGGGTTGGTTCCGAACCTATATTGGCAAAGTCGAGAGGTTCTCGCCTCTCTCGGAATTTTTCGACCTCAGACAGGCCGCGATCGCGGCGAGCCGCTTCGCAAACACGGGTTGGGATTCCGTGTTCGCGGCCAGTTTCCGGGCGGCTTTTCGAGATGGCGCGCGACTGATCGGGTTCGCCCTAATTGTCGCCGCTTGCGCGATCCTCTCTTTCAACCCTGGGATCTTTCGACTCCGTTCCGCTTGGATTTTGTCTCTTTGGAGATCGATTGACGAGCCCTTCGTCATATAGTTTTCGCTTTGGGGGGTTAAGGCACGCACCTGCCCCCAAACTGTTATCTTTTTCCTGATTTTCGACCTCGGGAACAATAAGGGTTTGCTCGTCCGATTGAGAATCGGATTTCGCGAGATCGCACCGCTGACCGCGGTCGCGGTTCCCTGTTCTGCGATCGCGGTGCCCTAAACCGCGTTCGCGGTTTCGCTCGGCTAGGGCATCGCGATCGGCTTCGCGAGCCGAAGGTGCCCCAGGGTTTCGAAAAAACCCTAATTCTTCGTTTGGGATCGAATCCATCGATGAGATTACGTGGATCAATTACTCGTTTCCCACAGACGGCGCCAATTATTAGTGCACAAAAACTCCACCTTTAATTCGTCTTCAATGCACTAATTAAGAACTCCTCTTCTTCCGCTCCGCCTTCAATCCCTTGACCTAGAAACCTGCAAAACAATGGACACAGGGGACGGGGACCCCCTAATCCACCTTTGATGCCTAAGTCAAAAGAGCAATTGTCGTTTTGAGCAACAAGGTACAACAAGAGAGCGGTGAATCCCTGAACAGTCGAGCTAAGCGAGTATTAGCCTGTCCAGAGTTTCTGAATATGCCGATGTGCACATGTGTCTCTCCCTACACGCCTAGGGCGTATATTTATAATGGAAGAAGGAGATCAGGGGGCCTTATTTAATTATCTCCTAGGGTTGTTTAAAGACCAAGCTAGGGCTATTCCCACCTTCTCCGGATTTAATCTTATCATATTTGCAGGATAGATCTTCCATTAAGTTTCATAACCACCATATATTTTATAATATGGAAAATAACGAAAATAATAATAACTGCGCAGTAATTTAAGAAATACCTTTTTAATAGCAAAAATAACTATGTAACTATGTTTGTTTTACCCGCTCACAATTGCTATTCCGAGATCATAAAGCTATAAAAACCCATACCACGTACGATATTCAACATAAGTTGGGCTTCTTTTAATGGGTCGTTCTTGGAATTGGGCTTCTTTTCCTGAAGTCTGATTTAACGGGTCGACCCGTAACCCGATCCGTAAAATTCGTAACCCGTACGGATCAGGTCACAGGTCACGGGTCGGGTCAGATCGACCCGTTGAACAACCCTACTTTTAAGAGTTGATTGCAAAGTTAGGATGAGATTTTGTATTTTTTTTCAAAATTTTATTTGCAATGTGGTAGGCTTGTCAAATGAGATTCTTAATAACTATCATGATTATTGGTATTAATAAGGGGTAATAATTTGTGAAATGGGGTAGAGTATTAAAATTAAAATGATAAAAACAAATGCTACACTTGATCTTAGAGAAAAGGCAGAGAAAGGTATGATTTGTTAGGCGTTAGTTTCAGGTATTTGAATAGAGCAATACGGCCTTCAACTAACTTATGGTCGATGTGGGAACTTTCTTATCTATTAAAATGCAAGACATTAAAATGCGCTTGAAGCTCATCCAAATTCGATTAAACGTGAATAGATATCACGGAGGAAGCAAGTAAGGAATCGAACCCAAGAGAATCGGTATTCTGAACAATCAGCAAAGACAAAACAGGGGGTTTTGGGAGTTTAAACAAGTAAGTAAATTTAGGTATCAAATCAATTAAGAAAAGAAGAGTTCATTCAATCAATTCCACCTTTTTAATCATTCGATCATCAATTCATCCACTTTTCTATTAATTCCCAGGTTAATTCCAATCCTTATAAAAGATTTCCGCTTGTCCACGGTCCAAGCGAAAAGATGATATGAACAAGAACGCTTAATTCAAATCATGCAAAGTATTAAGGATAGAAGGATATCAAATCATGCAATCAAGCACACCTTTTCAATTCTAGTCCACGGTCCTAGAAAAGAATTGTTTTAAGGATAAATAAGATTGCACAGGCAACAATCAAACTAATCCAAACAATAGAATATCAATCAAATTCAACAAGTTGCGCACCAAGAGAAATCAATTGATAATCATAAAATTTAGCACAAAAGTTTTGATATTAACCAAGGGATAGAAAAGTTACCAGAATCTCACGAATTACATAAAAAGGTTTCCTTGATCAAAAAAACTCCAAGGGAAATTAGTTTTCCATAATAAAACTGAAATAAAACCTAGAAAGTAAAAGTGTGCTAGATAATGTGTGACCATAAAGTCTGCTACGAAACTAAGCTTAAATAATCGAAAACAATAACCGAAACATAAAGATATAAATATAGATAAAAGATAAAATAAAAACAAAGTCGGCGCTTCGGAATAAGCTCCACCCGCGAGCGCGGTTCACAACCGCAAGCGCGGCTCAATCTTCATCCCTCGTCCGCGGAACCTCGACGAACCGCGAGCGCGGTTTCCACCCGCGAGCGTGGGTCTTCTGACAACATTCTGGTGTCAGCTTCGGAGGTGATTTTAACCCACTTAGAGTTGGAATTTGAACTCGCCGAAAAACATGAATTGTAGCTCTTCGAGTTAGCTTTCCAATTATACTAAATTCATCTTCATCCGATCACCGTAGCTCCCGAACGATGCGTCACAAGAAAGTGGCGTCAAAACAACTCCAAATCAACACTTGTCTTCAAAACTCTTGCAATTCTTCAAATCGTGTCTTTGGTCTTCATATGACAATTATGATCAAAACTAACCAAAACACACTCAAATCATACCTAAAATACAAGAGTTAACCTATAGTAAACTAGAGCGTATCAAATTCCCCTATACTTAAACCTTGCTCGTCCTCGAGTAAGCTCAAAATAAATCTAACAAGAAATCCTATCAAGGTTTGCAGCATAGTACAAGGGAAGACAAAAATCACTCACCTCACCAACCCGAACCGAAAATAGAGAAATAATGAGCAAAGACATGAAAGCTCAAACACACACTGATGTCTCTCTATTTGGTGGTGTTTTCATATGTGATTTCCTTTGTAAATATGTTTCTTTTTCCCCTTTTCTTGTGCGTTTTGTTCCTTTTTAGCTTAGTTCCCGTATTTCTATGAGATTCGGAGACTACGCACCTTTTATGTGTTTTGTAGGTAATTTGGCATGAATCAAGGATGGATTTGAAGGAGGGTCGAGACATGGAGCAAAGGCCGAGTTAAAGCGGGAAAGAGAGAAGCAAGCCATGAAGAAGAACAAGAGAAGCCAACTAAGAAGAAGGTGGAACGAGGTCAGGACCGAGATGCAACAACGTCGGGCCCGACTTTGAAGTTTCCAACCTCGGACCGAGTTGCACAGTACCTCGGGCCCGAGGTTCCTCCGTGTCGGGCCGAGTCGGTCACCGGACTACTTGGGCTCCAAGGCACGAATTTGTGAACTTCCACTTTTGCCCCTCATTTAATCCATAAAAGGCCCTCTTGTCTTCTAAGAAGGGGTTCCCTCACACACAAAAAAAAGTGGGGTTCCAAGGGAGCCAAGAGGATACTTGGAGAGCAAGGAGGAAGGAGAAGAGGAGGAAGAGAGAGAGAATCGGCCAAGGAGGAGGAAGACTTGAGAGGTTTTGTTGATTGTTTAGCTTTGATTTGCTTTGATCTTGTGGATTTGAAAACCCTTGAATTGAATTTGTGGATTGCTTTGGATTTGAATGAACCCTTGCTTTGTTTTGAGATTGATTATGATGATTGCTTTCTCTTTTGATTTGATTGCTTTCTTTGCTTGTCACATGGAGTAGATCTCCTTGATCTTGGGTTATGGGGGAAAACCCTAGCTAGGTTTAGGCTAGAAACCCCAATTCCATAGCCTTGAGTGTTTGATCTAAGGAACCCACTCTACATCGAGCTACAATTCCTTGCGAAAGTCGGGAATCAAGGCTTGAGATTGGCAAAGTAGCGAAATTGAACATGTGTCAATCTCAAGACCTTGCTTCGAAGGGGATTTCCCCATGGATCGAGGTGTAGATGTGGTTGGAACGAGGGCGAAAGCACTCGATCCTAGTCCGATCATCACTCATTGCCTGAATTGGGGTGGAAAAGCCTTAATCTACTAGGGAAGGAACCCAAAAGCCCAAGATCTACTTTTAAAATCTTTGAGTTCGACATCCCCAGCTACCTCGGGCCCGACTTACCCAGTGTCGGTCCCGACTTCCTCTTGTCGCCAACCTCGGGCCCGACGTGACCTCAGTGTCGGTCCCGACTGTTTTCTTTATTTTCCTTTGTTTTATGCTCTCCTTTCTAGCTTCCTAGTATCTAGGCACATCGATCGAGTAGACTTCCCGAGTGTTCGACACCCACCACGTACTACAACGGGGTCGGGTTATAATTTGTATCTCTTGACCCTCGCACACCGTGAGAGGGCGATCAAAAGAATGGCGCCGTTGCCGGGGAAGTCTAAGTGCATTGAGTGCCAATTTGGTTAGTTTTTTGTGTTTTGGTAGTTATTTGGGTGAGGGAATAGCCCAAACCCTTTGTTTGTTTTTGATTTGTTTTGGTTTGTGTTTTTGTTTCATAGGTGTATGCTAGCTCGTTCCTCCCGAGGAACACTTGAGCTTGAGTTTGTGAGTGATCCGGAAAGTATTCTCAAGGAAGCCCGAAGAAGGAAAAGGATGGAGAATCAAGCTCTCCATGTTAATGACGAGTTGGCTCAACTTAGGGCCGAAATGGCTAGATTGCAACTTGAGAGGGACAATCAAGAGGAGGTGGCAAGAAGAGAACGGGAGCAACGGATGAGAGCCGAGGCTCAACTCAACGCTCTACCCCGGAATGCACGCCAATACATGCATCCGGAGTTGAGGGTCCCCGAGCCGGCTATTGTGCTTCCCGAGGTTGCCAAGAATTTTGAGATCAAGACGCAATTCATCTCCCTCATCAAGCGTGATCAATTCGAGGGCCGTCCACATGAGTGTCCCATAGAGCACGTCAAACGCTTTGTGGACATGTGTGAGACGATCTCTACCGACGAGGAGACATTGGAGTATGTGCTTCTAAAGGCGTTCAAATGGTCACTTGGGGGCAAGGCCACACATTGGCTCGAGAGCCAAGCTCCTAGGTCAATCACAACTTGGAAGACACTCTATGATGCTTTCTTGATGAAGTTCTTCCCTACCTCAAAGACAACCGAGCTAAGAAGGAAGATTGCAAGCTTTCAACAAGGTCCGAATGAGCCTCTCTTCGAAGCATGGGACCGTTTCAAGGAGATGTTGCGCCAATGTCCTACTCATGGCCAACAACCATATGTGCTTCAAGACATCTTTTTCCAAGGCATCAATCCGGTAACGAAGGACAAGCTCAATCTCCACACCGATTGTGGGTTCATAGACTTGACACCGGATCAAGCTTGGGAGCTACTTGACAAGCTATCCGATTATGAGGCCATGTATGGGGTGAGTCAAGCTAGCAAGGAGGTGAAAGTTCAAGGTGAAGGTGCAAGGAAGTTATATGATCCAAAGGGAGAAGACATTGATAGAGATGTGAAGCTCCAATTCCTTTAAGGTGAAGTGAGCAAGCTCAAGAGGCAAGTCCACTACTACAAGCAAAATGCTAGAGCTTGTGAGGAGTGTGGATCCTTTGCACATGCTACACAAGTTTGTCCGAATGAGAGCCAAGTGCGCTTGGCCGAGCGAATTGAGGAGGCAAACTATGTTCGTGGAAATTTTGGTGGAAGAGGCAACTTTAACAATGGTGGCAATGGCCGGTGGAACAACGGTCAAGCTCAAGGCTACAACAACAATTTCAACCAAAACGAGCCAAGGGCGCCACCATCACCATATAGACCACCGGGATTCAATGAGTTACAAACATTTGCTCAAGAGATGAGAGATGGGTTCAAGGAGATGAGGACCCAATTCAATGAGTTTTGTGCATGGAGGAGGCAAGTCGACAATCAATTTGCCCAAATTGCGACTCAAGCCCCGAGAGAGAATGGGAGACTTCCGGGCCGACCCGAGGAGAATCCTCGAGCTCAAAACAATCAAAATGAAGTCCGGGCAATTGGATTGAGAAGTGGCCGAAACCTACCCGAGCCACACGTGCCTAAGAAGAATGAAGAGAGTCGGACCAACTTACCCAGCAAGTCGGGTCCGACGTTCCCCGAAGTCGACCCAGCAAGAAGATCGACTCCTTCACCCCGGACCGAGGTCGAGAGCAACTCGGGACCGACGTACACAGACCTCGATCCAACCCCTCAGTCCAGGACCGAGATTCACAACATCGGGCCCGACATGGTGCCCAAGTCGGTCCATTCAGAAAATGTTGAAATTGAAGTAGGGAAGTCCAAAGAGGTTGATCCGAGCAAGATTCAAGGTGCAACAATTCTCCCATATCCCTCGAAGAAGCCGAAAGATGATGTTGAGAACAAGTTCAAGAGGTTTCTCAAACTCTTGCAAGGCTTGAACATCTCCGTCCCGTTCACCGACGCATTGAGTGAGATGCCATCTTATGCCAAGTTTTTAAGGGAGATTTTGAGCAAGAAGAGGTCCATAGTGGAAATGCAAGATGAAGTCAAGACCTTGGAGTTACCACAAAAGCTAGGAGATCCCGGTCGTTTTGCTATATCCATTGGTGTGGGGTCTCAAAATTTCCAAGCCTTGTGTGATCTTGGAGCAAGCACGAGCATCATTCCTTACACCATATGGAAATCCGCATCTATGGGTCTCATAGCTCCGGTCAACATGAGGTTAACAATAGCGGATGGGTCGTCCATCGAACCAATTGGTGTCGTCGAGGATTATCCCGTTTGCATTGAAGGCCACTATGTCCCAATCGACTTTGTTGTAGTAGACATGATAGAAGTGCCGGGTGAACCGATCATACTAGGGAGACCTTTCCTTGCTACGGTTGGGGCAATCATTGATGTAAGGAAGGGCCACTTGTCTCTTGACATTGGAGGAAGAGAAATTGAGTTTTTCTTTAGACCAACTTCAAAAGGGACCGTACATAAAGAAGCTAAGATGATCCAAGTTCCTCTTGGATTGCAATGGGAAGCCATTTCTAAAAAGTCAAGGCCAAGGGAGCTTAGGTTGAAAGCCACCCCACCATCTAGAGAAATTGAGATAGAGCGCCAAGGTCTAGCCCTCAATATGATTGAGCATGAGCAATTGGAGGAAAGGATGTCTTACTTGGAGGTGTTCAAGGCCGAGAAAGAAGAAGTTCAAGCACCACCGGAACCATCTCAAGAACTCAAGGAGCTTCCAAAAGATTTGAGGTACGCATTTCTTGGTCCCAACTCTTCTTTACCCGTAATCATAAATGCCAACTTGAATGATGAGGAGGAGTCTAAGTTGTTGAAGGTTCTAAGAAAACATAGAGGAGCTTTAGGGTATTCACTAGAGGAACTAAAGGGAATCTCTCCCTCAATTTGCATGCATAGGATTTATATGGAGGATAACCATAAACCCACTATTGAACCCCAAAGAAGATTAAATCCTAACATGAAAGAAGTGGTAAAGAGTGAAATACTTAGGATGTTGGATGCGGGAATTATCTTCCCAATTTCCGATAGCAAGTATGTGAGTCCCGTGCATGTAGTTCCTAAGAAAGGAGGTTTCACCGTTGTGCAAAATGAAAAGGGAGAAATGATACCTATGAGAACCACAACAAAATGGCGTATGTGTATTGATTACCGTAAGCTTAATACCGGCACTCGCAAAGACCATTTTCCTCTTCCTTTCACAGACCAAGTCCTAGAGAGATTAGCACAACATGAATATTTTTGCTACCTTGACGGGTATAGCGGGTTTTGGCAAATCCCTATTCATCCCGATGATCAAGAGAAGACGACATTCACATGTCCTTATGGGACTTTTGCCTATAGACGCATGCCTTTTGGTTTATGTAATGCGCCGGCAACATTTCAAAGATGCATGATGTCCATCTTCTCCGATATGGTTGAGGATATAGTAGAAGTGTTTATGGATGATTTCTCCATCTACGGATCCTCATTTGATGTTTGCTTAGCTAACTTAGACAAGGTTTTGACTAGATGTGAGGAGACTAGCTTGGTGCTTAATTGGGAAAAATGCCACTTTATGGTGAAAGAGGGCATAGTACTAGGACACCTAGTTTCTAGTAGGGGGATAGAGGTAGATAGAGCTAAAGTTGAAATAATTGAAAAACTACCTCCCCCCTCTTGTGTTCGTGATGTTAGGAGTTTCTTAGGTCATGCAGGATTTTATAGACGGATCATCAAGGATTTTTCTAAAATTGCAAAACCATTGTCTAACCTCTTGATGAACGAAGTTCCCTTTGTATTTTCCGAGGATTGCATGAGTTCTTTTTGTAGGTTGAGAGATGCCTTGATCTCGGCTCCAATAATGGCGGAACCCGATTGGAATCTTCCATTCGAGGTGATGTGTGATGCTAGTGATTTCGCCGTAGGGGCCGTCCTTGGGCAAAGGAAGGATGGAAAGTTGCATACGATTTACTACGCAAGCAAAACTTTGGATGAAACTCAGTGCAATTACACAACAACGGAGAAAGAGTTTCTTGCGATAGTGTTTGCATTTGAGAAATTCCGTTCATATCTTGTGGGATCAAAGGTGGTAGTCTTCACAGACCATGCGGCAATCAAATACCTCATGAAGAAGAAAGATGCAAAGCCGAGGCTTCTAAGGTGGATGCTCCTTCTCCAAGAGTTTGACCATGAGATCAAGGACAAAACCGGTGCGGAAAATGTGGTAGCGGATCATCTATCCCGTTTGCCCATCGAGTACATGTTGGAAATGGAGGATGGTATGACTATAGATGATTCAAGAGCGGATGAAGTTCTCATGAGCGGAAGGGAGGAAAGGAAGGGTGGATCGACGAACCAAGTACGTCGGGCCCGAGGTTCAGAACATTGGACCGAAGGCAAGGCAAGTGCGAGTGAGTCGGGACCGAGTACTTCAACATCGGGCCCGAGGCAGCTAAGTGTCTGCGAAGCTGGACCGGCGTCTAACCATGTCGGGCCCGGTATACTTCAATGTCGGTCCGTGGAAGAAAGTAAGTTTCCTAGCTCGATTTCCATTCCTTCTCGTTCTAAATTGATTGATTCTTTCTCTCCCACTGGCCTTCTTTCTATTAGTGCCGTAAGACGAGGGGTTTCCCCTTGGTTTGCGGATTTTGCTAACTTTGCCGTAGGGGGAGTGATCCCACCAAATTTGTCTTATCAAGCTAGGAAGAAATTCTTACATGATGCTAGACAATACTTTTGGGATGATCCATATCTCTACAAGGAAGGGCGTGATCAAATCTATAGACGGTGTGTGTCAAGTGAAGAGGTTGAGAGCATAATTCACCATTGCCATTCCTTGCCTACGGGAGGTCACGCTAAGAGTTCCAAAACCACCTCAAAAATTCTTCAATGTGGTTATTATTGGCCAACCATGTTCAAGGATGTGCATGATTATGTGAGGAAGTGTGAGGAGTGCCAAAGAGAGGGGAACCTATCAAGGAGGAATGAGACTCCTCAAACTGGCATTCTAGAAGTTGAGTTATTTGATGTATGGGGTATTGACTTCATGGGACCATTTCCCACATCGGGGCCTTACAAGTACATCTTGGTAGCCGTGGACTATGTTTCAAAATGGGTGGAGGCCATACCAACAAGAACCAATGATGCTAAGGTGGTGATGAAGTTTTTGAAAAGCAATATTTTTGCAAGGTTTGGTGTGCCTAGGGTTCTCATAAGTGATGGCGGACCTCATTTCATTGAGAGGTGCTTCGAAAATGTGTTGATTAAGTATGGGGTGTCTCATCGAGTTGCTACTCCTTATCATCCTCAAACAAGCGGGCAAGTCGAGGTGTCAAACCGTCAAATCAAGGCTATCTTGGAGAAGACCGTATCTCGATCAAGGAAAGATTGGGCCTCTAAGCTCGATGATGCACTTTGGGCTTATAGAACCGCCTTCAATACACCTTTGGGAACTACACCCTTCAATCTAGTTTATGGCAAGGCATGTCATCTTCCGGTAGAGCTTGAGCACAAGGCGAAATGGGCACTCAAAGAGATGAATTGGGATATCAACTTGGCCGGTGAGAAAAGGTTTCTAGAACTTCATGAGTTGGGGGAATTGTGGTTGAAGGCCTATGAGAACTCCAAGCTATACAAAGAGAAGACCAAGAAGTGGCATGATAGGAAGTTAATTCCAAAGACCTATCAAACCGGTGACAAGGTTCTCCTTTTCAATTCAAGGCTTAAACTTTTCCCCGGGAAGTTAAGGACTAGGTGGAGCGGACCATTTGTGGTCCACCGTATCTATGCTCATGGTGCGGTGGACTTAGTTGATGAACAAGGACATATTTTCAAAGTGAATGGTCATCGAGTGAAGAAGTTCTATGACAGGGACGGTCCAAACGAAGAAGTTAGAGCCTCATGGGCTCTCGTCCTCGCCGATTGATCCCATACATGCCATTGAAGAATAAGAAATTGTGAGCTTTTCATACTCTTCTCTCTTGCTTTTAAGTTTTGATTTCCTTGTTTGATGGGGACATCAAAAATTTTAAGTATGGGGTGGGGGTAAGTGTGTTCATGAGTTCACTTGTTTATGTTTGTTTATTATTTTGAGGATATTTAGTTGGTGTTTCTAGTTTGTGTTTGGAATGTTTGAGTCTTTGGTTTTAGAGAAATTTTTTTGCAAAAAAATCCATAAAAAATTGAAAAATTGTGTTAAAAACAACAAAAAGATTTTGTGTTTTGTAGGTTTTGGACTAGAAATTCCCATCTTAGATTGCCAAAATAAAAGCTAATGATGATGTGAGCATGTAAATTCCTTTGCATATTTTTGGATAGTTTAGCCTCTAAAATGATGTTGCTTTTGATGTGATCATGATATCTTGCTTGTTTTATTGAGCATGTGAGTTCTAGGATGAGTTCTTATGCAACTAAGTATGAGTGACCCTTGTGAGATTGATTTTTGGCCATTTTAGGGATGCTTGATCATATTTGCATATCCCTCATTCTTCTTGTGTGATTAGCTCATTCATGCTTACTAAAACTTGCTATTGCGGTGTTTATCTATTTTCCAAGACCGTCATGAGAATTGTCCTAGCATGGTCACATTGATTTTGAACTTTATTCTTCTAGTCACATAAATGTTCCATATCCTACCATGAAGTTAATCCTTTGATTGTAGCCCCGTTCTAGCCTAAGCCTTTGTTTGAAACTCCTCAAAAATATTATTCCTAGCCTTATATGACTTGACCCTTATGGGATTGGACTTTAGAAGAGAGGTTTGGATTGTATTTGAAGAGTTGAGATTCTCTTGGGTTTAAGGGCAAAGAATGGTGTTATTAATCATGTGGGTAGTGCATCTTTGTTGTACAAAAATGAAAAAAAAGAAAGAAAAGGAAGAGAGAAAATGTTGGAAATGTAAGGTGGAATAAAGCAAAGAGCTTAAGTGAAGAAAATGGTCCGACCGAGTTACAAGCAACATCGGGCCCGATGTCATAAGAAAGTCGGTCCAAATGTAGAAAGTGTTGAAAATCCAACAAAAAGCATAAGAGCAAAGATGAAGTGGAATGATAAGTGAAATTTCGGGTTGGAAGGAAAATGTTAAGTCTTTTTGGTGAGTGTGAAAGTAATTGTGGGATTTGGTGAAATTGGTGAGAGTTTAGTTTGTTCAATCCCTATTATAAGCACCACAAGACCAAATAATTCCCACCTTGAGAAATACCAAAAGCCCCATTACAACCCGGCCGAATGGAACCTCTTTGAGGACCTCCATTGAGCCAAGTTCGAAATTCTTTGTGTACTTTGCATTAGGCATCTCTAGGTGGAGGAATTGGTGATATTAGCTTCAATAGTAAAGTCCTTACTTGCATGATTTTTGAGCTTGAGTGTTCATTGCTAAACCCAAACACATGATGAGTGATACACATTCACATATCCCTAAAGTGAGGCTTAGTTGCATTGACTTTATTCCTTGGAACACTTAATCACGTGTGATGATGTAATCTTGCTTGAATATCGATCACTTGTGCTTAAAACGTGTTTTCATATGAGGCTTTACTTGAAGATTATGTTTCGGTCTTGCTTACATTGTTATTGCTTGAGGACAAGCAAGTTTAAGTATGGGGTATTTTGATGTCTCTCTATTTGGTGGTGTTTTCATATGTGATTTCCTTTGTAAATATGTTTCTTTTTCCCCTTTTCTTGTGCATTTTGTTCCTTTTTAGCTTAGTTCCCGTATTTCTATGAGATTCGGAGACTACGCACCTTTTATGTGTTTTGTAGGTAATTTGGCATGAATCAAGGATGGATTTGAAGGAGGGTCGAGACATGGAGCAAAGGCCGAGTTAAAGCGGGAAAGAGAGAAGCAAGCCATGAAGAAGAACAAGAGAAGCCAACTAAGAAGAAGGTGGAACGAGGTCAGGACCGAGATGCAACAACGTCGGGCCCGACTTTGAAGTTTCCAACCTCGGACCGAG
Source organism: Fallopia convolvulus (assembly GCA_964016875.1). NCBI lineage: Eukaryota > Viridiplantae > Streptophyta > Magnoliopsida > Caryophyllales > Polygonaceae > Fallopia > Fallopia convolvulus. The sequence goes on from OZ024729.1 coordinate 48,572,687, forward strand.
TTGCACAGTACCTCGGGCCCGAGGTTCCTCCGTGTCAGGCCGAGTCGGTCACCGGACTACTTCGGCTCCAAGGCACGAATTTGTGAACTTCCACTTTTGCCCCTCATTTAATCCATAAAAGGCCCTCTTGTCTTCTAAGAAGGGGTTCCCTCACACACAAAAAAAAGGGGGGTTCCAAGGGAGCCAAGAGGATACTTGGAGAGCAAGGAGGAAGGAGAAGAGGAGGAAGAGAGAGAGAATCGGCCAAGGAGGAGGAAGACTTGAGAGGTTTTGTTGATTGTTTAGCTTTGATTTGCTTTGATCTTGTGGATTTGAAAACCCTTGAATTGAATTTGTGGATTGCTTTGGATTTGAATGAACCCTTGCTTTGTTTTGAGATTGATTATGATGATTGCTTTCTCTTTTGATTTGATGGCTTTCTTTGCTTGTCACATGGAGTAGATCTCCTTGATCTTGGGTTATGGGGGAAAACCCTAGCTAGGTTTAGGCTAGAAACCCCAATTCCATAGCCTTGAGTGTTTGATCTAAGGAACCCACTCTACATCGAGCTACAATTCCTTGCGAAAGTCGGGAATCAAGGCTTGAGATTGGCAAAGTAGCGAAATTGAACATGTGTCAATCTCAAGACCTTGCTTCGAAGGGGATTTCCCCATGGATCGAGGTGTAGATGTGGTTGGAACGAGGGCGAAAGCACTCGATCCTAGTCCGATCATCACTCATTGCCTGAATTGGGGTGGAAAAGCCTTAATCTACTAGGGAAGGAACCCAAAAGCCCAAGATCTACTTTTAAAATCTTTGAGTTCGACATCCCCAGCTACCTCGGGCCCGACTTACCCAGTGTCGGTCCCGACTTCCTCTTGTCGCCAACCTCGGGCCCGACGTGACCTCAGTGTCGGTCCCGACTGTTTTCTTTATTTTCCTTTGTTTTATGCTCTCCTTTCTAGCTTCCTAGTATCTAGGCACATCGATCGAGTAGACTTCCCGAGTGTTCGACACCCACCACGTACTACAACGGGGTCGGGTTATAATTTGTATCTCTTGACCCTCGCACACCGTGAGAGGGCGATCACAGAACTCACATAATACATAATATAACACTCAAGCTCTAGAAAGTGTAGAGCAACATAGGATCTACCCAACATCTAAAGTGTAATCTCCAAGCCCCCGAAGTAGAATATGAATCCTAAACACTCTGATTTTACCACTCATTCTACTTAGGCGCCCTTTCGGGTTTTCACCTAATCACTCTTTTCATTTTTCATAGGTGTGCTCACATATACTCACATCTCTCATAAACCTCATATTACCCCAGCCTAATGCTGGTACGGGTTACCTGCTTATTACCTGAGCCGCCCTTTCGGGTTTTCAACTCATCCAAGGATTTTATGTGCCTTTTTTCTATTTTTTATGGCTTTTTCATTTTTTTTCCGAAAATTTCTCTATACAAAACATGGAACAAAAATCCCATAAAAATAACGAAAAATAAACTGAAAAACAACTATAAGCAACTATCTATGATAAGCATAGTGAGTGCTTCCTCCCCCATACTTAAATCCTTCATTGACCTCAATGAAGTAAAGAGAAAGGAATTAAGCATAGAAGAGGAAAATCAGAAGACTCACATACGAAAGAAGATATGGAAGAACTCTTCAAAGGCATGGATAAATAGCTCGGAAATCTCCAGATGATCCGTCGTAGGAAAAACCGCGGGCACGGGTCCGGAACCGCGGGTGCGGGTGGTGCTCCCATTTTGAAAAAAAATGTTTAGAGAACACGATCAACAAAACTGAACACGAACTCACAAACAAACTCTGAATCTCGCCTTAAGCATTAATGTAGTACAAGCCTTGAAAATGCGAATTCCCCCATACTTGAGCATGACCATCGGTAACCATAAATCTCCCAAAAAGGATGGAGATAGAAGAAGATGGAAAAGATAGAAGGATGGAAAATAGAAGGTAGAATCTCGGGGGTTTCCCCCGAAAACCTTTATTTCAGGGGTTTCACCCGAAAGCCTTTTCTTTCGGGGGTTTCACCTGAAAGCCTTTTATTTCCATTTTTATAAATATTTTTGTTTTTTTTCATTTTTAATTTAAAATCAAACTTACAAAGGTTCAAAGGTTCTTTCTTGAGAGAAAACTCTAGCCTCCAAAAGTATGATCCAAAGTTCTCCTCAAAATAAACTAACATAAGGTTTATGTATGTCTTCCAAATAATCCTCAAAAAGATCTATCTTTAATCTATACTCGGATATGATATAACCCTAGGCCCAAAAGTCAAGCCCAAAACTTCCCCGCGTAGAAAACACCGATTGCGCGGGTTGCATGAGGATTGCGCGGCCGAGCAATTGTCATCCCACGCAATCATCCCTCAGTTGGAATTGTATGGCTTAGCAATTGTCGTCCCGCGCAATCATCCCTCAGTTGGAATTGCGCGGCTTAGCCTCTGAATTGCGCGGCCGAGCAATTGTCATCCCGCGCTTTTGCCTCGGTTCAGCATTCAGGCGTCACTTCAGAGGCTGTTTTGACCCACTAAGAGTTGGAATTTTGACTCAGAATAAAAATATGAATTGTATCTCTTTGAATTAGCTTTCCAGTGATAACAAATTCAGCTCCATCCGAGCACTATAGCTCCCAAACCAAGCATTGCAAGATAGAGGTGTCGAAACAAGAACTCCAATGCATAGCCCGGGTTTAAGCGTTCTCTTCACACAAGCTCTTCGGCGTTAACTCTTCTAATATTCACTTGTATCACTCTAAGCTTCCTCAAACTTCACCATAGTCCTCTAAGATCCATCCCTTTCATGCTTGTTTGCCTAAAGATCTGCAAAACCGAACAAAACAAGCGCAAAACTCGAATTTCCTAGAAAACCTAAGAACTAGACTAAACTAAGCTAAAACCATGAAAAATAAACATAAATATGCATCCTAAACACTACCTAAATGCAAGTTATCAAATTCCCCCATGCTTAACCCTTGCTTGTCCTCAAGCAAGACATAAATCCAAATCACACCATAGAAATGCAATCTTGCATCCATCTCAAGACAAACAAGCATTTCACATATAATTAAAAACCCAACCAAGACTTCCTAACATGCATTATGATAAGCAACAAGTAAAGACCAGTCATCCATTCTAGACCTCACCAAGGTAATTGTGTTTGCACTCAAACTCTCAAGTGTTTAAGGGTATGTGTTTCACTCAAAATCAACCATGAAAACAAGACTACCATATGCTTGCATCAGAGTTCAAAATCTCCACTGTTGGGGATCAAATACATAACAAAAATCAAGAGGTCTTTTTAAGGTTTGTAATGGGGCCAAGGTAAAGAGAAATTTGGAAGGGATCATATTTGGCATGTGGTGCTAAATCCGGGATAAAGAACTAATCCTAAACCAAAATTCAACCCTTTTTTCATAACACTTCCAACTTCATTCTACCAACTCCTTACATTAACACTTAAGCACTTTGCTTCTCTCTTTTTTTTTTTCTTGCCTCTTCAACTCTTTTCTCGCTTTATTAATGAAGACTACTAACAATTAAGCTCAATTTTCTTTCTTTTTCTTTTCTTTTGCAATCAAACTTTTCATCTTCAATTTTTTTCACTTTGAAACCAAGAGTTGTATTTCCTCTTTTTCCACCTTTTCTTCCAATTCCCCCATACTTACATCAAACTCACACAAAATACAACCACAACCTAAAGTCCTAAATCCCGGATTATGGGTCAAGCTTATTAGGCTAGGAATCATTTTGTGGAGCTATCAAAAATAGGCTTAAAGGTCAAAAGAAATAGGGGTGTCAAAACATGGATCTTGTAAGGTAAGAAGGGAAATAATAGGCTTATAAAGAAACATTGCCTCAATCATTTTAATGTCATGCATTCAATCATATAAAGCAGCCTTGAAAAAGATTATTAACGCAAGTTCTAGAGCTAGATAATCATGGTGATACACTCAAGAATGTGGAGAACAAATATAATCATGAAAGCCAAAAATCTCACAAGGCAATTTTTTTTTTTGTCTAAAACTTCATAATGAATCTAATACTCAAGCTAAATACATGCTCAGTCCTATAATCAAGATAATCAATCAATGATCATGCTTATATCATATAATTTTCAGCAAGTCATGCAAATCATGGGTTAGAATTTACACATAACTCAGAAACACAAGAGGAATCAAACAATGGGGAAATAAGAACCTAAATGCAATATTTTTTTATTTTTTTTCAAATTTTTCTGATTTTTTTCAAGATTTTAATCAATGCATGCAAAAATTGAAATATGACCTAATCTAATGCAACTACATGCAATGCAAACAAGTAATTCCCTTCCCCCATGCTTAAAACATACTTTGTCCCCAAAGTATAGTAAGAAGTAAAGGAAAAAGAAAACTCACAAAACTCTAGTAATCCGGGTAGTACGGCGGGAAATCCGACGGTGGTGGTGAAGGCTTCTTCAGGTTGTCAATCTTCGGACCTGGGACATCTAAACACACACACAAGAACTATATAAAAAGAAAAAGATTAACTAAAAAAAAATTCCACTCTAAACATTGCGTTGCCTCCCAAGAAGCACTTGTTTAACGTCATTAGCTTGACCCTTAGCATGAATTGACAAGATTAGACATTGTCAATGCCCTTAATAACCTGTCAAAGCCCTGTGCACACATCTCAGAAAAGCATAAGTAACACATTGATAAATCAATTAAGCATAATATAACATTCAAAGACCGTTTTAATTTATCAAACATGTGTGCCCAATTTTCATGAGGTGGCATTTGTTCAAAGAAATTCAGCACAAGTGGTGGCTTTAGAAAATACTTACAGTATGAATTAAAGCACTTGTCAGCAATACCACTTTTATCAGAGATGAACTCCATATAATTCTCATCATCCACCTTGTGTTGTAGGCTTGGCTCCTCAGCTTGGAACTCCATAAGCTCTTGAGGTGAGAAGGTGGGGAAACTGAAGCATGGGATGTCAAGGCCTAACATAGGGTGCACCATGACAACGGGAACCTTAACAGGTATATCATGTTGATTTTCTCCCTCATGGCTGTCGACTTCATCAGCAAAGAAGTCATCTTGGTCGACAAAAGAGTCTTCTTCCAAAACCGTAAAACCCTCAAGCAATTTACTCCACGTGAGTGAAGATGATTCAGGCTCCCTAAGCTCTGTAAGAACCTCTATGCCAGCACAAACTTCCTTTGGCTCTGTGATGATCTGCTCAACTTGCCTTATAGGTGTGACTTCATATTGGGCATCAAATTCATCCTCATAACCCACATCAAGTGTCTTAGATTGCTCCTCAACTTGCATTTGGGTGTCTGACTCATGAACGTTTGACTCCAATGTGACTCAACCTCTCCTTTCACACAACTCAAAACGGCATGAGATCGTGGAATGAAAATATGAAGAACAAGACTCACAGTGCTCCTTGATTATAGTATCCACTCCTTTTGAGATATCCCTGATTATATCCTCAAGAGACTTATCAACCGGTTGGGGTGGTTGAGAAGATGACTCAACTAGAAAGCTTTGATGGCTCATGAAACATAAGAAATCCCAGTATTCCTCAGATCCCATGTATAAAAGCCTCTCATTGCTCATGTAGTCGGCCAATCCCCTTGTCTCAAAATTCATACCATGGATAACTCCCATGTTTACCTCGCTATCACTGTATCGTATTCCCCAAGCACCAATCTCGAACACATGGTCTTGAAAACTAGAAAAATAGTAATGGAAGTGTTCATCCTGCAACTGTCTACATTCAAACAAAGCCATGAATTAGTAGCACGGGTGTTATGAACCGTAAGATAGGTTTATAACACCAAGAATAGCACAAAAGTAAAAACACAAATAGCGACGAGTCCCCGGCAAAGAAATACCTAACTCCCTAACCTGAGTAAAGTGGAAACAAGGGTCGATCCCACAGAGACTCTTGTAAATGTGTTAATGCTTAAGTGCCAAGTAACTAAAAAGGGGTTTTTTGGAATGTTTAATCTAAACTAATATGCAAGAATAAAACTAACTATGAATGCAAAAGATGATTTGAGTATATGAGAGACAAACGTGTTCAACTAGTTAGTTCCATCATGATATTGATTCGCTGATCATCGATTCTCTTGATTCTCTTCTCACTTGAATAATATATTGTGGATTATGATCCTACTAAGGATTAAGATCCAAACTTCATATATAGTTGATAGAACTACCAGTCTAACAACCCTAATTACATAATAACCTAGAATACCTTCTAGATTCAATTAAATAACAGCATGACGATTCAAGTTATCAATAGAAACAAACACTTAGAGCAACCAGACATCTAAGTGATTTGTGAATTTATTCCCTTCTTTAACCAACTTGTCCAACCGGTACTAAATGGATTAAAGTATACTCTTGATCTAATTAACTCCAACCGGTAATTATTCAGATTCAGTTTTAACTAGAAATTCTATCAGGTAGCTAATCTAATAAAACCCTAATTTAGATTCAATTAAGCGCAGGGAATAATTTCTATTCAAGTTTGTTGAGAATCAATCAAACCTCACAACTACATATAAATCATGACTTCAATAACTAGCCAAACACAAGAGAAATTAGCAATGCATAATTGAATTAAAATCAAACTTACAAAGGTTCAAAGGTTCTTTCTTGAGAGAAAACTCTAGCCTCCAAAAGTATGATCCAAAGTTCTCCTCAAAATAAACTAACATAAGGTTTATGTATGTCTTCCAAATAATCCTCAAAAAGATCTATCTTTAATCTATACTCGGATATGATATAACCCTAGGCCCAAAAGTCAAGCCCAAAACTTCCCCGCGTAGAAAACACCGATTGCGCGGGTTGCATGAGGATTGCGCGGCCGAGCAATTGTCATCCCACGCAATCATCCCTCAGTTGGAATTGTGTGGCTTAGCAATTGTCATCCCGCGCAATCATCCCTCAGTTGGAATTGCGCGGCTTAGCCTCTGAATTGCGCGGCCGAGCAATTGTCATCCCGCGCTTTTGCCTCGGTTCAGCATTCAGGCGTCACTTCAGAGGCTGTTTTGACCCACTAAGAGTTGGAATTTTGACTCGGAATAAAAATATGAATTGTATCTCTTTGAATTAGCTTTCCAGTGATAACAAATTCAGCTCCATCCGAGCACTATAGCTCCCAAACCAAGCATTGCAAGATAGAGGTGTCGAAACAAGAACTCCAATGCATAGCCCGGGTTTAAGCGTTCTCTTCACACAAGCTCTTCGGCGTTAACTCTTCTAATATTCACTTGTATCACTCTAAGCTTCCTCAAACTTCACCATAGTCCTCTAAGATCCATCCCTTTCATGCTTGTTTGCCTAAAGATCTGCAAAACCGAACAAAACAAGCGCAAAACTCGAATTTCCTAGAAAACCTAAGAACTAGACTAAACTAAGCTAAAACCATGAAAAATAAACAAAAATATGCATCCTAAACACTACCTAAATGCAAGTTATCAAATTCCCCCATGCTTAACCCTTTCTTGTCCTCAAGCAAGACATAAATCCAAATCACACCATAGAAATGCAATCTTGCATCCATCTCAAGACAAACAAGCATTTCACATATAATTAAAAACCCAACCAAGACTTCCTAACATGCATTATGATAAGCAACAAGTAAAGACCATTCATCCATTCTAGACCTCACCAAGGTAATTGTGTTTGCACTCAAACTCTCAAGTGTTTAAGGGTATGTGTTTCACTCAAAATCAACCATGAAAACAAGACTACCATATGCTTGCATCAGAGTTCAAAATCTCCACTGCTGGGGATCAAATACATAACAAAAATCAAGAGGTCTTTTTAAGGTTTGTAATGGGGCCAAGGTAAAGAGAAATTTGGAAGGGATCATATTTGGCATGTGGTGCTAAATCCGGGATAAAGAACTAATCCTAAACCAAAATTCAACCCTTTTTTCATAACACTTCCAACTTCATTCTACCAACTCCTTACATTAACACTTAAGCACTTTGCTTCTCTCTTTTTTTTTTCTTGCCTCTTCAACTCTTTTCTCGCTTTATTAATGAAGACTACTAACAATTAAGCTCAATTTTCTTTCTTTTTCTTTTCTTTTGCAATCAAACTTTTCATCTTCAACTTTTTTCACTTTCACACAAGAGTTGTATTTCCTCTTTTTCCACCTTTTCTCCCAACTCCCCCATACTTACATCAAACTCACACAAAATACAACCACAACCTAAAGTCCTAAATCCCGGATGGGTCAAGCTTATTAGGGTAGGAATCATTTTGTGGAGCTATCAAAAATAGGCTTAAAGCTCAAAAGAAATAGGGGTGTCAAAAACATGGATCTTGTTAGGTAGGAAAGGAAATAATAGACTATAAGAAACATTGCCTCAATTATTTTAATGTCATGCATTCAATCATATAAGAAGCCTTTTGACAAAGAGTATTAACGCAAGTTCTAGAGCTAGATAGTCATGGTGATACACTCAAAAATGTAGAGAACTAATAATCATGAAAGGCCAAAAATCTCACAAGGCAATTTGTTGTCTAGAACTTCAGAATGAATCAAATACTCAAACTAAATACATGCTCCATCCTATAATCAAGGTAATCAATCAATGATCATGCTCATATCATATCAACTTCAGCAAATCATGCAAATCATGGGTTAGAATTTATACTCAACTTAGAAACACAAGAGTAATCAAACATTGGGGAAATAAGAACCTAAATGCAATATTTTTTGTATTTTTTTTCAAACTTTATTTTTTTTTTTATTTTTTTTTCAAGATTTTAATCAATGCATGCAAAAATTGAAATATGACCTAATCTAATGCAACTACATGCAATGCAAACAAGTAACTCCCTTCCCCCATGCTTAAAACAACTTTGTCCCCAAAGTATAGTAAAAAGTAAAGGAAAGAGAAAACTCACAAAACTCTAGTAATCCGGGTCGTTGTAGTATAGTGGTAAGTATTCCCTCCTGTCACACGGATGACCAGGGTTCGATCCACGGCAACGGCGCCAAATTTGATGAGCACTTTTACGTCGTTATAAAAGCACTATCAAAGAAATACCTAACTCCCTAACCTGAGTAAAGTGGAAGCAAGGGTCGATCCCACAGAGACTCTTGTAAATGTGTTATTGCTTAAGTGCCAAGTAACTAAAAAGGGGGTTTTTGGAATGTTTAATCTAAACTAATATGCAAGAATAAAACTAACTATGAATGCAAAAGATGATTTGAGTATATGAGAAACAAACGTGTTCAACTAGTTAGATCCATCATGATATTGATTCGTTGATCATCGATTCTCTTGATTCTCTTCTCACTTGAATAATATATTGTGGATAATGATCCTACTAAGGATTAAGATCCAAACTTCATATATAGTTGATAGAACTACCAGTCTAACAACCCTAATTAAATAATAACCTAGAAGACCTTCTAGATTTAATTAAATAACAGCATGACAATTCAAGTTATCAATAGAAACGAGCACATAAAGCAACCAGACATCTAAGTGACTTGTGATTTTATTCCCTTCTTCAATCAAATAGTCCAACCAGTACTAAGTTGATTAAAGTATACTCTTGATCAAATTAAATCCGACCGGTAATTAATCAGATTCAGTTTGAACTAGAAATTCAATTAGGTAACTAATCTAACAAAACCCTAGTTTAGATTCAATTAAGCACAGGGAATAATTTCTATTCAAGTTTGTTGAGAATCAATCAAACCTCACAACTACATACAAATCATGACTTCAATAACTAGTCAAACACAAGAGAAATTAGCAATGCATAATTGAATTAAAATCAAACTTACAAAGGTTCAAAGGTTCTTCCTTGAGAGAAAACCCTAGCCTCCAAAAGTATGATCAAAAGTTCTCCTCAAAATAAACTAACATAAGATTTATGTATGTCTTCCAAATAATCCTCAAAAAGATCTATCTTTAAGCTATACTCGGATATGATATAACCCTAGGCCCAAAAGTCAAGCCCAAAACTTCCCCGCGTAGAAAACACCGATTGCGCGGGATGCATGAGGATTGCACGGCCGAGCAATTGTCATCCCGCGCAATCATCCCTCAGTTGGAATTGCGCGGCTTAGCCTCTAAATTGCGCGGCCGAGCAATTGTCATCCCGCGCTTTTGCCTCAGTTCAGCATTCAGGCGTCACTTCAGAGGCTGTTTTGACCCACTTAGAGTTGGAATTTGGACTCGGAGTAAAAATATGAATTGTAGCTCTTTGAATTAGCTATCCATTGATAACAAATTCAGCTCCATCCGAGCACTATAGCTCCCAAACCAAGCATTGCAAGATAGAGGTGTTGAAACAAGAACTCCAATGCATAGCCCGGGTTTAAGCGTTCTTTTCACACAAGCTCTTCGGCGTTAACTCTTCTAATATTCACTTGTATCACTCTAAGCTTCCTCAAACTTCACCATAGTCCTCTAAGATCCATCCCTTTCATGCTTGTTTGCCTAAAGATCTGCAAAACCGAACAAAACAAGCGCAAAACTCGAATTTCCTAGAAAACCTAAGAACTAGACTAAACTAAGCTAAAATCATGAAAAATAAACATAAATATGCATCCTAAACACTACCTAAATGCAAGTTATCAGTTACCTCCCAAGCAGCGCCATTGTTTAACGTCGATGGCCCGATGTCAACATGATCGGACATCGTCAATGCCCTAAGCAATCTGTCAAAATCCTGTGAACAACTCTCATGTAGACAAATATAGCATAATGATAACTTGAAACTAAATAATATAGCATTCAGACACCGTTTCAGTTTATCAAACCTACTAGAAAAATCAGGTTTAGCAGGTTTAGGATAGAACCAGTTGGAAGGACGAGGTAGTCTATCAAAAGTTATGATTTTTATCTCAACACTACCACCTTTAGAATTTAAGAAATTACTAGGTAAACTATCATGCTCATGACCTTTTGCAGACACAACAGGCAAACAAATATCAAAAGAAAGTAAAGAAGGATACAAGGATCATGATCGATCATAACAAAGGATTCCATGGCAGGAGACATAGACATCTCCTCAAGTGGAAGGGAAATCTCCATATCATCATCTAGCTCCTTCTTCGAGTCATTAGGCCCGTCGTCATCACTCCAAGAGCTGTTTAACTTAAGGAAATATTCCTCCTCCGTCATTACATGACTATGATCATCCATCTCTTCATCCAATGAAAGGTCTATGGGTGCCTCTGGAAATGATGGAACTGGCTCTTCAGGGGGATCTGTTGGTTCTGTAGCGGAACCACATGAGCGGTTGTCATCCCGTGTGCGCGGTTCATGCACAGAACTTTGATCTTTGAGAATTGCCTTCGTCTTTATGGCCAGCATCTCCTCTAATTTTCTTTGTTCAGTAATTTGGTTCTCCAATTTCTGCATCTCGATTTCTTTAGCTCGGATATAACAAAAGAAATCCCATTGGTCGATGGGTTTCCAAACGACGTATAGTCCATCGCTCTCGCGGTATATCCTTAGTTGGGACTCAAGAGTCATCCCAATAAAGATGTGATGGCAAGCATCATCAAGCCCTACGTGTAACCTCCAAACAGAGAGTTCATGCAATTGTTTCTGGCACCTAGTGAAGTACTCATGAAAGGGTTCATCCTGCAACTGACAAAGCCTAAACGCAGACATTAGTATATACAAGTGTAGACCGTAAGATAGGTCTACACAGGAGGATTTAGGATTTCTGGACGAACAGAAACCGCGAGCGCGGGTATAAACCGCGGACGCGGGTCTGGCCGCGGGTGCGGGTACGAGACGCGAGCGCCGGTCGATCAAAAACGCCGATTATTCAGAAAATTAAAACCGATTCCCCGGCAACGGCGCCAAAATTTGACTCGGCTAAAGTCGTTGTTGCCAAGATCAAAAATAAATTACCCTAAACAATAGTATATCATGCAAGTAAGGGATCGAACCCAAGAGAATCGGTATTCTGAACAATAAGCAAAGACAAAACAGGGGGTTTTGGGAGTTTAAACAAGCAAGTAAATTTAGGTATCAAATCAATTAAGGAAAGCAGAGTTCATTCAATCAATTCCACCTTTTTAATCATTCGATCATCAATTCATCCACTTTTCTATTAATTCCCAGGTTAATTCCAATCCTTATAAAAGATTTCCGCTTGTCCACGGTCCAAGCGAAAAGATGATATGAACAAGAACGCTTAATTCAAATCATGCAAAGTATTAAGGATAGAAGGATATCAAATCATGCAATCAAGCTACGAGTCTCATGCATAAAATAATAATCAAACACACCTTTTCAATTCTAGTCCAGGGTCCTAGAAAAGAATTGTTTTAAGGATAAATAAGATTGCACAGGCAACAATCAAACTAATCCAAACAATAGAATATCAATCAAATTCAACAAGTTGCGCACCAAGAGAAATCAATTGATAATCATAAAATTTAGCACAAGAGTTTTGATATTAACCAAGGGATAGAAAAGTTACCAGAATCTCACGAATTACATAAAAAGGTTTCCTTGATCAAAAAAACTCCAAGGGAAATTAGTTTTCCATAATAAAACTGAAATAAAACCTAGAAAGTAAAAGTGTGCTAGATAATGTGTGACCATAAAGTCTGCTACAAAACTAAGCTTAAATAATCGAAAACAATAACCGAAACATAAAGATATAAATATAGATAAAAGATAAAATAAAAACAAAGTCGGCGCTTCGGAATAAGCTCCACCCGCGAGCGCGGTTCACAACCGCAAGCGCGGCTCAATCTTCATCCCTCGGCCGCGGAACCTCGACGAACCGCGAGCGCGGTTTCCACCCGCGAGCGTGGGTCTTCTGACACTTAGAGTTGGAATTTGAACTTCGGAGGTGATTTTGACCCACTTAGAGTTGGAATTTGAACTCGCCGTAAAAACATGAATTGTAGCTCTTCGAGTTAGCTTTCCAATGATACTAAATTCAGCTTCATCCGATCATCATAGCTCCCGAACGGTGCGTCACAAGAAAGTGGTGTCAAAACAACTCCAAATCAACACTTGTCTTCAAAACTCTTGCGATTCTTCAAATCGTGTCTTCGGTCTTCATATGACAATTATGCTCAAAACTAACCTAAACACACTCAAATCATACCTAAAATACAAGAGTTAACCTATAGTAAACTAGAGCGTATCATGCATCATATGATACTCATCTCCCAAGTTGAACGCTAATTAGATGCTTCAAGTTTTATGATCCCAAATATTGTTTCTCATAGATCATCAACGTGATTCAACAACATGAACGAATAGATCATATATATTATATTTATATATCTACACAAAGACCATCATCAGCTTGACGATTCTTCAACATGAACATGTAATCTAATGGGAAATCTTATGTACATATAATGAACAAAGTCTGCAAAGCAGACATACCACACTCTGAGTACGTAACGGATCAATCGAACCCCATTGCTGGGCATATATAGTTCTTGCTGATCGAAAGGGAAAATGGATAATTCATTAGATGCCAACTGTCTTTCCTAGCAACCAAAGAACCAAAGACATCTCAATCCCAAATATCAATTGCAGCCAAGTTCTGTCTATCATGAAGCCGTATACTGTGATCCCTGCTTTGTGGTGCTCAAAATATTTCACTGCCAAACACACAATCATTATATAAATGCTTCATTAGTTTATAAATCTGAAAACACTCTCAGTGGCTCATTGGTTCAGCTGTGAGTTTCCAATAACAGATTTTATTTTTTTGAAAACGCTTGTAAGAGTTTATTGCCAGTAGAGTTAAGGTGACTACTCAAGTTGTAGCATATATTTTGAAACTAATTTTTTGATGCCCATATGATTTTTTTTATAAAAAAGGTCACAAAGTTGTACCAAACAAGCCCATAATGCAGATTTTTATGAGTACATGTTACTCACCAAGAGCTTGTCTTTTCTGGAACGAGGTATTGTTATATGCATATCCATGGATCATCCTAGTGTTATCCAAATCGTCTTCTTCCACTCCAGAATCTTCTCCATCTGATTCAACACTGAACCTTTGGTTGAAAATGGGATCAGCACTCATTTGCTGGATCAACACTGGAGTATCCGGATCTGTGGAGTTGAAAGAGTCAATAGTTGCACAAACATGCCACTTGGCAGCTAAGCAGGTAATTCCTTGAGCCTTGTGTGTAATCTTGGTTGCGCTACGCAGTATAATCATTAGACCCGTCACCAGAGTGATCGAACACAACTACAATATACACAAGGGCAAAGCATCTGAATAAACAAGGAAGATTGAACTTGCTAGTAAAGTTTTACTAAAAGCTGCCGCATCATAGCTGCTCAAAATTAGATCATTATATTTTGGGCTTACCAAACAACACTTAGGCCCCGTTTGGTTACAATTCATGAAAACGTAAATGGAATGGAAATGAATGTAGTTTATTTTAATGTTATGATACATTGACAAAAAAAAATCAACTTGTTTTGCACAATCTCTTATCCATTGTAAAAAGGGGCTTGCTCCACCTCAATCATTCTTCCATCAAGGGGTGGGTAACAAAATGGTGGAATCACTCCCTTCTATCTCACTTTTACAATGGACAAATTGTTGGATGATTTTTTTTATATAAATGTATTATGACACTAAAAATGGTCTAGATTTATTTCGTTTCCGTTTACATTTCCATATGTCACGAAAAACCAAACGGGGCCTTAGTAGAATGCTCCTAAGTCCTAATAAAGAATGAGAGAAACATCTTACTGCGAGTTCTCCAGCCTTAACGATATTGACTTCAGCATTAGCCTTGGTGGTCATCAAAAGAGATGAAAACTGACTTATGGTGATCAATGCCAATGCATACAAAATAAACTGACGGAAGCGGTGGCTGATGATCTTTAGATGCCTCCTGATTCTGAGGTGTTCAGCTAGAATAGAAGCCACATCAGAGTCCTCGTCCTGGAAGACATTGGCAAAGTCCTGCAACCGTAGGATCTGAAGGTAGCAGACCAAGCGGAAGAGAACGCACAAGAGGAAGAAGACTGTGGTGCGGTAGAGCCATGACAAGAGCTCAAGTGTACATGCCATGGCATTACTCAAAAGAGCGTTCCCCGTGAAGGGGATCAGTGTGACCCCTGAAGCGTACCACCAGATTTTGTAGGAGCATTCGGCTGCAAAGCAAGGGAGAACAAAGATGGAACATATCCACAACGACTTCTGCATTAGATCGAGAAACATAAAGGTGAGAAAGGAGGCGTTCAACATTATCTTACATTGTAATGTATTATGCTGTTTTATAATGCTTTATTATATATGTATTATAGTGCAAGATAATGCATACTTAATTGTAGTCCAAACGAACGAACCTAGCTGTTCATTTACTGAATTTTATAAAGAAGTTTATTAGTCTTGGGGTCCAATGGAATTTTTGTGCTCATACTAGATCTTGTACAGAAAGACCCCGTCATTCAACAAAAATTAATCTCCTTGTATGCTACAGAGGTATGTATGGAAAGGTTTAATATACAATGTAAGGCTTCTGTTTCATCACACTATGACTTTATCAGTTAACTAATCAGCAGCGTTAATAGTACATCCACAGGAAAATGAAGGGAAGGGATATAAATGGAGTTTTTGTGTTCATACTATGGCTCGGGATTTTGTAGGGAAAAACTCATCATTCAACGAAAATATAATCTCTTTGTCCGCTAAAGAGGTTTGTATACCAGGGGTTTAATTTACCAATGCAACTCTATAAGCCTAGCTTACTAATCTAAGAGAATTCGGAGGGCTGGCCAAGAGATAGCATTAGGAATGAGAGATTAGACATCACTACCTCAGTGCTAGATTCTTTGATGAGCAAAGGTCCAATATACAATATCACATCAAGTTATCAGCTAACTAATCAGCATCATTAATAGTACATACACAACAAAATGAAGGGAAGGGATCTAACAGGTGGACCATATAGTATTTGCTTTTGGACCTTAGCGTTGAATGACCCAGAGCCTTTAAATGGCATATTTCCAATTCTTGTGTCCTACTCATCGGCCATTATATACAAAAACAGGTGGACCATATAATATTAGCTGTTGGATCTTTCTTATAGTCCAATGTGAAATCAACAAAACTAATTAATCAGCTGAAAGATCTCCAAGACACTGCCAAAATCTGGAATAATCTAAAACACTGCCTTAAGCCTCATCAAAAAAATTTAGGAAACCCCATTTTGACATTTTCAACATTGGTTAATTTCAAACAAACCTGATTATTAGCAGTCATCAACTCATCATTCAATAAATTAAAACCAAATTCACAAAACCAAATTCCATATATACGGAAGGAATTGATAATAGCACATACATTGAGGTGCTGGGTGTAATTTCTCTTAACAGCAACGGACTCATCGACAAGCTTGTCAAAGAACAAGAACCTCCTGAGTCCGTACTTCCTAACGAAATTCGAGAGGCAGGCGAAAGAGAGGGCGGCGACGGAGGAGAGCGAGAGCTGAGCGACGCCGTCGTAGGGCCGGCCGTGCTCGGCGTCGCACGTGCTGCAGGCGAGGACGAAGTGGGAGAACGCCGGGATGACGACGGCGAAGACGGCGAACACCAGCCAGGATAAGACGGCGGAGGGCCACGTAGACTGGTCGACGCACATCCACTGGAGACAGCGCCGGAAGCCCCGGAGCTCGTCGTTGGCGTTGGAGAGGATCCGGTTCAGGCTCCTCTTCCGCCGGGAGGCAATCAGCGGCTCCTTCGACGTCGTCGGTGTCGTCGATTTGGCATGATCGGCGTTCGTCATTTAGGGCTTTTTGAATTTTCGAATTCAGATTCAAGAAGGAACGAAATTGATTGAGATGGGGGTTTTGTTAGGTTTTGGTATTGTGAGATTTTTTGGGAGGTTTTTTGTGGATTCTGATCGAATCAATGTGATTTTTTGGAGATTGAGTTGGAGACAAAATGGGATAATACAGGGTGGGGCATGGCTGATCTGAGCTGGGTTGAAGAGCAAAGATAAAAGCGGGAAACCATGGGATGAGGAGAGCCGAGAAGGAAGATATAGCAAATGACGATTTCCAAACGGCTATTTTGACTTTCAAGTGAAATTCAACCTCGACAGTAAAAAAAGTATAAAATCGAGAGTTATTTATCAAAAAAAAAACTACCGTTTACAAGACAATATTTTTTAATAAATCATTTTTTATAATTTTATTTTTAAAAAATCACTTTTTATAATATATTTTAATAAGTTGAACTACTAATAATATATTTTGGACCAAGGGAGAGAAGATCATTTGTTTTTTTGGTTAAGGTATGATTTATAATATATCTTTTTTATAATTTATAATAGTTTTTATTTTAATTTATACCTTTTTATTCATAATTGTTTTTTTGGTTCATTATATAACTTCAGATTCATCAAAGTTCATCTTATAATTTATGCCTTTTGGTTCATATCAATTTTTCTTTTGGTTCAAGTTTTTGTAAAACAAGGTTCATAATATTTTTTTGGTTCATATGTAACTCCCCGTCTTTGCATCGTGGCGCTACTCGACAATTGACCTCACTATGTACTACTTATGCTAGCCTGACAACAAATCCACTCGACTCTTACAACTAGAGCATGGCGAGAAAACACGAAAAACATCCAACTTTTAATTATAAAACAAGAATGGATTCTACAATACAAATTTACAACTTCTTCTCACCAACCGTCGTCCAATTGACTATTGAACCACAATTGTAAACCAATCTAAATACATAATATTTCTTATAAAATAAATCGATTAAAGACCCCCCACCAACCCGATCCTAACGACACACACACAACAATGATATGCTCTAACATCCAGCTGAGACTTGATAAACTATAGTTTCTACATTGTAACTAGGACTTTTTAGTACATTTTAGGAGAGTTATAGGATCATTTAGAGTGTTTATTATGAGATTGAAGTTTGAAGAACAAGTGAAGAAGATCGAGTTTTTAGATGAGAATCAAGTAAAGAGATGATCTGCAGAAGGCTGCATTCGCGAGTGAGATGTCGCGATCGTGGTAGCCGTTCCTAAGAAGGCCAATAACTAGAGAGAACAACCACGACCACGGTTTTCACCGTCGCGCCCACGGTGACATTACTGAGAGTTGTTGGATTGGATTGAAGGTCGTGAGCGTAGATTGCACCGTCGCGATCAGAGTAGTTAAGATAGTCAAATCGCGGTTGCGGTTACTTGTGCCGTGTCCGCAGCTGTGCCGGATCCCCCGCACGAGAAGACTTTTCGAGTTTATTTTATTTGTTTCCTTTTCTTATCTTTAGTTTTCATGTGTTTTTTTTTTTTGCTTTAAAAGACATTTTAGAGTTTTATTATTAGTATTATTATTCCAAGTTTAGAGGAAAAAAACCCTAGAGAGATTTGCTATTGTTATGAAGAGCTAAAACTCCCTTATCTCATTTATTAGTTGAAGCTTTTGGATCAAGTAAGTTGTGAGATTTTATTCTAAAGTATTTTTCCTTTTATTATATCAATTTCTCTTGTGCTTAATTGTTATTGAATGTTATTGATTTTCTCTTATTTGGCCAACTTTTTGATATTGATTGTAATTCTATAGCTAGGATTTAGATTTTCTCGTTGAAAAGCTTCATCCTTGGTAGCAAATTCATTGTCTTAGGACTGGTTGGACTCAGACATTTGAGAAAGAGATTGATTGTTTGTGAATGCTTAACTCGTTGTTTTGTGTTTGCATGTATCTTGAATTATCTTTGTTCTTAATGATAATATTGAATTGATTTATAATTGTTTCATCATTGTTTGATTTTAAGTGTTTGCGGGACTCATTGACTTGTTAATTACAGAAGAAAAGGATAAGAATAATCAAAGGGTTGAAATACTTGATGAAGAATCAATGACCAATGAACTTAAACCCAAAAGTGGATACTTGTGAATGAAACTGCTTTCTCTACTTGATTCAACCCAACTTGTTTACTTGTTTGTTATTGGCTTTGCTTTTTAGAATTAGAAATCCAACCCCCCCCCCCCCCCCCCCTTTCACATTCTTTAGTTGATAAATTATTACCTTGGGAATACAAGATTTCTTTGGGTTCGACCCTGACTTATTGACTATACTTAGTTTAGAAATATGATTTTATTTTTGATAAAGCACGATGACTTTCAGCTTATCAAAATTTGGCTCCGTTTCCGAGAAATCTTTTGTCATTTTTAAGTTTTAATATTCTTATCAATCTTTATGTGGACCTAGCGTATGGTCCACACTCATGCTACTAACTCATCTATTCTCCTTTTTTATTCAAAAATTACTAGCACTATTTCTAAGATGAGGTGTGAAGCTCACAATCTCTTTCGTAAACTACCATTCAACCCCGATTCTATTGAGATAGAGATTGAGACAATGGCTTAACATACATTGAGGCAGTTGACTACAACAAATTTCGAACAACAACCATTGGCGGTGTAGTTTCTTAAGCTTGGTGAGGAGAGGATTTTGAGCTTAAGTTTGGATTGATCTATCTTTTACCCCAATTCCATGTGCTTAGTGGTGAAGATCCAAACAAGCATCTTGTTGAGTTTCATGTTGTCTATACGTACTAGCATGAAGCCAAAGTAGGTGACTGAGGATCAAATTAAGTTGAGGGTGTTTCCTTTCTCCCTAATGGATATAGCCAAAATGATTGGTTCTTCTATCTTCCCTTGGCACTATTGACACTTGGACAAAGATGAAAGAGGCATTCCTAGAGAAGTATTTTCTTGCCACGAAACAGACTAGCTTGAAGAAGGATCTAAGCAACATTGAACAAGATGCCAATGAGAGCTTATATAACTATTGTGAGAGGTTCATAAGGTGGGTGGCTAATTGCCCTTACCATGGATATAGTGAGAAGAATCTTATCTTCTACTTATATGAGGGCCTCTTTCTTGATGAAAGGAGAATATTGAATGTTGCATGTGGTGAGAGTATCATGAATAAAACTCCTAAGGTAGCCTTTGAGATGATTGGTGACCACTTTCTAAGGAATCTAAGCAATTCAACAAAAGAGTTGGCTCACATTCAGCTAAAACAACCAATGCAGTCAATGTGAACTTTTCAATGAATTCGGAGGTACAAGAGTTGAAAAACATGATGAAGTTGTTGATGTTGGCCAATGCTAATCACCATGACAAAGATTGTAGGATTTGCTCTGATATTTCTCATCCCACTGATGCTTGTCTTAAACTTCAATAGCCTAATCCAGAGGTGAATTTTGTGGGTGGTTTTGAACCACCAAGGCCGAGGTATGATCCATACTACAACACATACTATTCGGGGTGGAATGACCATCCCAACTTTAGATATGGTAATCAACCTCAATACAATCAATAAGATCTGCAATAATTCAGGCAACTTTATGCTCGTAGACCACAAATGCAAAATCCTAGCTCTTCCATATCAGCTGAAGAGATGATCAAAAACCTTGCTTCCATTGTCGATCAAAATGCGAAAGGAGAACTAATAAAACAAGGCTAGTGCAAGGAACTTGGAAATCTAGATTTGCCAAATTTCCATCTCAAACCATAAACTCGAGGGAGAATGTGAGTGAAATCACATTGAGGAGTGGGAAAGAGTTGAAAATCGATGAGTTGAACTCCAAAAACCGCGACAACAGGATGAAAACCGCGATCGCAGTTTGTATACAAAATCAAATGATTACATTCTGGAGGAAAACCGTGACTGCGGTTGAAATGACCGCGATTGTAGTTCAGATACAAGAACCTCGAGCAAGGTTCTAAAGAAAATCTGCAACCACGACGGAGAGATGACTGCAACCGCAATTTGATTACATAGGACTGGAATAAATTTCTGAATGAAAATCTCGCCCGCGGTGACGGTGAGCTAGAATATTCGAAAATCAAGGTTCATCGCGATCGCTGGTTGACAACCGCGATCGCGGTACTCTACAGAAATTGAAAATGATTATGTTCGTCCCAATTTTCCTCCTCTTGGCTCTCAAAAGCCAAATGCTCCAATCCTAAAGGCGCTAAAGGACATTAGAAGGCCAAAGAACGACAAGGAATCTTCAAAATCTTTTCCAAGTGTGAGGTAAACATCCCTTTGCTTAAAGGAACGCTATACTATTGACCAAGTAAGAATGTTTAGTTTTCAACCAATTTAGAACTGTAAATGATCAATAAAAAAAAGGAACAACCAACTATGACTTGAAATGGGTTTAAAAACTCCACATATTGTCAAGGATCATCATCATCATCATCATCATCATCATCATCACCATCGACCTAGTGAAGGTTCGCTTAGACCTGGGTTCCGGTTCCACAGATTCGGCGAACCGGTGGTTCCGGTTCCATAGAACCGGCGAACCGGCGTTTTTGGAACCGGAACGGTTCCCACTACGATTTCGGTTCCTCCGCCCTCGAAATCGAAGATTCTGGTGGTTCTACCCACAAAAAAATAAAAATAACCAAACCGCGTCCGCAGTTTTCCTTCAGAGGTAAAAAATGAAGATTTTTTTAAATTTTTTTTTATTATTTCCGGAACCGAAACCGGGAGGAACCGGCCGGAACCAGAACCGGCACCGGGCAACCGGCCCAAGACCAGTTACGTTTCTGGTTCCATTGTTCCGAGGAACCGGACCCAAGTCTAGGTTCGCTATAGCGGAATCTGGGGGGTCAAGATGGGGGTACTCCTTCCTAAGGGAAAGGGGGTACACGGTACGCCCGATAGACCTAAGAAAAATTGAAATTCAGTTATGTGACAATAATAACTAAGTTTAGTTAGAATGCACCAAAATTGATATAGGAACTAAATCCATCTCAAAAGCAGTATATAAAAGCCAATGAGCATGAGGATGCCCCCAAACCTATCGTCAAAGATTAAAAAAAAAATTCTTCTAGAAACTAGCACGTAATAGCCTACTAACAAAATAGACTGACAAAAATGCACATAGCTATTCCGATCCAGTGTAATGAATGCCACAGGGGCTACAAGAACCTCACATCTCCTATACTTCAACCACACCCAACATGTCCGAAATCAATACCAAATTCCATTAGAAAACTCCTATAACTAATCAATGAACTAAGAAAACTCATGACTCATGGTGGAACATCTGGTTCTTTAGGAACAAAAAAAATCCTTAACCCAACGAACCAAAACACCTTCGGAGATGATTTCGAAATTACTAAATTCTTAAAAAGCAAATGAAGGAATGGAGGCAAGCACGCCCTGCAAAGATCAACACTGAGAGAAACCCCAACAATATGCCACCAACAAGTGGGTTGCTCCACAACATGGTTTTGTAAAACACAATTTTAATGGAGCCAGGAATAAAGATGACGCCTAATCATTTGGCTTTTATTCTTAGAACCACATGTGGTCAAATTATTAGTTTGAATAGTGGCACTCATGACCGAGCCCTTCGTGCAGGTATCCAAGTCTTGTCGTTCGTTATGGTTGCTCCCGTACTGAGATTGAGGATGACAACCAGTGTCTAATTGACGCCATTAATGGCATTCTCTGTTGCCGTAAAAAATTGAGATCGTCTTCATCGACATCCTTTTTGAGCTCTAACACCTTCAATCTTAGAGCCTCGCTTGCGTGTTTAGGGAGGTCAACTATATCGCTAACTACATCGCTTCATTCTTTCGCAGTCTCCTCTACTTTGATGGTAGCCGATCCAAGCCTCCTCGGCCTCATTTGTGTGTTGATGCTCTAGGGCAGAAAACGCCGTGTTGTTGCCATCTCCTCTTGCCTTATTAAAAAAAATGGAAGACTGATGTTATGCCTAAAACCTAACACCTGAAAGGAAAATCCCAATAACAATTAGTTAAGGCATAAGAAATGGCCTGTAATGTATACAGGATCCAGGGTGAATAAAATTAAACAAGACATCCACCAACTAGTGTTTTTTATCATGCATAGAACAGAAAGTTACATAACCAATTATTATGGCAATGGGTCTATCAACACCACCCACTAAGTACATTTGGTAAGAAAATCCTTTGTTCACTCATAAATGACAAGTTTGCTACCATAACCTAACCATCGGATAAGTGTTGATGGGAGAAAATATTGTGAAGGAACCCCCAATAACCAGCCACCACTATGGAAAGATACACATCTTTCCCTAATAGCCAACTGTACATCAACTCATACTGAAAACCCACAATAACAAGTAACATTCCAATAGAGCACACCCTTTGGGTGACCATTTTCAGCTACAAAATGAATTGCAAACCTCAACAGGCTGCCATCATACCTGCTTCCTACGTTCTCTTCTTCAAGACCCTATTAACAATACTAGGGCCACAAAACCAGCACAGTTTGGCTCCCTCTGAAGAGGTTAGGAAAATGGAGAATTGACAGTATGAACTCTGTAGATGTGAACAATTTAGGTGTGCAACATAAGCTGAAATAGCTGACATGCTATGACTAGCTATTCTTAATAGCTTGTGAAAATCAGCCAGCTTGTGTCTTATACGTTGGTGTAGTAGAATGAGATGGAAATGAAGCCTTACCATAAAAGAGAAAAGGCATCAGAAAAATCACAAATCCATTTAGAAGAGTTTCAAGAAGCACCTATCGAGGCAATATCATTCTTATCTCTGGCCCTGCAATACATAGTTCAGGGTAGATCATGAGTAATGCAGCTATAGCCCCTTTCACTTATCTAAACAAATAATTGTAATCATCTAAAGAATTAATAACATCACTAAAACAGCAGATAATCACGTAAAATCAATATAGACTCATATGAAAGTTTATTGATGTCTTGCACCAAAAAAAAAAAATATTTCAACAGATGCAGTAAAATCTCTAAGAAGGAAATTACACTAAACCTACACCAACTATATATGCGTATTAGCTGCAACGGCAATAACGGTAAACCAAACAGTCAAAACTAATCTGCTACTACACGACACATCAAGCAGGGTCAGCAAAAACGGATTTCTAACTGACATCAACCATGTAGACGCACTACAATCTTGTGGGAACATCATAAGCTTCTTTATGACAACAAGATCAACAACAAGAAGACAGAAAGACGACATTGACAGTAATTTCCGCTAACTACACGACAAATGCAGGATCAACCATTCATATTATACCTGAGTATACAAGCATGTGCATAACACGCACCAATATCATTATGTTCCAAGAAAAGACCACTATAAACGGTAATAACGAACTTTCCCTGTCTGAAAAGCCGCAAGATCAGCCAGATAGAAGCCAAAAAAGGCGCAACGAGAATAATCAATACCTAATGGACCTTTAATCAATCTCCTAATTTGGAGCATGAACAAATTCCTCACACAAAATCAAATTATAGATGAATCAATCTTGGAAAACCTACAAAACGGATTTCTAACGACCAAACAAACAATAGAATACTTGCATGAAAGAAGAGTGGTGGTAAATTGCACCTGTAGAACATGAATCAACTCCAAGAAAGTTTATTTGTACAGAAAGAAATCTCAAGAATTCAACAAAAAAATAAACATAAGAGAACAAGAGCATGTTGGGTTCAGTATAAGATCCAAATAACAAATGCTAAGTTGAAAATTGCTCAATCAACACTAGATGAACAAACATTATCTTCTATTCGAGCCATTTTCTGTTGCACACCTCCTGCTTTCACCAAATAAAAAGGTCCATTTGCACGTTATAAGTAGCTCTTAAACATTAACTTGATAGATTCCAACTTCAGCACATAAATCAAATCAACCTCATCTGCAACTTGATCAAAATCAAAAACTCTGAACAATGTGATATCATCTGGCAACATCATAAATAACACATCATGACACAAGACCTCATATGGATAACCTAATGTGAAAATGGAAATCAGAGAAAGCAAAATTTAACCCCCAGGACTAGCAATTATCAAACATGAAAAATAAGGGAAAGGTTAGCAAGGAGACAGGAAACCACATATGAGAGTTAGGAGTGCTTTCAAGTGTAAAGCAACAAGTTACCTTTTCCATTATGAATTTCATCATTTTCTACATAGTATAATGGCGAAGAGAGAGCATGATCTTAGGGGTAACACAGATCTTAGACCAAATGACTTTGATTCTACTAAATTATTATAACTTCAACAGAGCTAAAAGGAACTAAATTAAAAAAAAATCTCTTTCTTCTTCTTTCTTCATTTGCTGCCATGCTCAACAACATCAAACATATGCTTAAACCTCAGATCTCCTCTTAGAAGATCGTACAGACGCCACATACATTCTAGATTAGGACATACTATATTACTCAGTTCACTTCTTTTTTTTTTTTGTTTTTTTTTTCCATCTCTGATAATTGCATACAAAGATAAGATGAAAAGAAAAAACCTAAGAGAGCTTCTCTTCCACCATCAACCACCGTTTATCATTACATCTGATCTTCATCGATCCTTCCTCGTTCAAAGGATCCGCCGTCATCGCTTATCAGAGCCTCAAAGCGGTCGTCTGGAAATCATCGGCGCAGACGAAATCGTCCACTGGAGGGAGATTGAGATCAAAGGGCAAGGGTTTCCTGAAGGACGACGAAGCCATGTTCTCCCCCTCGTCGCCGATTTCATCGACCACCGACGACGAAGAATCGCAGTCACTCCGGCAATCCTCCGGCGCCATCGGCGGCAGCCTCGGCTGCGGTATCCTTGGCTCCTTAGCCAAAGTGACCGAAGCCGTCGCCGACGTCCTCGGCCCGCTGTACGACTCCAGAGTGCTACTCATACCGCTCGAAGTCGGCCTCCGGATGTCGTACGGGTCGTCGAGGAGCCAGACCATGGAGCCGGATCCATTGTCGGCCTCTCGGAAGGAAGGGTGGTTGGTAGGGTTAAAAGGCGAACGGGAGGGAGAGATCGGGAAATTCTTCTTCGCCTTGGGGCCACGGAGGTTACCGGCGGCGATATCGTACGCCTTGGCAGCTTCCTCGGCTGAGTCAAAGGTACCGAGCCAGACACGCGTCTTCTTCAACGGATCTCTGATCTCGGCGGCGTACCTTCCCGACGGCCTCTTCCTCACCCCTCTGAACCTCATCTGTACAGATCCCTCGTCCGCGTTGGGGAACTGAGCCCCCACCGCCGTCATCGCTGCCGCGGTTGTTCTCCCCCGCTTCATGGTGTTCATAGATGGATGGATATTTTGAGAGAGAAAGCTTAGATTCAGACGATGCCCATGAAAGATTGGGTTCGTCAACCAAGACAAAGGATTTATCAGAGAAAGGAGAGAGAAGGATGAAATGGAGAGAAAAAGGCAAAAGGCAAAGGAAAAAGATAAGAAACTGAAACAAAATTGGTTGTTTTGTGTGCTCAATTTCTTTCCTTTGCTTCACCTCTTGATCTTCTCTCCCTTTCTCTCTCTAAGATTATGATGGGGAGGAAGATGATGGATCGCATGGTTTTCTCTTCTTTTCCTTTGCTTCTCGATTTCTCCTCTCCCTCCCCACAAACAACTCAGAGAAGAGCCTGTTCGTCCTTTTCCTCTCTCTTTTTCCTCTTTCTTTTACTTTATTTGAATTATTATTTCTTCAGTTTTCCTGCATTTCTAACGAAAAAAGAAAATCACTGGTCGAAATTACCGTAATACCCTCACATTAATCGATAAAAATTAAAATTGAAGTCGGATGCCGTTGCTTGAGTTGAGTAAAGGCTGCGTGTGAAGCCTTCTCTTCTCTTGCGTGGGCAGTGCTGTCTGTCGATTTAGGTGGGTCCCTGCTGCACCCATCAAATATTCAAATGCCACCTTTATCTATTTTCTTTCTCCTTTATTTCTTACAAACAATTTTAAATTTATTACTTTGATTTATTTTTTTTTCCTTATTTAATGAGGGGTTAGGTTTTGAATTTTGAGTTTGGCTTTGGACGTTTCACGTATGGTCTTGTAACGAGGATAAGGAAGAAATACTTTTGCTTGACCGATCAAGGATGTGTCTAAAGATTGTGTTAGAACAATTACCTTCAAGCTTGATGGGAAGAAACATGAATAGTAAGTCTTACACACTTTGTTAACCGATAGATATAATGAGTAATAATTGATCAATTTGTAGCGGTGAGATACTACCATTTATATCATACCATACAACATTAATAGTTAAGTGATTTAATGAATTAATTTATAATGAATACCATAAGTTTAATTGTCTACTTTTAACAATTATATAAAAGCATTCAACCAAAAAAAACAATTATATAAAAACATTATAAGTGCGTTATAATAAAGGTTTAAAAATCCCTATCAAAAAAATATAGGTTCAAAATCCTAACTACGTAAAACGGAAAATCATTCAATAAAGTGGTTTGTACATAAATATGACGTATTCAATCATTTTGTCGCACTAGTGATGATAGCTTATAATAGAAATAACACGACAAAATACACATTAACAGTTAAACCGACCATTTCGAAAATTTTCAATGATTACAACGACCTGAAAATAAATATAGATATGTCTACAATAGTAAAATTCCAACAAACCCTAATGACTTGTATAAAAACAAATTATTTAATATAGTGGTTTTTGTATAAGAATTTGCTAATAGTCTCGCTGATTTAGCAAGAAATGTATCTCGTTCTGACGTGGACAAGATCCACCCACATTTTCATTAAAGTTTTTTCTCTTTCTTTTAAAAAAAGAGCTCTTGTAAACCCCCCCCCCCCCCCCCCACCCACCCCCCACCCACATATTTTTATTTTTGCTCCCTCTTTCTTTTAGAGAAAAGAGGTCTTGAATCAGGAAAAAGTCTCGTCTTTTTTCATCTCTTTTGAAAACCAGAACTCATCAAAAGAATAAGACCTGCATGACTGCATCGGAGCGAGAAGATATTCCACACTCCTCCAATGATGGTCTTATTCTTCTGACGAGATCCGATTTTTTGTATAAATACAAGATCCAACCACTTTGCTAGCTGATCATAATATTGATGTAGCTAGTAAAAGTAATACAACGACAAACCTTAATGACTCTTAATGGACAAAAACAAGGGCTCTCAAAAATGTTGATCTCGATGTATATATCTCAATATCCAATTTAACTCAATGTCCATTACCAATTACAATCCTAGGATAGGATGTCATTGTCAGATTACCATAGCGAGTTAATGCTTTAGAAAGGATAAGGTAACACTAACCTTACTTCAATATATGATTTCATCTCTTCTGAATGTTTCGAACGAAACGATGTTTGTAACCAATAATGTTTGATGTTGTAATATTTTGTTAGTATTTGTAAGCACTTTGAGAAACTCTTTTGTACGAGCTCTTGAAAGTACAACATAAAGTTGTACAAATGCAAAATCAAGGTTGTTTCAAATGTATTGCCACTTTTTCTAGAGTTTGTCCTTGAGATTTATTTATTGTCATGGGTTGTATATATAATTAGACTAGATAATGTTTTACTTGAAAATATAAGGATATTTTGTTAACATTGGTGACATTAAAGTAATTCTTGGTAAGAGTACTTGCGTTTGTAATAGCATCTACTAATTTCGAATTGTATAACATATGGAAAGAAGTTTTTCAATATTAAACTTGTGCCATTATGTAATCTAGAAGATGATTGTAAATTGCGAAGTAATATCATTGAAAAAACGTCAAAAATTAGTTGGTGTGGACTAATTCCAATAAGACATAATGTGTTTAGAAATTTATTTGTAAATGCGTTCTCATTGTCATCAATGATAGAAGCACAACCCTGATAGATTATTGGTGTTCCACTAAAGTGACGAATAAGTGCTTCAAAATTTTGTAAACACCATTTGTTTGTTGGTGGGAGTAATGCCTACATGAATTTAAATTAATCTCGTTTCAAGAAATCAATATTTATTAGAATGTCAATGTAATTGGTTATATTTTCAAATTTTAATGTTTTAAGTAATAGTTTTTAATAGTTGGACACTAGGATGACCTTTAGTATGTGATGCTTCATTGCATAATTGAAGCAAGAATTGTGAGTGTTTTGGATCTTCCTTTACTTATATTTTTTCTAGTTTGAAATTCCTTATGTTAGGCTAAAGGTAGGAAGCTTAATAAGCTAGCATCAATAACCTCTTGTAATGTTTTGCATGGAACATGTAAAGTGTGGAAGAAATCGCCATTGGATACAACAATTTTACCCCTAAAATTTTCTTTATTTTCGCAAATATTTTATAGTAGCATATCTAGTGATTCTATGTTTTCTTTTCTTGTCGTCGATGCAACTACCCTATTTATCATTGAAGTTTGCTTGATTAGATTTTCTAGGTTGTTGTTTGGCCTTAAAATATTTGGGCTATTTTCAAGTTAGGCCATGATGCGAGAAAGAGCGAGATTGACGATAACAACTTCAAAGTGAGCGAAAATCACGGAGAGGAGCAAAAATTTCCATAGTCGTTGATGAGAGCATAACTCCACAATGAGATTTCCTGATCATTCCTCCAATGTCACCAAAGAGCGATATAAAAGGGAAGAACGAAGGAGATGGATGGCATGAGAAATCAGACTAAAAAAGCTCGCAAATTGTCACTTTCATCGATTCATTCTTTCGGAAATCCTCAATCTTGTTTTATTTGTAATCAAGTCGGAGTCTAAATCTTCATTGTATATTTGG
Organism: Fallopia convolvulus; assembly: GCA_964016875.1. Lineage (NCBI taxonomy): Eukaryota > Viridiplantae > Streptophyta > Magnoliopsida > Caryophyllales > Polygonaceae > Fallopia > Fallopia convolvulus. Next base: position 48,602,240 of record OZ024729.1, read on the forward strand.
AGTTCATTAGTTTCATACATAAAGACAATACTTTGAATATAAATTATTACGTTTTATTCTTCATTTTATTCTTTTTAGTTTGCTATTTCACATACTCTTTATTCTTGTCAAAACTTGTCAACAAGTTCTAATTGGTGATTGACTAGAGTTCCCTCATTATAGCAAGTCTTGTATTTACATGTTAGATTTTCCCAAAATAGTTAGCGCCCATCGTGGGGCCTTTAGTAAAAAAACCAATCAAACATGTGACCATCATCCTACTACCAAAATGACCAATGACCAAACTTCCAACACTAGCCCCTTTGGTTGGAATGGAAACCAAGAAGTTAGCCTTGTTATCCTTGATCAATCACAAATCATCCCTCCTAACACATGGATCATGAATCAAGCCGAAACTTTGTCGATTCAAGAGGATCAAATCTTGGACCCAATTGACCCGATGCCATCCAAGATCAAGGAGTTGCATCTGATTCCCCTATCATACTCGAGCTTATAGATTCCATGATCACCCTATACAAAAGCTTGGAAGAACAAAAAGAGATAAATAGCCATCTCACGGAAATTTATGAAAGACAAATTGAGACTCTAACTCGTGAAAGAAATTTGCTTCAATCGCAAATGCATTCGCAAGTTCAATCGGGACAGAGCTGACCACAAGCTCTAAGAATGAAGGACGGCTTGGCATGACAATTGGACCTTGATGGCCCCAACCTTGTCACCTGACCAAGGGAAGACAAGTAATAGGATATTAAGTAAGTGGTAATACGCTTCGGGTCGTCTAAAAGGACGTCGAGGTTTTGGCATTAAAGGAACGATATAAAGTCCTTGAAGATCGGTTTATCCAAGTTTTGGGAGCAACTCAACTGATAGCTTCAGAAAGGAGAGACGGTTATACTGATTCCCCCTTTATCTCGACTATTACAAGAGTTGATATCTCGAGAAAATATCATGTTCCCGACGTACCCGTGTATGAAGAGAGGATTGACCTAGACCAGCATATAAGAGCTTTCAAGCAAGTTCATAGGCCTGCAAGTGCACAATATCATCGAAGTAATATAAAAGATATCGAATCAAAGGGAGCACTAATTGATCACAAATCACAAAAAACTAATGAGCTAGACCACATTTAATTGGCTGGAATTGGGGTTTTCTATAAGTTCAAGCAAACATAAAAATAGGATCTAAAACTAAGAATGACTAAAAAGGGGGTTTAGGTTGTTTGAATGATTGGGAGGCGAGGATTGTGTTCAATACTATGAGACTATACAATGTCAAGCAAAAATCTCTTTAAGGTTTACAAGCAATGATCTACCATGGTAAATTATCCTAAAATATCTCCAATCCTCTTCAAAGGCAAGAGAAAAGTACTCATATCTAGCTTAATTCCTACTTTTGTGGTAATTAATCCTAAATTAGGCGCATTAAACATAGGCAATTATAAATAATCACTAGCTACTTTCGTGATATTAAACCTACTTTCGTGATCTTAAAATTCCTACCTTAATTCTTGAAGGTCTAATGTCAAATATCATCTTTCAATGCATATTCAACATCCAAGATATGAAAAAAATACTAGATAGGCATTTTCACTAACACTCGGTGTGAAAGCATTGAGTAGTAAATCAAAACACATTCAACCAAAGAGAAATCTTCACCAAAACATTACATAATCACCATCGAGATACCCTCAGTCCTAACACACAAGCAACTACTCACTCATAATTGACAAAAGCATGGCATAAGAAATCAATCCAATCATCATATACATGGAAATAATGAAAGGCGAAATACATAAATAGGTCCTTGAACTTTGACGATTTTGGCATCCATATCCCTATACTTTGGGATACATATTTTTGTCATTTAGACACTCTAAGCTGACATGACATAACACGTAAGAGTCACTCTCTTTATGTGCGAGTGAGAAACTTGAAAATTTAAATAAAAAGGTTTATTAGATAAAAAAAGTGACAAAACCCTTCAAATCTCTTCAATTACCAAATTTGATTTGGAAATTTATTCTACTCAGACCAAAAATGCAATAATTTTAAAAAAAAAAATTCCTAAATAAAATCACCATTTTACAAATTTGGAAATTTTCTTTTCATACTCTTCATTCACCAAACTACACTAATTATTTATTTTGTAAAAAATCACCAAATTATATAAACAATTAAAAAAATATAAAAAAGATTAACACTTTAATCTATAAATGGGAATATAAAATCAACAATCATATACAATAATTTGTCAAAATATAATCACAAAGTAAAAATATCACTTAATTGCCAATCTACATGAAACTCCGACCACAACTCTGACCGCCCAAAACTCCGACTGCCCATTGAAATAAACCACAATTCCGACCTGCGCATAGACAACTTGTTACAATGCAAATTGAAATGGGCGTTCCGGTCTAGTACCTTTATTACGGTCTATTGCCTGATTTTATGTAAAACCCGGTTTACTCCTTGTTAAACCTGGCTCTGATACCATTGATGCAGGTTGCAAAGGATAGGAACCGAGTTAGGAGCTAAAAAGCTCGAAGAACCCGATTACAGATAGCCTAGGGTCGATGGGGGTTTAGAATCATCAACCGATGAAGCAATCTGAGAGTGATTAGGTAACAATTGAGAGCTTTGAGAGATTTGGAAAGGAAGTGTATTTCATTGATATCTGGAAACATTACAAATGGGATGCTTATACTAGCTAGCTAGGTTTCCCAAAGGGACTACTTCATTGAACCGGGTTTTCCCAAACAAGGAGTAAACCGGGTTTTACATAAAATCAGGCAACAGACCGTAATAAAGGTACTAGACCGGAACGCCCATTTCAATTTGCACTGTAACACAACTACCACCCACCACCACAACCACCGCCCACCACCATAAAAGTCGGGTCTCAATCTCTAGATTTCAGCCTGAGATTTGGATAAACAAAATCCGGTTTCAGCCAGAGATTTGGTTGAAAAAAATCGAGATGAACAAAATTCGAATTTGGGTCACAGAGTTGGATAGACAAATCTTTGGCCCTGAGAACCTCTCTTAGCCCTGAGAACCTCAACGAGGTCATCGCAGTACGACAATATATTCTCGACTTCGATCTTCTTGGAGACATCAACCATCTTGATATCTTTTTCTTGTGAAATGGATCTGCCTTCCAGAACCTCAACGAAATGGATCTTCTTCTTGTGAAATGGATGGACAAATCTGGAAAATGTAGGCGGAGAATATATGCTGGCGGTGAAGATCGAATTCCGACTCTCGAGTCCGTCGTTCCAAAGGGACGGCTCCGGATCTAGGTACACAAGGGAAGGGGAATGGAGGGGTGAGGGATTTAGATCTAGGGTTTGTTTATCACTTGAATAAATACTCTAGAGGAAGACTAAAAAATCTGATATTTAATTCAAAAATGTGCATTTTTCTTTTATTAAAATTTATTAAATTTCATAAATGAAATAAGTAAGGCCTATGTGGCAAAAAATAAGCCTACATGGCAAAAAATAAGCTTATGTGGAAAAAGAAAAATGTACAGTCAGCGCGATAACACGTTAAGGAATTTCATGTGATTTGTGTTTAAAAGACAAAAATATATATATTACAGGGATTTATTTGAAACCCCCAAAGTACAGAAATATGGATGCCAAAATCGTCAAAATTCAGGTACTTATTTATGTATTTGGAGGCAAAACAAGAAATAAGACGAGATAAAATGAGGCAACAAAATCAATCCAATCATCACATTTGAAGAAAGAAGAAAGGAGAGAGTCTTCTAAAACGCTAGAAAGACGAGATAAAGTGAGGCATGAGACTCTCAAAAGTTTCTTGCTTTAGTATTCATATGTGCCACCAAAAGGTGGGAGAGATACAACCCTAGATTAGGAGATGTGATCAAAGCTGCATCCCCATTTCGTTTGGCACGAGCAGAAATTAGGCAATTGGCTCTTGGCATGGGCATGCCGAGTGGCATGAACACCTCATGCAATGTCGTAGGAAGACATCTTGACAATTTTTATTAGATATGAGTGCTTTCTTTGCTTGTATGGCTTGTGTAACTCCTTCTCCATTAGATCTTCAAGTTGACACTAAAAAAAGGTGATTTAGTGGTCACTAAATACACCGAGTTGGTGTAACACCCCAGTTCACATCAAGAATATCACACGCCAGTGAACTTAGATTTGAAGTCCGAAGCCACCCTAGGCTTGAATCTGAACAATTAATACAATTAATTATAATAAATAAAAGAAATCGAAGCATAATGTTGGATAAAAGTGAGATAGAATTTTTTTAATTGAACTTCTCCTCATAAAGGAGAGTAAAACCTTACAGTGGAAGATTCATGAAATGTTGTATTTGAATTTACATCAACACAATAACTCTTGCGCCTATACATTATCTAGAAAACAAAACCCTAGACACATTTAACATAAACTCGAAAATATAGTTGTCCTTGTAACTTTTGACAGAATATCCAACTGCAACTCGTCCCATCTTCAACATACTTCTCACAACCTGAATGGAAAGATCGCTTGATGTGCCGCGATGAGAAATACGGTTAACACCAACCGACCATGCAAAGGAAAAATATTGGTCGGGTTACTCTTGTGACAGACTAAGCAAGTGAGTTTTCTAAAGTGGTTCCTATTTAGGAAGAGAGTGTAGGTACAGGTATCAGAAACTGAATTAAAGCCGGTCGAGACCTAATAGTTACATCTTTCCACATAAAATGTTATGAACTTTCGAAAGAGAAAAGAAGAGACCATCACAAAGGGTGATATCTCAGACTTTTAATGCAGATATGTTGGGAACGTTGTTACACACATATCGTTATAGTCGGTTCATTAAACTCTCGTTGACCCCGCGCATCTCATCCAACCTCACCGCATACGTATTGTGCGAATTCAGATCGGAACCAGATGACAACAAAACCCGAGAGTGATGACGGTTTTCCATTTTTTACCAACCCTCTTATCCATATTTTTTACACGTTTAAGAATAGTTCCACTTGAATATTAGGTACTTTAATTAGAAGAGACATAGTCTCATAATACTTCTTTAAGATATATGGCACCTACGTCCCATGACACTTAAAAAGTACGAACACCCCTCAACGGTTGAGGAATTCTTTAAGATATACGGGCACCTACATCCCATGGCACTTAAAAAGTGCGAACACCCCTCAACGGTTGAGGGATATGGGTCATGACCTTACACTAGGTTTAAAAAAAACGACCTAGCGAGAATTAACTATTATATAATATAAGTCATAATACATTTACGTTTAGCTCCTTACAATGCAGCTTAAATAAATATACACACAACAGCACAAAGAAATAAGGCCTACATCCATAACTAATGTAGCCTAAAATATGACTAGGAATTATAGTCGTTAAATCTAGGGTTGTAAAACAATCCTAAGTTCAATTTTATTCACACAAAAATTCCTAATATATATTAAAAACATCATGATAGAAATCATGCTTTTAAACGAATGCGAAAAAGGAACCAAGTTTAATTACCTTGGAAAGATGATCACTCGAAATTACAACTCAAACGTGTTCCTATTTCAATCAACCACAAGATAAATTATCGCCAATTTATTTTGTAACCCAACGACGCTGATTTAGGAACGACGAAACATGACTAAGTTTATATTTCATATAAACTTTACATGATTTATTCTTAATATTCTAATGTTTAATATAACGAAGAATATGGTTATAAAAGGTTATTAAATTTCATAAGAACTACAAATTATTTCTGTTGTAAAGGTTAATAATTTTAAACCTTTAAAATTCACTTGAACCACTATAAAAAATTAACTAAACATATTTTTATAAAATTTAACCATATTTTATTAAATAAAAATATGTAAAACACAACAAAATACCCAAAAGACCAAGGAGAGTCGACCGGGCTGGGTCGGGCCCGCGGGCCGCGTCCATCATTTGCCCTTCACACGGAGCAGCATCCCAAAACCAAAGGAAACTTCAATGGACTCGTTCTTGATAGTCTGACAATGGATTGAGGCATGGTTGGTGTCATTAGAACCGTCTCGAAGTTTATTTACAGTGGTCCAAACGGATCGTAAAAATATTGAGAAATGAAGGAGATATTCACGTTTTAATAAGGGTATGTCGTGCGGATTTACTGGGCACAACGTGAGTATTCGATTAAGTTTTTGAACACATTAGAGAATGATTTGGACGTGTAAGAACGGATCTGGTTTCAGATTTAATTTTCGTTGATTGTGGAAGGAGAAGAACCCAAAAACCGACTGACTCCTCTGTTTTTGAACGTGGACAAGGAACCGGATTCAATTGAAATTTTGGGACTCCAAACTGCGTTTTTAAGAGATGATATGTGAAGAAGAATAGAAGATGACAATGATCTCTACACAATGAGATTTTATAGCATCCAAAAAGAGCTTGAAATAATGTTGTAAATTGTAATCGAAGTCATCCCCTAAAACCAAGCGTTTTCCCCCCTTTGTAATCAATTTCGGTAATGAATTTGTACCAATCCACCTATTCAATTGCTTCATTATTAAGTTCTTATCCACCCATAATGCCTAGTCATACCAAGCAATGGATAAACCTCATTAATTAGACCAAACTCAAGTCACTTTGAATAGAAACGACCCTTGAACTAATCGTATGTCGAAATATACATTTAGGTACATTCCCTCAAATTGTTTGAGGGTTTAGATAGAACATATCATGTGCTTTCCGAAACATCTTTCACATCGAAAATCCGTTGAGAAACGAAGAAGTTATAGCCATTCGAAAATTTCAACCCAAGGTTGAAGACTACCCAATTTCAGGTTTAATCAATTTCCGAAAAATTACACAAACAACCCCTTTAATTTTGTAAAAGTGATAAAAATGTCCTTCCATCCTAACTTTTGTACTTCAAATAAAACAAATAGTTATTATATGAACTTTAAAAGATTTATTTCATTAAAATTTAGATTTAAAAGCACTTATATAAATTTTAGAAATATTATTATAATACTTCTTCTTAAGTTTTATTACTTATAATTGTTCTCTTATAATTTTTACTAATAAATAAGACCCATATTATTTATGGTCACCTTTTAACATATTATAACATCATAAAATCATAAATCATATGGTTTATAATTATCACTTTATAATATGATAAAATTATTCTTGTAACCTCTTAACATGGTTTTAAGCTTATATAGAAATATTACAACATTTAAAACGCTAAAAGGTAACAACCTTATGCAATAAAATATGCAAATATTTTATTATATTAAAGGAAAACGTAAAGTGAAATTAAATTTTTACCCTTATAAAAATGAGGGATATTACAATAGCACCCTCTTAAAAATAGTTTCGTCCTCAAAATTAGTTTAAACTTAACTAGGAATTCCCTACGAAAATGAGGGTCATTACAGTTCGCGACCATATTGTGGTCGCTAAAAGCTTGGCCGTAAACATGTTTAGCGACCACATACAGTAGCAACAATGTGGTCGGCATATCACAGAATAGATTTAGCCACCACTTGGTGTCCATGTGGTCACTAAATCTAGTCATAGATTTAGCGACCTCGTGGTCGTGTGACGAGAAAATTTTCACGATTTGAAAATTATTCATGAATTTATATAGAATGGTAAAAATTAATTAATATAATTTAATTAATTAATTATCTTGAAAATTTACGATAAAACTCTCATTTTAAAATTGGACCTATTGTCATTCACATTGAGCCCAAATTAGATATGATTTGGTGGGTTAAAATAAACCCAAAACTTCAATTTAAAAAAAAGTGAAAAGAAATTAGGAGTTCTGATGTATGTAGCCCATGAAGTTGCTATTTTCTCTATGACAAAACAACGGTTTTGTTGGGGAAGTTAATTAACCAATTCCTGAACGTCAATATATAAGGCCGAATTGGTAACCAGCCTGGTTTCTTTGTTCGGCTGTTGAACTCCAAATAAGCCTTCCTGCAGAGAGAAGAACAAAAAAAGGGAAAGAGTTATAAAAAGTGAGAAGAAGAATACATGTAGTACATGCTAATTGGTTCCAGATTAGTCATCATCATCCACTGTTATTCATCATCCGTTACTTATTCATTCAAATTGGTGGAATGGGTAAGGGTAGTAGGGTACGTCTACAAGGTAGTCTACATACATATTTCTTCGTAATATCTTCGAGATGGTTAATTTCTTTTACGATCTTGATACAAATCCCTTATATACCCATGGCATGGGAGGAACCGAATGGATCCGAACACCACACCCGTGGAACCGAATGGATCCACAAAATCTTAAAATAAGCCTTCCCTAGCCGTTATAATGCCCAATTCATTTTAGGATTTTTTCCATACACAAACAAATCGGGACACATGAACTCTTTAAAAGGAAAGTTCATGTTAATTAATGTGGATGAGGGACCATTTAATTACCCACGTACTTGTGGATTTTGGTTGATCAAATCAAAAAAATTTGATCAAGAATGTGATCGTGGACACCATGGGTTACTATATATCCGGCCAATTGAAAGAGTTTGAAAAACTTCAGTTGAGAGATGTACACGGTGCATTCACCATATATATTGTTTGAGCCAAAATTTATCAAAGACGAAACTTTGACCTAGATCGGGCCTTGATCGAATAAACTAAGAAGAATATGAACGAGAATATGTTTTATTGATGTAAAAATCACGAGAAGCAATGTGTATGGATCGTGTTTTGCCTCTAAGGATTACATCGATTTATATAGCTCCTTAAGGTCTATCTTATCTAAACTAAAGATATGATTTTATCTCTAACTAACAAATCTTGGCTTATTCCTATCTTATAATGGATACAATCTTAAGAGGAATCTATCTTGTAACAAATATATCTCGGATCCTCTTTCCTCTAACCGACTTAACCAATCCCGAAGATCTTCCGTAGCTCTAGAGGCGTTGGAGATTTCCTGACTATGGGCTGACGCTTTCCTGCCTAAAATCTGGGTCCAACAATACCCCTAAATGCAATTTCAAAATTTAAATTTCAAATTTCGAAAATTGCATTTAAGTTGATTAGACGTTTAGAGATGCCTTGGAAAACGGGATTTACTTCTACTTGCCTTTTCTTAATGACCTGAGAGGCTCTTTTCTTTTTACCATCATTTTGCCTTCGTCCTCCTTCCTTCCCAATCTTGCTCCCAACTCTTCAAGTAACGCTCCCTTCTTCTTCTCCTCTGGTTTTACTCTGTTCGATTTCCATGGCCAAACCTTCGCCCTTCACCTCTTCTTCTGCCCTGGGTTCCCAGGATCTTTACCACTGCGAAATGACGCCGGAGGAGATCGCCGATTGGATCTTCTTCGGTGGCTTTCCTGAAGGTACCCGCTTCCATGCCCCGACTGTCGAGCTCATCGACTGGGTTCAGCCGGGGTGGATCTGCTTTCTTGATTATCCTTTCACCTTAGGTTTAAAGTTTCCCTTCTCTCCCTTTATTCGAGACTTCATCCAAACCCTAAAAGTTTCTCCTTGCCAAATTCTCCCAACCACCTGGCGCACTCTTGCTCGAATTGATGAGCTTGCCGCAGAGAGGGGTTTAGAAATGACCATGGGAGAACTCCTATTGGCGTACAAAATTGTTCCTCAAAGGGCAGGCCGCATCACCTTGCATGCTAGGGACACAAAAAAACCCCTTATTCCTAAGCTAAAAATGTCTTCCCGGTGTTGGCAATCCCGCTTCTTCTTTGTTGAGAAAGCATCTTTAGGCGATCTTGATGATAAAGTGAAAGACGTCTTTCGCGATGAATGGAACACATCTCGTAAGACGATCTGATCTTACCTGTATTTTCCAGAATCTTTGTAGCCCTGTCTTCATGTTCTAACCCTTCTTTGTTTTCGTGCTTTTTGCTTGTGCAGTTCCAGTAGGTATCAATTCCAAGTGCACAGATACAGGCGTGTGTCGCCGTTTGCTGAAGATCAAGGCCGAGAAGCGAAAACCCAAAAAGATTCGACCTGACCCAGAGGGTAGCGGTGAAGACGAAGAAGCTCCAGACTCCGACGAAGACAAAACCGAGACGGAAGTCACTCCTCTGTCCTCTGATATGGCGAGCTCTTCCAAGAAGAAGTCAGGTTCGCAATTTCGCCTTGTTCTCCATTCCTTATGCGATTAATTCCTTTTGTTTTTAAATCCATGTCTTTTTTTTTTTTTAACCTTCCAGGTGCTGGTGTAGACACCTCTGCCGCGGAAATGGTTCGCCGATTAAGGTCTGGCGGTCCCAGGCTTCTTACTTCTCCCTCTCCTAGTTCCGAGGCAACTAAGTCCCTTGCGCTGAAACGAAAAAGAGTTGAAGATTCTCCCGCCTCTCCTGTCATCAAGAAGAAAGAACCCAAAGACCTCCTCAACACCTTCGGGGATACCCTGTTGCCGAACGTCAAGCTGGATTTCCAGGCTTTAACCCCAGACGCCGCGTTTAGTCATGTGGGCACGACGCTGAGACTGGTAGGTTTGCTCATCCGACTCCTTAGATATTTATTACCATTTCTTTGGTATTTCTTTGCTGCTCACTTGCTTTTTATCTGGTTTATCCTCATTCCTCCACTTTCCTCTGTTGTAGGCTTTCCAGGAGCTAATGGCCACTAACGGCCGTTGCCAAGAGGAAATGAGGGCATTGGAGGAGAAAGAGAAACAGGCAAGGGAATCGGCCGCCTCATCAGATAGGAAGGCCCGCAAACTCCAATCATCGGTGGACTCCTTGAGGGTTCAGGTGGAGGATCTTCAATCTGAGAAGGCATCGCTCGAGGCAAAGGCGACCGAGGCCGAGAAGGAGATCAAGGGCTTTTCTCAGGTGGTGGTGAACGTAGCAGCGTACTACACGATGAAGTCTAAAGTGGAGCTGCTGCAGGACTTTGCTGACGGTTAGAGCGACAAGTGGGACTTGAAGACGCAGCTGGAGGTCTTGGAGGCGTATTACCCCGCTGGCAACCCCCCTCCCGGCAAGGAGTATCTGGTGGCTGAAGACCAGGAGGAGGATGTTAGTTCTCTGAACAAGGAAAAGGATCAAGCCGATGGTGATGGGAGCCCACCCAGCAAGGACGGAGATGGCGAGAAGGCCATGGATACGGAGGAGCCTTCGACCCCAGCTGATGGACAGTAAGCCCTAGCCGTGCTTCTCTTTGATTTCTGTTTGATGAACTTTAAGTAGTACTTTGTTTTTGTTTTTGTTGTGTGGTCTGTTCGAAGACTTGGTAACTCTTGGCCTGGGGCCTAAAACTTTTACGGCGTCTATTTTAGATGGTTTTGACGCCCCGTGAATGGCACAACATTATATTTGCTTGCTTATCCGTCTGTGTTTGAAAATAAATGTTGCGTAGTATATTGGCATAAGTAGATTCCTGGAGAATCTCCATGAATTTGTTGCCCGCGAATGGGGTACGCGTTAGGTTTTAGCGTTCTAAGAGGGAATTTTGGTGCTCCTCTTTTTAGCGAGTTGTTTGTGAATCTCGTGTGGATTTACATTTCGCGTCTTGAGTGTTAATTTTCTGCAAAGGCCTGTGCGTAGTTAGTTACGATTAGGCTTCCTTTGGCCATCGCCAAGGGTCATTAGGTATTGACGCGTTTTTGGGCAATGGATCCTTAAGTTTAGGACTTAGGATGTGCTGTCATCGCGGCGTCCCGCGCATATGGCCATTTTGGGTTATATGCTATAGCTTTCCCCTTCCCGTACTAATCGGATGTTTTGTTGATCGGACTTAGATAGGGGGTAACCATCTTATTGGTTACTTCGTCGACGTTGTGTTCGTGACGACTTCGTCATTTCTAGACGGTATAACCATGTGTCTAAACAGTGGTGTTTTGTGTGGTAACCATCTTATGGGTTACTTCGTCGACGTTGTATTCGTGACGACCTTGTCGTTTCTAGACGGTATAACCATGTGTCTAAACAGTGGTGTTTTGTGTTCAACGCGTTTCATGTTGTATGCAACGTTGATTAGCGCATGTTTGCGTTTTTGGAGCAATGAGAAAGTATGCAAAAATGGGAGAATATTCTCTCGCAAATCATAATGCAAAAAAGTGTGAAATAACCTTTATGAACTAGGAACTTGAAAACTTTGTTCGACAGCGTGGGCAAGTGCCCCGAGTCGTTTATTGAAAAAGTCAAAAGTTGCCTTAAAGATTCTCTGAGTTAGAGCTAAGAAATGTCTAGAAATAAAACATAATAATAAATCAATTTAGAAGTAATACTTTTTCAGGTGGGCCGCGTTCTAGCTTCGCGGTACTGCCTTCCCATCCTTAGATTCTAGCTGGTAAGCTCCGTTCCCCGCGACTTTGGTGATTTTGTAGGGCCCTTCCCAGTTGGGTGCTAGCTTGCCAGCGTTTGCTTCCGTGGTGTTCTGGAAAACCTTTCGCAACACCCAGTCTCCAAGCTGAAAACTCTTTACTCGAACGTTTTTGTTGTAGCTTCTAGCTACTTGTTGTTGGTACTTCGCGATCCGAGCGTGGGCAACCTCTTTGAGTTCCTGGATAGTATCCAGATTTGCTTCTAGCTCATGCTTGTTGCTATCTGGGGTAGCGAGTCCATACCTTGCGGTTGGGACTAAGATCTCGGCAGGGATAACGGCTTCGTAACCGTGTACCAGTGAGAACGGGCTTTTTCCGGTGGCACCCTTCGGTGTAGTGCGATCAACCCAGAGTATGTAGGGTAACTCCTCGGCCCACTTCCCCTTGGATTTTATCAGTCGCTTCTTTAGGTTGTTGATGATGACCTTGTTGCTAGCTTCGGCTTGCCCGTTGGCTTGCGGGTACCTGGGAGTGGACATGACTAAGTCGATGTTCCATTCTTTGCAGAAGTCACGCATCTTCTTGCTAATGAATTGCGACCCATTGTCGCAAGTAATCTCCGCGGGAACCCCATTTCTGCTCAAGATGTTACGCTTGATGAACGAGATTACTTGCTTGTCCTTGATTTCCCGAAAGGCTTCAGCTTCGATCCACTTAGAGAAGTAGTCTGTCATGGCGAGGAAAAACACCTTTTGCCCTGTGGAAGGGGGTAACTTGCCGACAATGTCCATCCCCCATCGCATGAATGGCCAGGGAGTGATTGATGGGTGGAGAATCTCTGGTGGCTGATGTGGGACTGGCGCGTGCCGTTGGCATGCTTCACACGACTGAGCGTACTCGGTGGCATCCTGGCGAATGGTAGGCCAAAACCACCCCTGCCTAAGGATCTTGTTAGCAAGACTTCGACCTCCAGTATGATTTCCGCAATCTCCGTTGTGTATATCGCGCATGATTTTCTTAGCCTCTTCCTTTTCTACGCACCGCTGTAGGAAGCCTGCGGCAGATTTGTGGAAGAGGATCCCATCTAAGATGGCGAATTGTGTTGCTTTCGACCTTAAGGCCTTGGCTTCGATCTTGTCCTTGGGTACTTCGCCGTGTAGGAACCAATCAAGGTATGGCTTGGTCCAATAGTCGCCCGAACCGACCCCTGGACTAGTGGATGCTTGGAGAATATCTGGGTCGAGCTGCTCTGGTGATGGTTCAGCAACCTTGATTTTCTTGATGGACAAGTCCCTAGCCAATTCCAGCCCAAAGATGAGGGCTTCGTACTCCGACTCGTTGTTGGTGGCCTCAAAGTTGCATCTAACTGCCTGAGCTATCCTTTCCCCCCTTGCCGACTTTAACACGACGCCTAGACTTGCTCCCCTTGCGTTTGAAGCTCCATCGGTGTTTAGTATCCACTCCTCCTGATATTCGTCGGGGACGAGGCCAAGATCTCCTCTTTAGCGCCTTCATCAAGAGTTGGGGTAAAGTCGGCAACGAAGTCAGCCAATACTTGTGACTTGATTTCTCTTCGGGGTTCGTATCTAATGTCATATCCGCTTAGGTGGATCACCCATTTTGCCATCCTTCCTGAAAATTCAGGCTTTTGCATGATCTGTCGGAGTGGGTAATTCGTCAGGACGATGATGGTGTGTGACTCGAAGTATGGTCGGAGTTTGTTTGAGCACATCACCACCGCCAGGACCAGTTTCTCCGTCGGGGAATAGCGTGTCTCGGCAGACACCATTGTTCTGCTTACGAAATAAACCGGCACTTGTTGGCCGTCTTCCTCTTTGACAAGGACTCCGCTGAGGGCGCTTTCCCATACGGCTAAGTAGAGGTGCAGTACCTTTCCCGGGGTCGGTTTAGCCAGTAGTAGGGGATTCGCGAAGTATCCCTTTAGTTCTTGGAAGGCGGCCTTGTGCTTCTCCGTCCACTGGAAGCTCTTGTTCTTCTTTAGTCTCGTAAAATAATCGACACTTATCTAAGGATTTGGATATGAACCGATTAAGTGGAGCTATTTTGCCAGTCAGCTTTTGCACGTCCTTCACGCTTCGAGGGGATTTCAGGGAAGAGATCGCCCGAACTTGGTCTGGGCTAGCCTCAATTCCCCGCTTGGTTACCACGTGCCCCATAAAAGTCCCAGATTGCACCCCGAAGATGCACTTTTGGGGGTTCAGCTTCATGTTGTATTCTTCAAGGATTCTGAATGCTTCTTCCAAGTGCCCCCTATGTAGGGAAGTGCTTGTGCTTTTCACCACCATATCATCAATATATACCTCCATCGTCTTGCCAATATGATCACGGAACATCCGATTGACTAATCGTTGGTAAGTGGCCCCGACGTTTCTCAAGCCGAAGGGCATTACACGGTAGCAATACGTGCCCTGCCCTGTGATGAAGGAGGTCTTCTCTTGATCTTCCGGATCCATCTAGATTTGGTGATAACCGCTGAATGCATCCATGAAGGTAAGGAGATCGTGACCCGCGGTTGCATCCACCATTGTATCAATGTGGGGGAGAGGGAAAAAATCTTTAGGGCAAACTTTATTGAGGTCGGTGAAATCTACACAAACCCTCCACTTCCCGTTTTTCTTGGGCACCACGACTACGTTAGCTAGCCAGTCGGGGTACTTCACTTCTCTGATCTTACCGGTATCTAGTAATTTTTTGACCTCTTCGTCGACCGCTTGTATTCGCTCTGGGGCAAATCTTCGTCTCTTTTGCTTGACTGGATGGTGCGTATGATCTACGTTGAGTTTGTGTGTAATGATGGAAGGGTCTATTCCAGTCATGTCTTTGTGACTCCAAGCGAAACAGCTCTTGTGATCTTTCAGGAAAGTGACCAATTCTTCTCTGATTGAGGGTTCTAGATTTTCTCCGATCTTGGCAACTTTCCCCTCTTCTAGGGTCACCTCCTCCGCTTTTTCTCCATCTTCAGTTCGCGCCGGCGGAGGGGTGACGTTCTGTAATTGCTATGCTTCGGGTCTTAGAGTGGTTGGCTTGAGGGCTGCCTTGTAACACTCTCTAGCCAACCTCTGGTCCCCGCGAATTTCTTCTATTCCCCATGGTGTTGGGAATTTCACCGTCTGGTGGTAAGTGGAAGCTACGGCTTTCATGTCATGTAACCAAGGTCGTCCCAAGATTACGTTGTAGCATGAAGGGCAGTCCATCACAAGGAAATTGACTTGCATATTTATACCCTTGGCAAAGGTTGGGATTGCAATGTCGCCTACGGTGTTTTTGACTTCGCCGTTGAACCCCACTAAAGGCACCGGGTGTTTGTGGATGTCGTTTTCAAACAAGCCCATCTCTTTC
This sequence comes from Fallopia convolvulus, assembly GCA_964016875.1. Lineage (NCBI taxonomy): Eukaryota > Viridiplantae > Streptophyta > Magnoliopsida > Caryophyllales > Polygonaceae > Fallopia > Fallopia convolvulus. The sequence continues at coordinate 48,617,853 of OZ024729.1, forward strand.
AAGGCAGTTAGGGTCATGAGATTTGTGGAGCTTCTTGTATCAATCAATACCCTTTTCATCAACACGTTCTTGATGTGTGGGGATATCACAAGACCGTCATGATGCGGCTCGGAAGTGTTCTCTGCATCGGTGTCGTCAAGCACGATGGCTTGTCCTGGAGATTCTCTGGCGCGGTGCCTTGATGATTGAGGTCTGCCAAAGCTGCTTTCCCTTGCGTGGCGCTTTGCAACTGAGTATGATAACCCACAGATGCTTGATCCCCCGGATATCACGTTAACCACCCTGTCAGGAGTCGGAGGGTTTCGCCTTTCTTGGTGCTCAGACTGAAGATTATCTAGCAAATCTTTGGGTACTAGAGCGTCTGGAGCTACGTCTCTTATTCTTCCCTTCGCGACTAAGCGGGCCAATTCTTTCCGGAGCATCAGGCAATCACGAGTCCAGTGTTCGTGGTACTCGTGGTAGTCGCACCATTTGGACGTGTCTCTCCCCGAGCGGGGGGCTTTGTCTTTTCTCGGCCATCTCACGAGTTCTCCTTGTTTCGCCATGTTCCGGAGCAGTTTTTCCGTGGATATGTTAAGTTTGAAGGAGTCGAGTGAGGGTGGCATGGGCTCTCGTTCTTTATCATCCATTGATTGTGTCTTGGTCACGTGGACCTGCCCTGAGGTAGGCCGTGGGTAAGGATGAGCACGACGGTCCCTCCTTTGGTCTGCTGAGATTCGACGACTGTCAACGAGACCCATTCTCTCAGTTTTTTCCGTTTCTGAAGACCTCTTCCTCAGGGACCTATCTTCCTCTAACCGGACGTGCGCCAGGGCTCTAGCTTGCACTTCTTCAAAGGTAGCACAAGGGTGTTTGGTTAGTTCCTTGTACAGGCCACCATCGGGGGTGACCCCTTGTCTGAATGCTTCCACTGCGGTCATCACATTGCAAGATGGGGTGGATATCTTTTCGCGGTTGAAGCAATCCAAGAATTCTCTGGTAGTTTCCTGGTACCGTTGGCGGATCCGGTAAAGGTCGCTGGATTGCTTCTCAAATTTGCGGCTGCTCGCGAATTGAGACCGGAAAGTGTCTGAGAGATCTGCGAAGGACCTAATGCTCCCACGTGGGAGGTTGATGAACCATGTTAGGGCTGGCCCCATTAAGGTTGTGCCGAACCCCTTGCACATCACTGCCTCTTTTGAGTGGGATGGGACCGCACTCGTCATCATCTTCTGTTTGTATACGACCACGTGCTTGTTAGGGTATGTAGTCCCATTGTATGTGGGCATTCTAGGCACTGAGAACTTCTTTGGAATCTCTACTCGGGCGATTCGACGAGAAAACGGAGAATCGTCGAACCCGTCAAGTGCTTCAGGCTCCAAAGGCTGGAAACCTTGGCTGCCCCTCCAGAGTTGGTCGGCGATGACGCTTATTTGTTCAGTCACTTTTCTTCGGATGGCCGCGTCTAAATCGATCGGCTCGCGCCGTTCTCGATCCTCTCCATCGGTGCCATCATCTTCGATCCAAACTTCCTGAGATGGCACTCGGCGTTGGTTAGCCGCTGACCGGAGATTGATTGGAGGATTATTGTCGTGGAAGACTTCCTCACGGCGGACTCGGCCCATGGGCTCTGGAGTCGCATCTCGTTGTGCGGGTGCCTTGTCTCGGGGGTCCGGGTCTACACCCTTTCCAGAAGTTCCTTCTCCAGCGTTAAAATCTAGCCTCCTTACTATTCCGTCAGTGCGTCGGGTGACGCGGAGGGAGCGACGCCCCTTAGCCAAGACCTCGTACTGTTGCTTGAGTTGGCTGTTTTCGGCAGTGAGGATTTCTACATGGGCATCATAAAAGCTTTTTTGGTCGCTCAACGCCTTTTGGAGAAATTCCATGCGCTGTCTGAGGTCCGTCATCTCCTCTTCCTGAGACTGCATGCCTTGGTTCTCAAGGTTTTGGTCGTCCTCAGTGATCGGAGTTTTAGGGATTCCTTCCCCGTTTTGAGACATTGTGTTCCTTGATTCGGAAGGAAGTAGAATGTTGATTCTTCTGATGGTTGTATTGATCACGGCCCCACGGTGGGCGCCAAATTGTTTGAGCCAAAATTTATCAAAGACGAAACTTTGACCTAGATCGGGCCTTGATCGAATAAACTAAGAAGAATATGAACGAGAATATGTTTTATTGATGTAAAAATCACGAGAAGCAATGTGTATGGATCGTGTTTTGCCTCTAAGGATTACATCGATTTATATAGCTCCTTAAGGTCTATCTTATCTAAACTAAAGATATGATTTTATCTCTAAATAACAAATCTTGGATTATTCCTATCTTATAATGGATACAATCTTAAGAGGAATCTATCTTGTAACAAATATATCTCGGATCCTTTTTCCTCTAACCGACTTAACCAATCCCGAAGATCTTCCGTAGCTCTAGAGGCGTTGGAGATTTCCTGACTATGGGCTGACGCTTTCCTGCCTAAAATCTGGGTCCAACATATATAAATAACAAATCTTGGATTATTCCTATCTTATAATGGATACAATCTTAAGAGGAATCTATCTTGTAACAAATATATCTCGGATCCTCTTTCCTCTAAACGACTTAACCAATCCCGAAGATCTTCCGTAGCTCTAGAGGCGTTGGAGATTTCCTGACTATGGGCTGACGCTTTCCTGCCTAAAATCTGGGTCCAACATATATAAACCTTGGATTTCTTTTGGTAAGGTTCAAAACATACCCAATATATAACGGTGGATCATGAAATGAGTGTATATGGTTATTGAACTTTTGTATTTTGATAGCCATTCAAAACGTGGTATACGGTCATAATATAATGGGCATATTATACTAGACCGATTTAGATAGATATATCATATCTTTCACGGACTTAATTATCCTAGTTGAAAGAAGTTTAGAAAATCCCAATCACATGTACGTACTTGGTTACACGCATGGGTTGTAAAATTAAACACCTAGTATAAGTACTAGCCCATTATATATGGGAAATCTTGTCATTACTTTAAAGTGCATCTTAGCTTTTATAAATTTGAGGCTAAGATTAAAATGAATCTCGATACAATTTTAATCTGGATTCTAAGAGCTTTCACTTTTTCAGATTAATATTAAAATGAGGATGCTACCATTCATAATCAAGTGGGTTGATATATTATATACACATAGAAGACATGGTCGTTATGTTAATAAACTAGGCCTGATAAATTCTCATATTGATAATTATATGATCAATAAGTGGATGTCTTCCCTACAAGAAAAAGAATGATAAAAATCATGCAGGTAGAAAAAGTTTACCAAATTATTATGATTAACGATATTGTTCTCATTTATATATACTTTGTTAGAGGAGTTAGAAATCTCCATGCAAGTGCAAGTCTCACGTGGGCAATTCATGTGTAAAAAAACACCTTATCGCCAAAAACACTTACTTATGTGAGATAATTGCAAAGGTGACCCAACAAGGGGAAATGTCCACATATTATAGGTCAATTTTACCTATAATGATATTGACCTCATAAATAAGGTCAAAATAAAATTAAGTTAATCATTGAAGAACTATGTGAGGACTTGATGTTCTTTCAGGAACTACGTAGGAGACTTGATACAAATTAATCAAAACAAGTTCAGTCGCAAATCTTAAATAAAACATATGTTCTTCGAAAAGAACTACGTATGATTTGATCCCTTCCAAAAGAGTACGTAGGAAACTCGACATAAAGTGCGCAAATGCTTGTCGAGTTCAATCACAACCTCAAATTAAAATTTAATCAAGACCATATATTACATTTAATTGGTCTTTATTGAGAACTACGTTAAGACTTGACACCTTTATAGGTTACGTAGGAACTCGATATTAAATATAATATGTATCGAGTACAGTCGCGCACATAAAAATTAATTTTTAAGATACTCGTTCTATTTTTAGAACTATGTATAATATGATGCTCTTTTAATGAGCTATGTGGAAAACTTGATTAATACATAATATCGAGTTGACACATAAAATTTAAGTTGACTTTCAAACATAAGATAAAGTCGATAATACAATTAAATACCTCTTTTGAGAACTATGCTCGACTCAAGCCTCTTAAAAGAGTGTGTTGGGCACCCAATATAAAATACATACATATTGGGTTTAACAATTATTTTAAAAATAAAATCAAAATATGAAATGAACTTGTCTTTTGTTTTGCATATGATAATATGGAGGATTTAGACAACCCTTCCTAGAAGGTGGGTTTATTTCCATCCTTTGATGCACTAAAGACAAGATTTAAAAATAATAATATACATGCAAATGATAGTTGAGGAGAGTTTGGGCAACCCTTCTTAGAAGGTGAGTCTGAATTTAATTCTCTGATGCATGAAAACAAATTTAATAGACATAATATCTAAAGTCTTAAGTTTGAACTACGATGACTTGATTCTGATTCATCAGATACGTAGGAAACTCAATATGAAGCAAAAAGCTCATTGAGTTGAGTCACAATAAAAAAAACAAATATCATATTTAATTGAAACTATGGTTCTTTGATACCTACATTCGATTCGATATCTCGTTTAAACGAGTCGTGTAGGAGACTCGACATCCATAAGGTTGAGTCCAATCATAAGTATTAAGTTGACTTTTAAATATAAAGATAAAGTCAAAATTCAACCTATATTATTTGATTCCTAGAACTACTTTTGACTTGATTCCACATCATATAAGTGGATACGTAGGACATTTGGCATAATATATACATGTCATATTCAGTCGTATATTAAATTAAGATAATTCAAATAAAAATATACAAACTTTAATTCACATGTTTGATAGTGAAGAAATTAAGCAACCCTTCGTAGAAGGTGGGTTTAATCTTATTCACATCACGCAAATGATAGTTGGTTTGAATCAGAGCAACCCTTCCTAGAAGGTGGGTTCGGGCTCGTTCCAATGATGCATGAAAATCAAACCAAACCGAAATTAAAACTCTGAACTACGTAAGGCTTGATTCTCTTTAAAGAGATACGTAGGCAACCCATCAAAACTGGGTGCAACCCAAATCATAAAAACCACTTAATATTTTGTATCGGTATTACTTTTAATCAAAAGAGTCAAAAGAGAGGGTCGAACTAAAATATAAATAATTTAAATGTGTTTTGCAATTTTGTGTATATTTTTGCTCAACATATTTTTGGCACGCACGGTGGGACCCTTTCTTTCTTCTTATCTTTAAGTAATGTCGATACTTTAAACTTCATCGGTTGTCGCATTACATGATTTTGAATGCAACATCCTTCTTAAATGAGCTCCTCACAACTTACATCATGTATGGATGGTTGTGGATTAAGAGGAGATCGCTAAAGTGTTCTTTCACTTCATTAGGGACTCCCTTCCAATAGAGACTCGTGTAAGAAAACCTATGGAAATATCAATACTTCAATAGAGGAGATTATCTCTCAATGTGTGTAAAAGATGCTCATCATGGGCCCATGCCTTGGGGGTAAAAGATTCTTGACAAATATGGACTGAATTTCCTAGGTAGCAAGCTCTATAACACACGGGTTTGTGGTATGATGATCCCAAGTATTAGTGGCACCAAGCCCTCATTGGAAATCCTCTCAAACCCACCTTCCGAGTCATCAAGATAATGGAAGGTTGTGAAATATTCGACCCAACTTGTCTCCAAGACCATCAAGGTTAACCAATTAAGGAGAATAAATGGTCACAAAAATAGATCCGAGAGGATTATACCACTTGGTTTATTACAAACTCTACAACTTAAAAGTTGGCTAAGGCAATATGTGAAACATCCAATGAGCTCACATCACAAAAATGAGAGCACTAATCATTCCTCTAGTCGATACTCAGACTCAAATCTACAACAAGTCTATCCCTATCAAAATGGGAGAATTTGAACAAGTCAATATGACCTCCTGGCCTATTTGGTAAAGACTCAACTCAAGATCCCAATCGAAAAATTATGCCTTCAATACCTAAAAAGGTTCAAGGGGTTAAGAATATTGTACGGGCTTCCTCAAATTCTAATTGAAGAGTGAGACCCATTAAGGACAACAAGTCCGATATCCCAAATAACCAGATCTCAAACCTATTTTGACTTGTCATAAGGTCTAGGGTTGGAGAAATTTCATGTGCAAGCATGTTGTTGGGGTCATCTAATTTATTGACCTCTTCTATGTCATGGTTACGATATACGGTGCAAGAAACAATGGTTCTCCATTTAAGAAAGACCTATAATCTCCTTTCCAAGATAAGGAGTTTCTACTTGCATCCATTTAAAAAAAAAAACTACACTCGTCTTCTAAGATGAGGTAGGAAATTAAAATGTGTCGAAATTAGTTGCAATCTCATTTGACATTGAGGAACAAATCTAAGAGTTGCAATTGTAACAAATGTAATAAGATACTCAAATAATGTCACTTGTAGCTCAAGTAACCAAACAAGCTCATGAGAGGTGGAAAAATCACTATTAACCCAATACAAGTGATGAAAACCCAAGTGGTAGTTCACTTATATCTCCCCAAAATATCAAGGAGAAAATTGATTAAGGGACGAGGGAATTTGAAGTTTCATAGAATCTGCATGTTGTGGGATATAAAATATCATACTCCACACATTGTGATTCAATTCATGTTCCCCAAATTCGTCAAAGATCTAATTTTGACAAGCTTGATAGCATCCATGGTTCATTGCATGAGCATCTTGCTCATATCTATTCGACTAGCAGTGAAACTACATTTAACGATGCCTTAATGATAAACTAGCTCATCCAATCGCTAAAATCATGGAGGAGTCTAATGTTAAATGCCTTGTAAATTTAAGCAAACAAGCACATCTCCAAAAGGATGTCACCTAGGAACCTGCTTCTAAGGTTCATTGTGCATTTTGGTAGTGCTAAGCCAATAGCCATTTGATGCTTCGGTATTAAAGGCATAAAATGTCGGGCGTAAACATGCTTGATTAAAAAAAATATTGAACTAGCCTCAGGCTAAAAAAATGATGGCAAGAAGCCGCAAATAGAAAGAGAGTCAATGACGGCTTTCGTTGAATTGGATGTCAAACCCTTTTTAGCACCAACAACTTCAAAGTTCAAAAAAGGGGAAAGCCAAAAGAATCTTCAAGAAGGCATTCTCTTTATACAAAAGACAAGAGAAATGCTTATTGATAATAATGAATCTCGATAGAATTTTAATCTGGATTCTAAGAGCTTTCACTTTTTCAGATTAATATTAAAATGAGGATGCTACCATTCATAATCAAGTGGGTTGATATATTATATACACATAGAAGACATGGTCGTTATGTTAATAAACTAGGCCTGATAAATTCTCATATTGATAATTATATGATCAATAAGTGGATGTCTTCCCTACAAGAAAAAGAATGATAAAAATCATGTAGGTAGCAAAAGTTGATCAAATTATTATGATTAACGATATTGTTCTCATTTATATATACTTTGTTAGAGGAGTTAGAAATCTCCATGCAAGTGCAAGTCTCACGTGGGCAATTCATGTGTAAAAAAACACCTTATCGCCAAAAACACTTACTTATGTGAGATAATTGCAAAGGTGACCCAACAAGGGGAAATGTCCACATATTATAGGTCAATTTTACCTATAATGATATTGACCTCATAAATAAGGTCAAAATAAAATTAAGTTAATCATTGAAGAACTATGTGAGGACTTGATGTTCTTTCAGGAACTACGTAGGAGACTTGATACAAATTAATCAAAACAAGTTCAGTCGCAAATCTTAAATAAAACATATGTTCTTCGAAAAGAACTACGTATGATTTGATCCCTTCCAAAAGAGTACGTAGGAAACTCGACATAAAGTGCGCAAATGCTTGTCGAGTTCAATCACAACCTCAAATTAAAATTTAATCAAGACCATATATTACATTTAATTGGTCTTTATTGAGAACTACGTTAAGACTTGACACCTTTATAGGTTACGTAGGAACTCGATATTAAATATAATATGTATCGAGTACAGTCGCGCACATAAAAATTAATTTTTAAGATACTCGTTCTATTTTTAGAACTATGTATAATATGATGCTCTTTTAATGAGCTATGTGGAAAACTTGATTAATACATAATATCGAGTTGACACATAAAATTTAAGTTGACTTTCAAACATAAGATAAAGTCGATAATACAATTAAATACCTCTTTTGAGAACTATGCTCGACTCAAGCCTCTTAAAAGAGTGTGTTGGGCACCCAATATAAAATACATACATATTGGGTTTAACAATTATTTTAAAAATAAAATCAAAATATGAAATGAACTTGTCTTTTGTTTTGCATATGATAATATGGAGGATTTAGACAACCCTTCCTAGAAGGTGGGTTTATTTCCATCCTTTGATGCACTAAAGACAAGATTTAAAAATAATAATATACATGCAAATGATAGTTGAGGAGAGTTTGGGCAACCCTTCTTAGAAGGTGAGTCTGAATTTAATTCTCTGATGCATGAAAACAAATTTAATAGACATAATATCTAAAGTCTTAAGTTTGAACTACGATGACTTGATTCTGATTCATCAGATACGTAGGAAACTCAATATGAAGCAAAAAGCTCATTGAGTTGAGTCACAATAAAAAAAACAAATATCATATTTAATTGAAACTATGGTTCTTTGATACCTACATTCGATTCGATATCTCGTTTAAACGAGTCGTGTAGGAGACTCGACATCCATAAGGTTGAGTCCAATCATAAGTATTAAGTTGACTTTTAAATATAAAGATAAAGTCAAAATTCAACCTATATTATTTGATTCCTAGAACTACTTTTGACTTGATTCCACATCATATAAGTGGATACGTAGGACATTTGGCATAATATATACATGTCATATTCAGTCGTATATTAAATTAAGATAATTCAAATAAAAATATACAAACTTTAATTCACATGTTTGATAGTGAAGAAATTAAGCAACCCTTCGTAGAAGGTGGATTTAATCTTATTCACATCACGCAAATGATAGTTGGTTTGAATCCGAGCAACCCTTCCTAGAAGGTGGGTTCGGGCTCGTTCCAATGATGCATGAAAATCAAACCAAACCGAAATTAAAACTCTGAACTACGTAAGGCTTGATTCTCTTTAAAGAGATACGTAGGCAACCCATCAAAACTGGGTGCAACCCAAATCATAAAAACCACTTAATATTTTGTATCGGTATTACTTTTAATCAAAAGAGTCAAAAGAGAGGGTCGAACTAAAATATAAATAATTTAAATGTGTTTTGCAATTTTGTGTATATTTTTGCTCAACAGGTCGCTAATTAGCGACAACTTAGACGTTAAATATTTACAAAATTATTACGAAACTAAAATATTTACAAAACTAATTCGTTTCGCGCAAATCGTCGAAATCGAGCGGTCAAGATGAAGACAACGACGTTTGGTTTCGATGCATGTCCTCCATAAACCTCTGCAGGAGCTCAATTTGAGATTGTTGTGCTGCTTTGTTGATGGCTTGTGTGTTTTGTTGGAGTTTCGCCACTTCAATACGCAGAGTGGCATTCTCTCGCGTCATTTGTGACACCTAAGGAGGCTGTTTGTGCGACGCTCTCAATTCACAATTGATCGCTATAGTAATCTGACACGACATTGCCGAGACCGAAAAAAACTTCTCTCGATCCCACACTGATGTGATCCCTTCCATGACCGTCTCCAAGGAAGAAAAAGCCATGGTCCTGCGCTCCAACGGGCCCTAGACGCGCGCGCGCCAAGGCCATAGCTAGGACCACAACATCCTTCATTGGTTGGGATACTCAAGCTATGAGCACGGTTCAAGACTCGCGATCCACCATTTCGTTCTCTCATTTGGTCCAAGACAACACTCCAAGCCAACTAGAGGACCTAGAGGAGCCAAAGGCCAAAACCTTCTAAGACGCGTCGTTGCCCCACCAAGACACGCCCGCGCCTTAGCCCCTCCAGGCCACGTCTTACCGACAAAATGTTTTGACTTCAGAACGCAGGCTAAACAAGCCAAGACGCGGCCGCGTCCCCAGCACCAAAACGCGTCTTCTTGTGCTAGCGCCTCGACGCCTTCGGCACCGTTCGGTACTTTCCTAGCTTGCACTTACTATTTGTGTTGAAGTTTTACTAGCACCTTTCTATTATTAGTAGGTATTGTAATTGCATTATTTAGATTATTATGGTACCCCATTTATTTTTGAGTCTTGAGATCAACTAGTTGGTTTGCTTCTATTGTCCTATCCATTGAGGAAGCTTCTCTCCAACGAATTCTAGTTGATTGAAAAGCGTTTGGAATCTTGAGTGATTGTCATGGAGAGACTCACCCTATCCTTGAAAGATATTCTCAAACTATCTTTTGAGACTTATGATCCTATCTCTCTTTACATCCTCATCCCTTGATGTGGCCTTTTAAGAGCCACGAATCTCCTTTGCCATCGTGTAACCGATGACCTTCTTGAGATCACCATTAGTTAGGGCATGGTGGATAACCTTCTTAGCTCTAGAATTTTTCTCCAGTTTCCTAAAGTCGGCATCATCCAAGTCAGTCGTGGTCTTCTCATTTTTTCCATCCAGCTTAAGAAAGGTTTCTAGGCCAACTTTGATGACCATTCATAATTGACCATCAAGGGAGCAAATGTGAGTCTTCGATTACTCGACCCACTAGTCATACTCTCTAACATTGAGGATAGGAGGCTTCCAAAAGGAACCATTGATAGCAACGTTGGTTAGAGACGTTTTTCCTTAAGAAAAGTACTATACAAAATCTAGAACCCTGCTCTCTAATTGTAGGGATAGTTAGTACTTACAAGTTGTCGACTCCTACGAAGTCAACGACTTAAAGTAAATTTGCAGTAGAATAATCAAACAAGAAAACTTACCAAGACTAGAACATATCATGTATATTGCAAACTCATTGTAAACCAACTAGTTTATTTAGAGAAAAACCATTCCCTTTTGAGCTTCGCACTCGGCAAACTTTATGAACACATTTGGCTCACTTTATTGATTTCCTGGGTTATTACAAAGCTCTCCCATGTACAAGTTTTGAATCCGATAACCCTTGAACCACTCTCTACCTTTGTCTTACACAATTCTCACTCTCAAGCTATACCTAAGCACTCTCAAGAACACTACTCGCTCGAATCTCACGAATGAGTCTTCTTAACAACTTTATCTCTTTCACTTGAATACAAAATAAAGCTCAAAAACATGCATCTAACCTAAAAACTCAAAGTATTTAAGCTAGAAGACGTGATACTAAGTGATATAATTTCCTATTCACTTAAGGAAATAAAATCTTACACAATCTTACAAAATCTTTCCTAATACATCATTCAAGCTCATCAGAATATCACACTTTGATCTTCACACACTTCTCTAATTTTTGCTCTTATTGTGCTGATTTTCTACTAAAATAAACACTCCAAAGTGCCTGGATTAAATTAATGCTTTCCTTCCAAAAATAGTTTTTCTCCAGTTGTCCTTTTTAGCAACTTCTTCACAAGAATTTGATGTTGTTGACTTGCCATTCAACTTTTATGTCACTGACTTATCTTCGAGTTTTCGAACCATCAAAATTAAATCTTTTAACAACCTTGAATGATAATCCTCTGGAGATTCATTCTTTTCATGGTGGATATATTCTCATAATCTCTTTCAAGGATAATGATCCTATCTCTCTTCACATGCTCGTTTCCTGGATGAAGCCTGATTGATGGCCCAGGTGGTCGGGTATCGAGAGAATCATTTAGGTGGGGCGTGCATGTGTCATAGCCAAGTTGGGGTGAACGACATCGTGGTTCTACTCTTGAGACTTGATTGGGATCATTAGTGAAGGAAGTAGGGGAGGGTTCCATAGAAGGAGACAAAAGTGCATCAACATAGGTTAGAAGTGCACCGCTTGGGGATGCACCAACATCAAATGGTATGGCGAGCACACCGACGTTGGGTCTAGGCATGTAGTGATTCTTGACGGGACATAGTCTTGTCGTCACATTGGCCACAAGAGTGCCAAAGAAATTTGGGTCACTCTTATTCCAAGTTCGTGTGTTTTCCTTTTAAGAGGTATCAGGATTTCAAAGGCTTGTGAGTTATATCTGATGGTGCGCAAAATAACCGTTAAATAATCAAGGGTGAATTAGCAAATATAAAAAAGCACAACACGTTGTGTTGCATGTACGCATCTAAATGCGTCTTATATGGATAAGTTGATAATAGACCATGGTTTTTTGACCACGTAATTGCATGGGGTGTATATATATATATACTCGCACGTGTTGGCTGGGCTTGGGCCCAATTAAATCAAGCATGGGCCTTGGCCCCATAAAAATCGGTAAAGAACAAATGCTACATTACATCTTGCCCCACGTAACTTGCTAGGTATGCACAATTGAAGTAGCTTGTGAGCTATTATGTGCAAATGTTCGTCCCACATCGGGGTGTATATATATATATACTCGCACGTGTTGGCTAGGAAGTTGGGCTTGGGCCCAATTAAATCAAGCATGGGCCTTGGCCCCATAAAAATCGGTAAAGAACAAATGCTACATTACATCTTGCCCCACGTAACTTGCCAGGTATGCACAATTGAAGTAGCTTGTGAGCTATTATGTGCAAATGTTCGTCCCATATCGACCATGTACATGCAAGCAAGCAACTCTCCATTGTTATATATAGCAAGGCTATGAGATACTTATAACGATCGAAAAATCTCTCCGGGTTAGGATCTTTTCCTGTACCTAGATTCAATGTGTTTTTTTTTTCCGAGTGAGATCGCGATATTTACGATATAAAGTCCAAAAAACTTTATATGTAAAGAGGATTACAAAAACTTTATCTGCGTACGAAAACTGTTTGGTTGTACGAAACCCGAGAGTTAGTATTTATATATATATATAATCCCCTATTTAGTACGTATTATATTGGGTTTCAACAATATCTAGCCAAACAATAATCCTAATCTTTTCTAAGGTGTGTAATATCCTTTAGTCTGGATCTTAATCTTCCCCGAGGTGTGTTGTATCCTCTAGGAGATTGCCTATCCCACACCCTTTCCATTGAAGACGTATCTTGAAATTTACCTTAAACCGACGCTTTAGGAGTATCGATCGTATCATTTGGTATCAAATCTATGCGAGGTAAACACCTAAAAATCAACTTTTAGATTGATTTGCACTTGCTCCTCTATCTTTTTTTTCTAAACATTGTGCAAGCAAGGATTAAGAAAGGGGTCGAAATAGAGGAAAAGCACCAAGAGAGGATAAAACTCTCATCCCAAATAAAAAACTGACATTTTTAATATAAAAAATCCTCTAGTTTCCTTGTTTTTCCCTTTTGTGTTTTGGGTTGGCTATTTAATCCATGTTTCAGACTTTGTTTAAGGATTCTTCTCTGAGACCTAATTTCTATTATTCCACTTTGGATTTTGTATTCTCTCTATGGAAAACTAAACTTCTAGATCTAATTCAAGTTGAAGCTTTCAAACTCAAGTTTATTGTGAGATTCTTCTTCAAGTTTATTCCTTACATGTTATTTCAATTCTGTTGGGTTTATTCTATACTGATTGTATTGATTTCTGCTTGATCGATCACCTTGTTGAAATTAATACTCTTTATTTCTTGATTTAGGTTTTCTCGTAGAAAAATATTATCTTTCCAGCAACTCAATTGGCTTAGGACTCGTTGGACTAAAATAATTGAGAAAGAGATTTGAATGCATGTTTAATTGTTTGACTCGTTAGAATTCAATTGCATGTATCCTGCTTATCCTTATTCTCATTGATAATGTCCCTATGATTCATGATCATTCCATGTGTTATTCGGATATTAAGTTTGCATGTCTCGTTGTCATGTTATATATTTGATCAGGATAGAAATAACCAATGAGAATAACTTGTTTGAATCAATGATCAATAACTTGATGATGAAAGTGGATGCTTGAATTGGATTGTTTTCCCTAATTGAATATAAACTCATCTTTGTTTGCTTGCTTTGGTTTGCTTTAATTTCTCTTGTTTTAGAATTACAATCCGAAACCCCCTTTGTTACTTTTCTGAGTAGATAATAATAATTACTTAGGATACAAGTTTCCTTTAGGTTCAACCCTAACTTACCAGCTATACTAGTGGAGTAACTAAGGATTATTTTTTATTTGGCGCAACGACTTTTAGCTAGTAAAATTTTAAAGCCATTGCCGGGGATACTTTATTTATTTTTAAGTTTTTATTTTTATCAACTTTTGTGTAGACCTATCTTACGGTCCGCACCTGTGCTGCTAATCAATGGCTAAGTTTTAATATAGATTACAGCCTGATACTACTTGTGGTGATGAGTTATAGTCTATTTAAAGAGAATGACATCGACTTTTTATGCTTAGATTATGAATTACCTGATAGATATCATGAGATCCTGTTTGATTTGAGTGTTTGTTGTGAATCTCCTGCTGATGCTTTAGCCATTGGGCCCATACCACTAACTATTCCAAGCGAGAAGTTGCTACCTTTTGTATTGCAAGAACCACAAATTGAGCAAAAACAACTCCTTGAACATCTTAAATATGCTTTCCTTGGAGAAGGTGATACATTACCTATTATTATCTCTAACAAACTCTCCAAGGAGTAAGAAGTGAGATTGGTGCAAGCATTCAAGGACACTATGAAGCCTATAGAACCAAGTGAGCCTAACACTACACCATTCTGCAGATTTAGCGACCATATTTTAGCGACCACGGAATATGGTCGCTAAATAGCGACCATATGGTCGTCAATGGTCGCAAATCTGGACGTCAAAACGGGGAAAAAAATAAAACCAAATTAGTGACCACATGGTCGCTAAACTGGGCGACCACATGGTCGCTAGACCTTTATAGTCGCAAAAAGTGCGCGGGGTAATTTCCCGCCAGCATGTAGCGACCATATGGTCGCTGATAGTTGCGACCATATGGTCGCAACTATCAGAACACACATTAGCGACCATATGGTCGCTGATAGTTGCGACCATATGGTCGCTGACTTGGTCAGATGTTTTGGCGCGACACATCTATTTTGGCGGGTATTTTCCCGCGTTTTTGGCGACCACTTGGTCGCTAAAAACAGTAATTGGTAAAATTCTCGCCGTTTCAGCATATATTGCATTCTCATTCCGCTAAAAATGCACTCTCATTCCGCTTCAACACAACTTCACTCTCATTCCACTGTCTTCCAAAATATTCACAAAAGAGAACCACAACTGTGAATTGATTCTAGGAAGAAATTCCGTCAAATTTTATCGACATCCTCACTAAAGGTATGTATTTAAATCTTATTCCTAATTTTTCATTCCGTCATTATATTCTTTTAGATAAATATTGACGGTAGAAAGCTTTCGTTTATATATTTATAAGAGATTGTATTACAGAATTTTACCGCAAATAGCAATTGGTTATGTTGTAAATTTGTGTTCTGCTGTTCTGAAGTTGGCGACCATATGGACGCTAATTAGCGACCATATGGTCGCAAAGAGAATATAGCGTCCAGTTGGTCGCTAATCGGCGTCCATATGGTCGCCATATCCAGGATTATACACTACAAAAGTCAATTAATTATAGTCTTATATTGAATTGTAGGAAGAAAAAATGCGTGAATGGATGTATGTGCGTCATATAGATGGGTTTTTGCACAACGAGTTTTTGGCTGGCGTTCAACAATTTATTGACTTCTGCAAAGCTATGCCGACATATGACCCATCCGAATTAAGGTGTCCGTGTCGGAGGTGCAAGAATAGGAAACTGGTTCCTGTAGATGATGTGCATTATCACATTGTTAAGGATGGGTTTGTTCCGAATTATTACCATTGGGTTTCGCACGGAGAGACTGATGAAATGTTCGCTGCCTTGTTGGCAGAGTCTAGACAGTATGAAGGCTGTAGCAGTACTGATCCAACACAACCAGTATCTGGGAGGAATGATAATCGAATGGAGCAGATGGTGTATGATGGCTTTAATGCCCAAAGTCAGTACACTACTGATGATCCTGTGCAGACTGAGGGTATAAGGCATGAGCAGGGGGACCAATATTATCATGAAGCGCCCAATCCCGATGCACAACGTATGTACGACATGTTGTCCGCTGCAAATATGCCGTTGTGGCCTGGATGTGATATGACCCAGTTGGAGGCGGCGACTGAGCTACTTAGCATAAAGTCAAAGCTAAGGATGACGGAGCGCGGATACGACATGATCTCGGATTTCTGCGGTCGCGTTTCACACCCGGAGACCACATTACCAACCACGTTTTACGACACGAAAAAACTGGTCGAGGGTCTCGGGCTTCCGTACGAGGCCATTGATTGTTGTCCAAACTCTTGCATGATATATTGGGGTGCAGATGCAGAATACGCGGCATGCAAGATCTGTGAGTATCCTAGATGGAGGCAAGGCAAGTCAAAGCTCATTCCCTATTCTCGTATGTTTTACTTGCCAATAACTCCACGGTTGCAGAGGTTGTACGCATCGGTGGTGACTGCCGAGCATATGAGATGGCATGCAGAGCATGCACAAGATGGGGTGATGAGACATCCGTCTGATGCAGAGGCATGGAGGCACTTCAATGCTGCGTGGCCAGATTTTGCAGCAGAAACGCGAAATGTTAGACTAGGCTTGTGCATGGATGGTTTCAATCCGTTCGGTGCGTCAGGGCGTCAATACTCATGTTGGCCTGTGATTCTGACACCCTATAACCTTCCGCCATCGATGTGTATGCGAGAAGAGGTTATGTTTTTGACGGTTATTGTTCCCGGACCGAAGAGTCCGAAGCAAAAGTTGGATGTGTATTTGCAGCCGTTGATAGCCGAGCTGAAGAATTTGTGGCTTAATGGGGCGTGCACATATGATTCATGAAGGAAGCAAAACTTTGTCTTGCGTGCAGCTGTAATATGGACTATCAGTGACTTCCCGGCATATTCGATGTTGTCAGGTATGTTGTTCTAGACTCAACTTAAATAATGTCAAGTATATTATATATATTCATGCATATATCATGAAGCTAGCCGTTAAATAATTTAATGTGTTGTACCAAATATATGTTTGTGTAGGCTGGAGTACTTCTGGGAAATACGCGTGTCCTTATTGCATGGAAGACACTGATGCATTTTATCTAACCCATGGACACAAAATGTGCTGGTTCGATTGTCATAGGAGGTTTACAGAACATGATCATCGCTTCCGAAACAATAAGAACGATTTCAAGAAGTGTAGAAGGGAACGTCGTGCTCCCCCTGTACTCCGTGACGGATACGAGATACTAGACCAGATCAACAATATGGGTTTGATGAAGATAACTGAAGTGGGAGCCGAACAGCATAATAAGACGGTCAGTAGAGGTTCAGGTTGGAAGAAGAAAAGCATTTTTTGGGACCTACCTTATTGGCCTAGTCTGCTGGTAAGACATAATTTAGATGTCATGCACATTGAAAAGAATTTCTTTGATAATGTTTTCTTCACCATTCTCGATGTTCCGGGGAAGTCGAAAGACAAATGGTCGGCTAGAAAGGACCTAAAGGAATTGTGCAAGCGTCCGGAGTTGGAACCTGACGAGGAGGACAATAGGTACCCAAAGGCATGCTATGCACTAGATCGTAATGAAAAACATGTGCTTCTTGAGTGGTTGAGATCCGTAAAATTTCCGGATGGATACGTGTCCAACTTGAGCCGCTGCATTGACTTGCACAAGTTTAGACTCTTTGGGATGAAGAGTCATGATTGTCATGTGTTCATGCAACGGTTGATGCCTATTGCTTTTCGAGCATTTCTTGATGACAAAGTCTGGGAGCCTATTGCTCAGCTAAGTGCGTTCTTCAGGGACCTGACGTGTTATGAGCTTAAGCCTGAGGTGGTTATGCAGTTGCACAAGGAAATACCAATTATTTTGTGCAAGTTGGAACGAATCTTTCCCCCGGCGTTATTTGATTCGATGGAGCACTTGCCTATTCATTTGCCACGAGAAGCTTCACTTTGTGGCCCTGTCAATTCTAGATGGATGTATCCAGAAGAAAGGTATGTACAATTGTAATTTTTGATAAGTTGTAGCTAGTTAATTTGGTTTTAGAGTCTTCAATATCATATATATATATATATATTGTAGGTTCTTAAAAAGGCTGAAGGGGACAGTTGGCAATAAAGCTAAGGTTGAGGGCTCAATTTGTAGTGCCTATCTCGTTCAGGAGACGTCCACCTTTTGCTCGTATTATTTTAACTCGCATGTCGCGAGTAATCATATGGATGTCTCCCGCAATGTTAGTTGCACACTTCCAGTTGGGGTTGATCCGGGCGATTTGTCTATTTTTACAACAACTGGGCGAACGTTGGGTAGATCCAGTGGTCGTTTGCTCACAGATGAGGAATTCCATGTGATCCAAACTTACATATTAATGAACTGCGTCGAAGTGGAGCCCTATATCGAGTAAGTTTCTCTTTCTGTTGATATGAATAATCTATATATAAGTACTTGACTCGATCAATTATTCTTTGTAATAGATACTATTTGACAAACTTCGTGCGCCCGTCAAATCCAAGAATATCCGAAGTCGAAGAGCAAAAGATCTTGGAAAGACACTTTCGCCTATGGTTCTACTCCCATGTAAGGATTTTGTATTATTGTTTTCAGTTTAAGGGTTTCGAATTAATTGTGCATAAATGGTATTTGAGTCCTCACTCGACGTACATGTAGGCCGACAGTCCGGCAATTACAGATCCTAACATTGCAACATTAGCTCGTGGACCCTCCAAAAAAGTGAAGACATATGCTGGTTATGTGGTCAACGGTTATCGATTCCACACGAAGGCACACGCATCAACCAAGGCTACTGACAGTAGTGGAGTTTGTGTTCTAGGACAAAGTTTCGGCACTGACGAGGAGGACTTCTATGGTGTGCTAGAGGAAATAATTGAGTTGAATTACATATCTCCTACAGTGAAGCGCCCTATTGTCTTCAATTGTTCGTGGTTTGACACTCGAAGTCGTGGAGGAACACGCATTCACGCTCAACTAAAGCTGGTGGATGTTCATAGACATAAAATGTTGAGAACAAAAGACCGTTACATCTTATCCCATCAAGCGACTCAAGTTTATTTCCTAGATTACCCCAAGATGAGGCGTGTAGATGCTGAATGGATAGCGGTTTGTAAAGTGAAGTCACGTGTGTGGCCCGATGAAGGTACGTGTGTAGACCCTAACGAGAGTGGTTCACGGGGGGTTGTTGTTGAAGAGGCATTTCAACATGATCCTTCACTTCCACGAGTTATCGACGACACACATGATATTGATCCACTTGGTCCGCTAAATGACCCAAACGGAGAGGATCATGTCGTTGAGGATGGAGAAGAGACGTCTACTGAAACGTCTGAGGGTGAGTTTGAGAGTGAGACGGATACAGATGAGGAAGACATGTAGTCAGAATACTACTATTGTATTGTCATTCACTTTTCTGATAACAGTTTTGTATTGTCATTCACTTTTCTGATAACAGTTTTGTATTGTCATTCACTTTTCTGATAACACTATTGTATTGCCATGCACTTTTCTGATAACACTATTGTATTGCCATGCATTCAATTTTCTGATAACACTATTGTATTTATCTTTTCCAACCATAAAAGGAGATCTCCACATCTCCAATTCCAACATACCTTCCCAGTTGAAGCTCTATCTTCACCTCAAATTCTAACATCAAATCGATCCATCCTTAAACTTCCATCCTCAAATGGCTCAAAGGAGAGCTTGTACCAAACGAGCGACCGCCTTAGCTCCAGAAGTCATAAATTTCTCCATTGTGCGTGTGCATGGGGATAGGGAGACAAGAACGGAATGGAGCACCACACCAAGAGAGGAATTAAGACTAGTCATAGCTGATTGGACACGATCTCCCGGGGGAGCACCTCCAGGATTTAGCCGTTTTTTCTTGAACGGCGACGACATCACTGCTCGCATTGCGGCTAGGGAGACGGCTGTGCAGCTTCGCGTGTTGGAAGGTGCTGAGATCCGGGCAGTTCATATTCCACGTACAACATGAGAGTCCATTAATTGTAGTTGTTTGTAACTTGGTTTCACTTAAGAAGCTTCACTTTGTGTTGTTTGATTTAGTTGTTTGTCAGTTCGTTTAATTAATGTACTTAGGAAGCAAGTGTTTGTAACTTGGTTTCGTTCGAGTTTATGAAGTTGTTTGTAACTTGGTTTCGTTATGAATTAATGAAGTTGTTTTCTGAGAACTGGGTTTAGTCTTCGATTTACTGAGACGGATTGTAGTTGTTGTCCCATTTGAGCCCTCGAACCAATTACTTTGTCCACTATAGCAACTTCAGCGACCATGCAGTCGCCAAGTTCTTAATTTAGCGACCATATAGTAGCCACCATTAAAATTTTGGCGACCATATGGTCGCCAACCTTCAAATTAGGAGCTCGAAATTGGAATTTTTAGCGCGTATTTCAATTTTATTTCGTTTTAGCGACCACGTGGTCGCTAAACTGAAATTTTCGGCGCCATTTCGAAAAAAGGGGAAATCCGAATTTTTGGGTTTCAAGGGTGGCGACCATATGGTCGCTAATTAGCGACCATATGGTCGCGATGTTGAGGGCGGCCCCACTTCTTCATTTAATCGAATATGGCGACCATATGGTCGCTAAGTAGCGACCATAGGGTCGCCACCTCTGAATAAGAAGGAGATCGCGTCTCCATCTTCTTCATTCTCAAACTCTCAACTCCTTCGGCCTCCCGATCGAGCGAATCGCCGCCTCACCCCCACCTCTTCGCCTCGCCGCTCCGGCCTCCTCCTCCCCCGCCTCCTTCTCCCTCGCGTTCCTCTCCTCCTCCTCTTCCGCGCGACTCGCCGCTCCGGCCCCGCCTTGCCGCTCCGTCCACCGCCTCGCCGATCCGGCCTCCTCCTCCCCCCTCCTCCTCCTCCTCCTCCTCCTCCTCCTCCTCCTCCTCCTCCTCCTCCTCCCCCCACCTCCTCCTCCTCCTCCTCCGCGCGACTCGGCGCTCTGGCCCCCGCCTCCTCGCTCCGGCCCTGCCTCGCTGCCCTGTCCCCCGCCTCGCCGCTCCGGCCTCCTCCTCCCCTTGCCTCCTCCTCCCCCCGCCTCCTCCTCCTCCTCCTCCTCCTCCTCTGCGCGACTGGGCACTCCGGCCCCCGCCTCCTCGCTCCGGCCCGCCTTTCCAGTGCCGCCTCGATAGTGCCGCCGCCTGCCAGTGCCGCCGCCCCCCGTACCGCCCTCTCCGCCCCGGTTGATTTCCGCCTCTTTTTCCGGGTATTTTCTCCGCTCTCGGTTTATTTAGTATTTCCGTTAAAGGATTTGAGATTGAATTTGTAGTTTAGGATTGAAATTGGATAGATTTTGATGAATTTGGACAAAATGTGATTGAATTTGGATAGAAATTGAATGAATTAGGGTTTTGTTTGAATGAAATTGAGTGAATTTTGGATAGAAATTGAAATTGAATGAATGAATTTGGATATAATTTGAATCTTGTTTGGGTTGTTGTTGTTGTTGGAGAAATTTTTACATATGTTGTTGTTGTTGGAGAAATTGTTGTTGTTGTTGGTGTTGTCGACCACGTTGTTGTTGTTGTTGTTGTTGTTGTTGTTGTTGTTGTTGTTGTTGTTGTTGTTGTTGTTGTGTTTGGATAGAGTTTGATGAATTTGGAATTAATGAAGTTGTTTAAATTGAGTTTTTTTTTTGTTGTTCATGGTGTTGTTGTTGTTTAAGTTGTTGTTAGGGTTGTTGTCTTGTTGTTTTAGTATGTCAGGAGGAGGACGACGTCGTGCACGAGCTCCTCTTCCGGACGAGGAGGAGCACGATTCCGATGCGACCCACACAGACACACCTCATTTGTCCGACGACGAGGTTGCCCCCGCAGAGGGGTCCACAACCCCTACTCCGGCGCCCTCAGCGGGATCGAGCAATGGGCTCGATCCCAACCGCGTATGGGACCTTTCCATTAGCGGCGGAAGGTAATACTCAATTAATTTTAAATTTGTAAATTTTAAAAAAAATGTTATAATGTCTTTTTGCGAAATCCTGCAGCTTGCAGCCGTCGGGAATGGTGTCGCGGTGGTCCACGCACATCATTACCGGCCAACCCGACGATAGGGCGTCGGAGTTCGACTTTGCCACCGCCACATCAAAGGCGCGGTGGTTTGAGGCTTGGAGGGTAATTTTATTTTATTTCGCATTACGTTTTACATATTTCGTATATATTTTTTTCAGACAATATTTCGTATTTATCGACTAATATGTTTGCTTTATTATTTGTTTTAGACGCACTTCCAATGGGATGCCAAGAAGCCGGGTATGGACGTCGAGACGGTCCGGCTATTGTGGGAGAAGATCGCGAAGAAGCGATACGACGACAAGGTTGGGAAGAGTCGTCGGGCGGGGAAGAAGCTGAGCTGGATCAACTCCGCCGCTTGGGACCTTTGGGTGGCGTATTGGAACACACCCGAGTACAAGGCGAAGTGTGACCGTCAGAAGAGAATCCGGCATACAAATCCCTCGAACCACAGCAGTGGTTCGAGGTCACACCTCGATACCATGCAACATTTGGTACGTTATTTTAATTTAAATTTATGTATTTTATTTTAAATTTATTTAT
This sequence comes from Fallopia convolvulus, assembly GCA_964016875.1. Lineage (NCBI taxonomy): Eukaryota > Viridiplantae > Streptophyta > Magnoliopsida > Caryophyllales > Polygonaceae > Fallopia > Fallopia convolvulus. The sequence goes on from OZ024729.1 coordinate 48,640,471, forward strand.
AATAGGTTAATATAATTTTAATAAATATTAATACATGTTAATCATTCGTAGGAAACCCAACGGGGTCGTCCGATTACGCCTCTCGAGCTTCTCATCGAGACGCACACACAGGGCCCGAACCGACATTTTATAGACGACCGGTCCGCCCAGATCGCTGTAAGTATTTCACTTATTTCATTTCTTATTATATTTAGTTTATTATTATTTTTATTTATATGATTACGCTTTTTTTAGGCTCGGACCAGGGAGATCCTCTCCCAGAGGTCCTCGGAGACGGGCAACACTCCGTCTTTTCAAGACGAGTGCGATGCCTTTCTGACGGCCGCTGGAGGGGTGGGCCCGGGCGGCGCTGTCTTCGGGCTTGGCAACGCCGCCTCCGAGTTCTATGGGTCACGATTGACGGCGCCCCGTCGGGAACCTCCTCGGGTGGAGCATTTGACGCAGCGCAACGCCGAGCTTACGACCGAAGTGACGGACTTGCGTAGTAGGGTCGCTCGGCTCGAGGAGTTCATGGCTTGGATGCAGCAAAATTTCGACCCGCAGCAGGGTGGGTCCCATGGTGCAGACGGAAGTGATGCGGCGAACCCCGACGGAAACAACTAGATAGTTTATTTTAAATATTTTTGTAATTAATTTTGTAAATATTTTTGTAATTAATTTTGTAAATATTTTTGTAAATAATTTTGTAAATATTTTTGGAATTAAATTTGTAAATATTTTGTTTTCTGCAATTCTAATTTTTTTAAATTAATATTAATAAAGCGGAAATAATTTTTTACTTTTTTTAATTAAATAAATATTAGCGACCATGTGGTCGCTATATTTTGAACGCCCGTGCAAATATGTGCGCACGATCGTGCGTTTAGGTTCAGGCAAAGGCCATGCCCGTGCGTTTATTTTTTATTTTAGCGACCAGGTGGTCGCCACTATAGCGACCACGTGGTCGCTATAGGTGGCGTCAATCGGCGACCACATGGTCGCCGCCCATGGCGACCAGTGTGGTCGCATTGGTCGCAGTACCGGTCGCCACAATAGTGGCGACCAGAGGCGTCCATGGTCGTTACTGAGCGACCAGATGGTCGCTAGAAATAGCGACCATGTGGTCGCTGTGTTCGCTACCATTAGCGACCACGCGGTCGCTGAGACATTAGCGTCCGGCCTTTTAGCGACCACTTTTGGCGACCACAATCTGGTCGCTAAATCGATTTAGCGACCAACTTGGTCGCCAAATATGGTCGCTAAATCTCCAGAATCTTGTAGTGTAAGATTGGTGCTAGAGATTACATGGAGTTCATCTTAGGTAAGAGTGGTAATGTTGATGAGTTCTTTGACCCATATTGTAAATATTTTCTGACATCACTAGTTGTGTTGAATTTTTTTTAGCATATGCCATCTCATTAAAATTGGTCTCACAGGTTTGATAAGTTGAAGCGGTTTTTGAATGGGCTGTTATTCAATTTTAATTTATCATTGTGCTACTTTTGTTTTTGTGAGATGTGTTCACAGGCTTTTGATAGGTTGTTAAGGGCATTAACAATGTCTAATTTTTTGAATTCATTGCTCTCCATCTTGCTTGTGTCTTCACCACCAAACCGTTGCCACTTTGAACATCCTCCATATTCAAAAGAGTAGGACTTTGTGAGTGTTCTCTCTTCTTTTCTCTTTTATATTATACATTGAGAACAATGTATTGTTTAAGCATGGGGGAGGGGAACATTTACATGTTAGTATAGTTTTGCATTTCATGTAGTTTAAATTCTTGCAAAGCATGTAAACTTTTTGCATTCATAATTGCATGAAAATGAAAAAAATCAGAAAAATTGAAAAAAATACCAAAAATATCATGCATTTTAGGATTGTCATATTTCCCTAAGCAAAGAAACCACTTGTCCTCTAATATATTTGATGATGATTTTTGCCCTTAACTTGCTTGGATTGCTTGAAGCTTGATAATGTTTATTTCTTTAAGAACATGTTAGATGATTTGATTGAGCATGTATATCCTTGAGAACTAAGTTGCACGGAAGTTCTAGACAAATTTTACCTCGTGATATTATTTTTGTCCTTTCTAGGACTACACATTTATGAATCCTCTCTTTCTTTGTGTGCACTCACTTTGATTGCTTCATCTAGAACTTGCATTTTGATATCTTTTTCGAGGCTGCATTCATGACTTTTTTATAGGACATTAAAATGATTGAGACATCGTTTAATTAGCCTATTATTCCCTTATCCACCTCTACATATGTTCCTTCTTTTGTAGCCCCTTTCTAGCCCTTAATAGCCTTTTTTGGAAGCTCCACAAAATGAATCCAGAGCCTTATATAAGCTTGACCCATCAGAGAATTATATTTTTACTTGATTTATTTTGTGGTTGTGAGCCAAGTATGGGGGAATTGAAGGGGAAATTGGTGGATGAATATTTGAATTTGAAAATGTGGGTGAAAAGAAAAATAAGAGCTTTAAAGTTGAAGTCTTCAATTGGTTGAAAGAAAAAAATTATATGAGAGTTGAAGCAACAAGAAGAAAAAAAAGAATGAAAGTGAAGATATTGTAAAAAGAAAGATCAAATTGAGTTGAAATAAAAAGAAAATGGAGTTAAGAGAATAGGAGTTGGGAAAAGAAGAAGAAAAAGAATTGAAGTTTGATGTTGATTTAGAATTGAGTTGAGTCTTGATTCCTGGATTAGCACCACAAGACCAAATAATTCCCTACCAAATTCATATTACCTTGGCCCCATTACAACCCTCAAAAGACCTCATGATTTTGTTGTATGCATAGTCTCCAGCGGTGAAGAATTAGAACACTGATGTAAGCTTATGGTAGCCAAAATTTCAAAGTTGAGTTTGAGCGAAACACATATATACCTTTAAACACATAAGTGAGAGTGAAAATACAAAATCCTAGTGAGGTTTAGAATGGATGTATTTACTTGATCTATTTGGATGCCAAAATACATGATGTGATGTCAATTGTTGAATGATGTCTCTTGTTACTCTTACTTAAGCATTTATCAATATGGATGCATGAATTGCTTGTTTGTGGGGTGTTGAATTTATTTCTTGCTTGAGGACAAACAAGGTTTAGGGCATATTTATGTTTAAATCTTAGGTAGTTGCATGCTTTTTTGCTTTGTTTTTGCATTTTGGTGTCTACTCTTGTGCTTTCGTGTTTTTTGTCGTTTTAGGAGCAAAGATTGGTTAAGTTCAAGGATTAAAGATTGGAGATATTCAAGTGTATTTTCCAATGATATTCAACCCACTTTTGACGATCATTAAGGCCCAAGAAGTTGCGGAAAAGAACGCTTAAATCCGGGTCATGCATTGGAGTTGTTGTTTCAACACCACTTTCTTGTGACGCTTCATTTAGGAGATACGGTGGACGAATAAAGCTGAATTTGGTATCATTGGAAAGATAACTCGAAGAGATACAATTCATTTTTTACTCCGAGTCCAAATTCCCACTCTAAGGTGGTCAAAACAGCCTCTGAAAGTACCGTCAGAATGTTGTCAGGAGAAGACCTACGGTCGCAGATTACTATGTGTCAGCCATGGTTTTGAAGGCCGCGCCCGCGTTACCCATGGCGGCACTCGTGGTGGAAGTCATCAACTCGGAGTCGAGGAAAGCGAGACCCGCGCCCGCGGTTCACTGCCCTACGCCCGCGGGTATCCACGTCAGCGACCCGAAATAGAGATTTTCTTCTATCTCTTACTATCTAGTTTCCTTGTTTTTCGCTTTCGTGTTTTGGGTTGGCTATTTAAGCCATGTTTCAGACTTTGTTTTAGGATTCTTCTTTGAGACCTAATTTATATTATTCTACTTTGGATTTTGTATTCTATCTATGGAGAACTAAACTTCTAGATCTTACTCAAGTTGAAGCTTTCAGACTCAAGTTTATTGTGAGATTCTTCTTCAAGTTTATTCCTTACATGTTATGTGAATTCTCTTGGGTTTATTCTATACTAATTGTATTGATTTCTACTTGATTGATCACCTTGTTGGAACTAATACTCTCTATTGGTAGATTTAGGTTTTCTCGTAGCAACACCTGATCTTGTAGCAACTCAACTCAATTGGTTTAGAAATCGTTGGACTAAAACAATTGAGAAAGAGATTTGAACGCATGTTTAATTGTTTGACTCGTTGGAATTCAATTGCATGTATCTTGCATGTCCTTGTTCTCATTGTTAATGTCCCTATTATTCATGATTGTTTCATGCATTATTTGGATATTAAGTTTGCATGTCTCATTGTAATGTTATATATATGATCAGGATATGAATAACCAAAGGGAATAACTTGTTTGAATCAATGATCAATAACTTGATGATGAAAGTGGATGCTTGAATATGATTGTTTTCCCTAATTGAATACAAACTCATCTTTGTTTGTTTGCTTTAATTTCCCTAGTTTTAGAATTACAATCCAAAACCCCCATTGTTGCTTTTCTGAGTTGATAATAATAATTACTTAAGATACAAGTTTCCCTTGGGTTCGACCCCGACTTACCAGCTATACTAGTTGAGTAACTAGGCATTATTTTTGATTTAACACGACGACTTTCATCCAGTCACCTTCATATCATACTTCTTTGATTTACTCACGTAACCATGCCCCTATAAACTCTCTTGATTCCTCCAACTCCATGATATTTCATTCGTTGATGCTTTAGCGAGCGTACAAGATCAGATGCATGAATGCTTTCTTATTAGGATTGCTGGCTACTTTTACCAAAGAAGATAAGATGATTCAATCTTATGGTTTAGTCTTATGGTTTAGTTGATTTGATCTTCGGGTGTTGGATTGATTGTGTACATGTGAAGAGCCCAAATGTGGCTTTTAGTGATTGGAATGCTCCTATTTTGAACAACGAACATATCAAGGCGGTCACTTTCAATTATTGTTTTTTATTTGAGTTCACATCGAGTTTTTTATGCTTTATGTGTTTGATTAAAAGTAACTACCCATTATGCCTCTTTCGTTATGGTTAGTAGTTTAATTTCTCGTCTCATACTACATATGAATTTAAATCATAAATACATGAACATTCAACTACTATATATGAACACGCACAATTTGTGTTCAATTTCGTTTATTTTTAACCGTCTTGTGTCATGTTTAGTTATACCCATTGCTAGCATAGTTAAAGAACAAATATATAAATCATAAGGCTAAACTTGTTATATTAATGTGCATGAACTGTAATAGAATAAACATGAACATGCATAATAAATGTGAGAATGTGGAGATAATAAACATGAACATGACAAAAACAAGTGTAACTTTATCCATAAAACAATTTTATACTTGCTTACAAAATGTAGTTTCATGTCTTTCTAGTTTTTTACTATTGTTGGGCCCTAAAATATCGGGCTAAATTCCGAGGAAGGGCCACGAAGATATGAAGAGATCAGAATGAATTAAATACATTATTCACCATTAATGGAGCATTAAACTGCAAGGAGGAAATCAAGGAGAGAGCTGTTGGAATGCATTAACTGCAGGGCGAAATTCACGGACGCCTTAAATGCCTAACGCGTTGATGATTTAGCAGAAGTGAAAACTGGTCAAACTAGTCGTTGGAGGACATTAATAACAAAGCGAGATTCTCAGGATTGATACTCATAAATGTCCATAAGGTGAGCCTATAAAAGGGGAGGAAGAACATCAACAAGGGGGATCTCGAACTCTCTCACACACACTCTCTCTCTCTCTTACACTCTCTCTCGAGGACAAAACAATCTACATACAATTGTATTTTTATTCTTCAATTATTCATCCACGATCTCAAAATCTATTTTGCTCTTCATCTTCTCTCTGGCATATCCATCAATTTTTCTTCTACATCTGAATGGAATCATAGTGAAGTTTACCCTCGTTATTCTATATTTTTCCTATTTATTTCGATATCTATTATTTCTCCAATAACGTGTCTACGACTTATCCTTGGTATCCTGAATCATAAGGAGTAACTCGCAGCAGTGTAATTGCAATCTTATTTCACTTTTCTGGACTCATATCTCTTTGTCTACTTGTTTACTAGCTCATTTGCTATTTCTCTTCGTGAATCTCTTATTATTTGCGAATTAACATGTTTAAACTGATTTTTACTAGAGTTCTCTCATAATAGCAGAAAACGCATTTACGTGTTAAATCTGCCCAAAACAACTACCACCAACATAAAGTTCAAAACAAGTTCTCATACCATCAATTTTGTGTCTGCTTACAAAATCTCATACAATCAACTTCTAGTTAGTTTTACATCAAATTAGAAATAAGCTACTACCTTCTCATCCACTACATATCCATTAACTATCAGCTTCATTGATTTCCCAATCCTCTACTTGTATGCCTTTAGCCTTTTTCTCATGCTCTCCTTCGATTCATTTATCTAGGAATTCAAGATTTTGCTCAAATACTTCACTTCCAATGCTTTCACACACTTGCTTGCATTACTTTTAGTAATCTAATCCTCCTAATTTTGGAATCCCACCCCCATGTACGTCTCCATCGTCCTCTTGGTATATATGTCGGATGATGGTTTCCTCTTCTTCCTCCATAGGATGTCAACATTTTTTGTTATAGTGTGTCATCTTGTATCCTTTTTTCCTTCATGTGCAGATGTTTCATAGTCAGCTTTCTTGTAGTACTCTTCACCTTTGTTATTTGTAACTATGTTGTTAAGGATTTCTATAGTCAACTTCTTCATATTGGAGAAGATATATGATAATATCATTTTTAATATAATATGAACATTTGTGCAAAATACATCAACCTAGAAGTGTTATACATGAACATTCATGTGAAATACATGGACCTATTAGCAAAATACATCTTAACACAATTCATCTTTATTGATAACACAATTTCAAAGATAACAAACAACTTAACATATTGTATCGTGGCCAATGGAATTGTTTACTTTGGCCAAAATGTGCTTCTTTTGATGCCTAAGGAAATAAATTTATGAGAATATAGGAGGACTATTTAAACTCCAAAGTAGAATCATTAAGTAACAACTTAAAAAAATATCTTAGTGTCAAGGTTATTCCAAAAGATAATTTATTATTGTGCACCAAAGGAATCCCCCACTAGTGTATATAGAGATGTTACGGCCTACCAAACGCACCGACAAGAAAGAATGGAAAGGATATCACCTATAAAAATAATTTAGTTTTGGAATATGGACAGAATGAGGAGATAACAACTAATGATATTTGATGCTTAGTAAAACAACAAACATATGATTGTAGATGTAGCTAACTTTTAAAACTTGATGTTGGAAGCTTAGTTGATTGGTAGTCCAGATATATAGCATGAGTAGCATTCCATGTAAAGAAATTCAGATTCTTTATGCCAAGTACACCAACAAAACACCCTAATACAACAACACCAACAAAACACCCCGACTCAAGAACACTAACAAAACCCACTAATGCAAGAACCAACTCACTAAACCTCAATCAAGCATCGATTCCTCTCAAGCCTAATTCGAGCCCTCATGCCCAACCCTCTCAATCCCTTTTAGAACCAATTATGCCCTCTCGAGCCTTATTTCATCAAGCATCGAGTCTTAAACCCACTCAAAATCAAGTGAACTCCAAAATTAAAAAAATAATTTATGAACCCTAGAATCAAAAAATTCAAAAAGAGTTTTTATTACATTCTTCGGAATTGGATTTCGAAGATTGTTGCTCCTCATTTTCCATAACAATGATTTTGAGTTTCAATTCATACTTTTGAGTGTTGTGATCGAAGGGGATAAGAGGACTTTAAGGAGACTACGACAGTCGTTCATGATATTGTGGGAGAAGGACTCTTTTGAGGAGGTTCAATAGAAAGGAAGGGGTAAAATACTACTTTGGGTTTCTATTTGATGGTAATCACAAAAATGTCACCATGTCTATATCCTTTACAATTTCCCTCCTTTTAATTTGGGCCATTGACCTTCTTCATCTAACTAGTCGTATTCATTTTTTAGTTTATAGGATGAGCCACATACCAGACTCAACATCTATATAGGCTAATACATACTGTATATAGACTCTTGTACTTGTGCAGAATGGTCATTTTGACACCTAACCTTTGGGTTTGCTCTATTGAACACTTGTACTTAACACATTACGTTCTATTAAACACAATCGATGATGAAATGTTAAGATTCTATGTCGTATTTTATACGTGAGCTGACATGTAAATATAGCAAAACACATAGGATAATAGGCTTCAATGCTATAATTACCTATTTAATTAATTAAATAAATAAAAATCAAATGTGATTTGTATACTGAACGCACAATGAGGAATGACGGGTCGGGTCGAGCGCATCATCTTCTTCCTCGAGCTTTTAATGTTGCACAATGGCATGACAACAATGGCTGCGATAGTGGCACACCACGATGGCGAATGCGGCTTATGGTGGTGGCAATGATGCTTCAAGTAGCGTCGAAATTAGCTTGTGTTGGCGGGTCTGGCAAGAGGAGGTCATGAGCGGGTCGAAAATGGTGAAATTACTTTGATAGTTGATTTGATACGAGACAACAACAACATCTCCCAAGTGGAACCCGGTATGAGCAACGGGATTTGGGGTTGATTTGAGACGAGAATGAAAAGGATTTGGTAAACTTCGGTATGGCACTACAAATTTGGGCTTAATTTTGGAAAAGAAACAAGGGAAAGAGGTGGATTTTTAAGACAAAGTTTCAAGGGTATTAAAGGAGTTCGACTGGTTAGGGACAAAATTGTCGAGGATTACATGCAATTCCAACATTTATTTACAAGGGAAACGCAAATTGGGTCTCAACTCATCTTACATTAATTATTAATTGTCGCTTATTTCCCAAAGATTGTGACTCAAAAGTTGACAATAACGTTGAGCACCTCGAAATCGGAGTGACTGGAGGCGCGAGCACTGCAAGGATAGGGAATCAGACATGGCGATGTCACAACAACGGGGGCAAAGGTCAAGAGGGATTCCCATAGGCATTGTTGACGAGAAAATTTTCATGATTTAAAAATGATTCATGAATTTATATAAAATGGTGAAAATGAATTGAAAAAATTTATTTAATTGATTTATCTTTAAAATTTACCATAAAGCTCTAATTTTAAAGTTGGGCCTATATGTCATTTACATTGAGCCCAAATTAGAACTGACTTGGTGCCTTGGGTTAAAATAAACCCCAAAAATTTAATAAAAAATGGTTAAAAAGAAATTAGAATTTCTGATGTGGCCCAGGCGGTTGCTACTTTCTCTATGAGAAAACAACGGTTTTGTTGGAGAAGTTAATTAACCGATTTCCGAACGTCAATATATAAGGCTTTTTTTATTAATCGGATTTGGTTTTGTTCGGTTTTTTTTTTAGTAGGTAAGAATTCGGTTTATCGGACAAGTCCGGTAAAACCGAAAGACCGAATGAACGACAGTCGGACAAACAACAACAAGAACAAACTGAAATAAACAAACACGAAAGTAAGTATGAATGACGAAAAAAAGCACTAGAACAAAAAAGGGGGAAAGAGTTATAAAAAAAAGAGAAGAAGAATACGCATAGTACATGCTAATTGGTTCCAAATCATCATCATCCACTGTTATTCATCATCCATCACTTGTCCTTCAAATTGGTGGAATAAGGTGAGGGTCTACAAGACTACAAGATGGACGTACGCACATCTTAATGTCTTTGAGATTGTTAATTTCTGCCCTGATCCTATTACAAACTCTTGGCCTGGAAGAAGCTGAGTGGATCCAAACACCACGTCCCTTAAAACCCTCGTATTAAAAATCTCCCACTAAAAGACTCGTACACTTAAATCCTTTATCAATACGTAAACATCATATATTTATGATTGATAAAAGGATACACTAGATAACTAAATACATATATGGTTATTTTGTGTTCTAACTGATCATCAACTATGATCTATATAATAGGTTTTAAATTTGGTTATGCGAGATTAATATAGAGATTGCAATCTGTAACCTACTATGTGTAAGTATATATGCATGTAAACTGAAGGCGAAAGGACCGGAAACCACCCTTATAATAGTCTATATTGCTATAAACCACCTATTTAATTTGAAATTGCCAAGAACAACCCTTATCTAGGGGTGTCAATCAGACGGGTCGGGTCGGGTTTGGGTCGGGTCAATTCAGTTTCGGGTAAGTTCGGATTCGGGTCAAATTCAGATATTTTGAAAATCGGGTCAAATTGGGTTGGATCATTTCGGGTCAGGTGCTCAATTAATCGGGCAAAGTCGGGTTTCAGGTCAATTTTGGTCGGGTCATTCAGTTTTCGGTCCAACTTGATTTCGAATAAGTCCGGTTTCGGGTTTAGTTGGTTTCGGATTTAGTCGGATTTCGAGTGAGTCGAGTTTCGGGTTTTTCGGATTTTGGGTGAATTGGATTTCAACTTTGACTGAATTTTCGGTTAATCTGATTTCGTGTAAGCTGGATTTTGATTCAGACCATATATCGAATGATGATTTTTTTGTAGTTTAACTATTCTAGGGTCTAAATTTTTAATGTAACATTTAAATTAAAAACAGAATTATAATAAATATTCACTATCATTAATATTTTAAAACATAATATAATTTTCGGAAGGTTTTGGGTCGGGTAACTTCGGATTTTCGGATGGTTTCGGGTCGGGTAACTTCGGATTTTCGGATGACTTCGGGTCGGATATCATCGGATATCGGGTTGCATCAGGCTTAGTCCATTTGGGTATAATCGGGTTTGGGTTAATCTCGAGTTTTTGTTTTTTCGAATTCGGGTAAACATGTGTCGGGTATAAAACTTTTTATCTTTTTCTCGGGTCAGTTCGGATTCGAAGTCAGGCGGATCGGGCGGGTTTCTCGGGTCGGGTCAAATTTTGACAACCCTACCCTTATCAATGCTTACGTTAAAAACAAACCACCCAGCTTCGCATTTCTGTTTACATCGTTAAGTGCAGGGGATTTATAATTTTTTGGGTTTTTTCTGATATTCAAGAAAAGGAAAATGGCATTTAACACAAATAATTTTTTTTTTAAAAAAACTCAAAAGACCCAAATCTACGTACATCACATGAGCCTTCTTCTTCTTCATTCACGAACTCCATGTTAGGGCTGCCATTAGTGATTTCAACTTAAGATACCTAATAAACACAAATTTTACACCTCACACAACCCAATTTATCTGAGATTTAGGATAAATCGAATTACAAACCTTAAATTTGAAAATTTCAACTCAAAGCCCTAATTTTCTAACCAGTTATAATCAAGATCAACCCATAAAACTTGAATTCAAAACAATCCTAGATTTTGGGTTAAAAATCTCAAATTTACAAATGGAAGTGTGTAGGAAAGCTAAGATTATGACAAGTTGAGTGTGAAAACCTCACACAACACACCAAAATATGCTCGATTAACCAGCATAATCCGATTGAACATACAAAGACGAAGGAGCTCTCTAGCTACCTTCGGAACAACACTCAAGTCATTACTTGGAAAAGAAGAAGCTATGTCTATATATATGGCCGGTTTATAAACAAGCCCGGGCCACTTTTATTCAAACTAAAGCTATGACCCGGTTTGCTAAACTCGTACTTAAGAGAACAAAGTTCCCGCCATAAGTGGAAATGAAAATCCCCTGTCTCGTGTGCTAGGTTCCACGCCTTCCTCTTCTCGGCTCCAACTTGGCAAACGATCGAAGAAGACCTCATTTCCACATTTCCCCCTCAAGTTGGAGCGGTTACAAGGCCCAACTTGTTGGCAAGGAAGAGATGTTGATTCTGATTCAAAGTTTTTGTCAAAATATCTGCGATCTGCAGTGAAGTAGGGATGTAAGCTGTGCAAAGGAAACCAGCTTGTATACGCTCCCGTATGAAATGGCAATCCAGGTCCACGTGCTTTGTTCGTTCATGAAAACAAGGATTAGCAGCCAGTTGATGGGCTGACCTGTTATCGCAAAACAGAGTCACTGGTGTCGGAATTGTAATCTTCAAATCGGTGAGAAGATAACTACACCAAATTAGTTCAGCAATGGCAGAGGCCATACTGCGGTATTCAGCCTCAGTGGACGACCTGGATACTGTCTTCTGTTTCTTGCTTTTCCAAGAAACCAAAGCATGTCCTAAAAACACACAATACCCAGAGAGAGAGAGAGCGTCTGGTAGTCAAGCAAGATCCCTAGTCGGCATCAGAAAAGCCTGTGATCTTCAAAGAACTATGAATAGGATAAAAAAGACCAAGCTGTGGTGTTCCTTGTAGATATCTCAGCACGTGTTGCACAGCATGCCAATGTGGCACCCGAGGTTGAGAAACAAATTGGCTCAAGTGTTGAACGCTGTAAGATACATCAGGTCTGGTAAGAGACAAGTATAACAGCTTACCAACAACTGTTCGGTATTTCTCAGGTTCTAACAACAAGTCACCTTCCTCTTGCCTTAATTTCAAACCAACTGGTAAAGGACTATTGGCCGGCTTGCATCCACTCATTCCACTATCAGTGAGAATATCTTGGATGTACTTCTGTTGACTAAGAATGACTCCTTGATCATCTCTATACAACTCTATACCTAAGAAATATCTTGCAACTCCTAAATCTTTAATGGTGAATTTAGAATGCAAGGCATATTTGACTGAGATAATCTCCTCCATATTGTTTCCTGTAAGCAAAATGTCGTCCACATAGACTAACATGGTTGTAAAAGAACCATCCACAGCCTTCACAAACAAAGAGTAATCTGAACAAGATTGCTCATACCCGAGGGATTTCAAAAATGTAGACAGTTCTAGGTTCCATTGGCGTGAAGCTTGCTTCAAGCAATACAATGATCGCTCTAGCTTGCACACTGATCCACTAGGAACTTCTTTGTATCCTTCAGGAATATCCATATAAATTTCCTCATCAAGGAAACCATGAAGGAAGGCATTGTTTACATCGAGTTGATGCAATTCCCATTGCTTTGCTGTAGCAACTACTATCAAAAGTCTCACTGTGGGCACCTTAGCCACAGGTGAGAAAGTGTGTCTATAATCCTTGCCAAGTTTCTGACTGAAGCCTTTCACTACTAAGCGAGCTTTATATCTTTTTATTTCTCCATTAGGTCTGAATTTTACCTTATACACCCACTTAGATTGAATTGAAGACTTTCCTGGTGGCAAGGTGGTAATAGTCCAAGTACCATTTCTATCCAAGGCATCTAATTCATCTTTCATAGCAGTTTCCCATTCAGGATGTCCTTTGGCATCTCTATAATTTTATGGTTCCTTAACTGAAAGCACATTGGCTAGGGAAGCAAAGTATTCTGCTTTATCACATTGCATAATATAATCATTATGCCATCCCGGGGCTGACCTCACCCTTTCTGATCTTCTTAATCCTGGCAAGGTAAGAGGAGATCGTTCATGATCCATCTGATCATGACTTATTGCCTGAGGCACAGTTTCAAAAACTTCAGCTGTACCAGTATCCTACTGAATTTCTGAACCAACTCCCTGTGGAGTTGCTGTTCCTACATCCTGATCATCCCTAGGAGTATCAGCAAGACCAATATCTCTAGAGAATCCAATGAAATTAGTATCTTTTGCAGACAAATGCAAATGTTGCTGCCCAACCCCTTGTGTTGGTGGTTCTATGTCAGACAAGAAAGGGAAAATATCCTCATGGAATAAAACATCTCGGCTGAGAAAAATCTCCTTAGTATGGAGATCATATAACTTGTATCCCTTAGAATGAGAAGGATAACCAATTAAAATGCATTTTCTACCTCTGGCTTCCATTTTGTCAAGAGGCTTTGGTGCATTATAGGCAAAACAAAGACAACCTATAACTCTGAGATCATCATAAGTAGGCAATTTAGAAAATAAAACCTCATATGGTGTCTTCCAATGTAACACTGAGGAAGGCATCTTGTTGATATTGTGTGTAGCTGCTAAAACACACTCACCCCAGAATTCCCTTGACAATCCTGCCTGTAACCAAAGAGCTCTTGTTGTGTCTAGTAGATGGCGATGCTTTCTTTCCACCCTTCCATTCTGCTCTGGTCTATACACCATTGTTTTCTGATGAACTATCCCAAAACTCTCAAACAGCTGATGACAATCCTTGTTAACAACCTCTGATCCATTATCAGTCCTGACTGTCTTGGGAACCACTCCAAAATGATTCTGCACATACCTGATGTATCCGTTCAAAACACTAGCTACATGTCCCTTAGTTTGCAACAAGTAAGTCCAGGTAGCCCGACTGTGATCCTCTAAAATAGTGAGAAAATATATCTCATTATGTAAGCCTCGAGTTCTATAAGGACCCCAGAGGTCCACATGAACAAGATCAAACAAATGTAGTGCATGAGAATCACTAGGAGGAACAGGCAATTTATAAAATTTAGCCAAAGAACATATCTCACAAATAAAACCATCTTTCATATTGTTGTGACAAGCAGGCAAATGTATCATTTTACTAACAGAGATGTGTCCCAATCTTCTATGCATCAAAGAAAAATCACATTGACCAAAACTAGCACAACTATAATGGTTCACAGTTTCCAACTTGTGCTTATTAAAACTAGGAAAATAACTCTTGTCTTCACACTGTCCATCTCTAATCATGTAGAGTCCCTTTGATCCATGCCCCACAACTAGATTCTTCTCAGTCCGAAGGTCCTGTAACACACAGACACCTCTGTGAAAATGTGCAGCTGAGCTTCCAGAAGATACCAATTTACTGACAGAAAGCAAATTATATCTGAAATCCGGGACAAACAATACATCCAACAATATCAAATCCTGATTCAGTTGCACATCCCCAATTGTGTGAACTGATTTTGCACTTCCATCAGGTAGTATAATATGCACTCGACATTTGACCTCTCGTGGATTAATCAACAAATCATAAAACGAAGTCATATGATCTGAAGCTCCACTATCTACAATCCAATCCTCAGAATTTAATTGAGTTGCATTTAGAACAGACACAGTGATACCTGCAAAGTGAATGTTGTGATTCACATAGCCTCGTCCAGTGTTGCCATATTGTTTCCTTGGTGCTGATCCTTGAGATCTTGATGCTCCAAATCCTAAATAACCTTGCCCTCGTCGAGTTTCAACAGACATGGCTGCTTTCCCATGCTTGTAGTTCTTCATGACTTCCTGGCAAGCAATAGAGAAGTTTGAAACCAGCTGCAGCAAGTGCTAATCAACTCCAGTCCTTTGATCACTTCAATTACCACATTCAAGTGGTGTTTCTCCTGAACCATGACCATCTGACTCTACATTGGCATCCATTCTTCTCCTAGACTTCTTTCCCTTGTACCAATCGGGATACCCGATTATCTCAAAACAGTTGTCACGAATGTGACCTTTCTCTTTGCAGTAATAGCACACCACCTCCTTGTCCGAGCCCTTAGACTTCCTGAAATCCCTCTTATCTCCACTAGAAGAGCCTCCTTTCCCTGCATCACCATTTCCTCCACGATTTGCATCAAAATCTCTTCCACCAAGACAATTCTGTGCAATCTGATTTGCCATAAAAGCAGCAACATCTCCTAAAACTCCACCATTACTGGTCATACGCTTTTGTGTTTCAACACCAAGCACAATCTTATAAGCCTTAGACACATGAGGCAAAGGATCTGTAGCAATAATCTGACTACGAACTGCTTCAAATTCAGCATTTAAATTCATCAGAAAATCCATCAGATGGGACACATTTTCCTGTTCTAAAACCTTGTTGGCTATATTACACTGACACTTCTCCATCACACCACACAAGCAAATCGGTATCCTATTCAAATTATCCAGTTCATCCCAACAATGCTTCAACTTGCAATAATAAGTAGTAACATCAGTTGTACCTTGTGTGATTTGTGCTAGATCTTGACGCAGTTTGAATATTAGCGGTCCATTGTTCTGATAAAACCGTTCACACACCTTGAGCCATAGAGATCGTGCTGAACTCGTGTATATGAAACCGCTGGACAGATCTGCTGTCATCGAATTGAGGATCCAACACGCCACCATGGAATCACATCGCTTCCAACGCTCGTGCTCAGTGGATCCCCCTTTGGAAACTTTTCTTGTGCCATCGATGAAGCTAAGCTTCATTTTCGCCATAAGAGCGCGCTCGACCTGTGGCTTCCAAGCATGGAAGTTGGATCCATCGAACGGCACCGTAGTGAGCGACATACCCGGAAAATCCGAGTTAGTCAACATGAGCGGATCCACTATCTGAGTTGTGCTTGCAGCCTGGTACACCTCTTTCTCTTTGGATTCAATCGCCATCGCACCGATCTAGCAGATGAGTTGAATCAGTCGAACAATAACACTCAGAAATGAAAATCGCAGCGGAAAATTAACCTAGCTTCCTAAAAGCTCTGATACCATGTAGGAAAGCTAAGATTATGACAAGTTGAGTGTGAAAACCTCACACAACACACCAAAATATGCTCAATTAACCAGCATAATCCGATTGAACATACAAAGACGAAGGAGCTCTCTAGCTACCTTCGGAACAACACTCAAGTCATTAATTTTGAAAAGAAGAAGCTATGTCTATATATATGGCCGGTTTATAAACAAGCTCGAGCCACTTTTATTCAAACTAAAGCTATGACCCGGTTTGCTAAATCGGTACTTAAGAGAACAAAGTTCCCGCCATAAGTGGAAATGAAAATCCCCTGTCTGGTGTGCTAGGTTCCACGCCTTCCTCTTCTCGGCTCCAACTTGGCAAACTATCGAAGAAGACCACATTTCCACAAAGTGCTTCAATAAAAGTTCCCCTTTCCTTCAATGGCGATTTGAAGTTCTCCTCCACAACTAAAGGTTTGAGATTTCTCCAAATTTGATCAAAAAGATATTTCCAGTGAGTGTTGGATGTTTGGATCACTCTCTCTTATCCATGGTAATTTCGCTCCCTCTCATAGTTAGAGCTTCTTAATGATGAACACGATAATAATCTACGGGTCTCTTAGTTATTTTATTATTTTTATATTTATTTGTGTTTATTTCCATTTTCTTTTTCTTAAATAAATAGGAAAAGTAAAAAAATTACAGTATAAAATTCTTGCACTTAATGATGTAAACAGAAATGTGGAGCTGGGGTGGTTTTTTTTAACGGAAGCATTGATAAGGGGTGGTTCTTGACAATTTCAAATTAAATGGGTGGTTTATACATGCGTACATGTGGGTTAAAAAATTGATGGGTGATTGAGAATCGGAAAAATAACACACAAACCCTCTAGGATTGAGTTTCCTTAATTTATACATGTGATATATATCTGACTATCCGTGATCAGTTACCTGCAACGAAGTTTAAATAATAATATTACCTTGCCATATAAGTTTAAGGTACAAATTATATAGACTTTTTGATAAAAAAAACTATGTAAGATTTGATCCCTTTTAAAAGGGTACGTTGGAAACTTGACATAAAGTACATATACTCGCCGAGTTCAATCACAACCTCAAATTAAAATTAAATTAAGATCATATACCATACTTAATTGGTCTTTATTGAGAACTACGTCGGACTTGACGCTTTTTGATAAAGCTACGTAGGCACTCGATATTAAAAATAATATATATCGAGTTCTGTCACTAAGTCACACACACATAAAAAAAATAATTTAAGATACTCGTTCTATTTTTCAGAACCATATACAATTTGATGTCCTTTATGGACTATGTGGAAAACTTGATTAATGTGTAATATATCAAGTTGACTCAAAATTTAAGTTGACTTTCAAACATAAGGTAAAGTCGACAATAAAATTAAATAGTTCTTTTTAAGAACTACCGATGGACTTGATATCATGCAAATGATAGTTGAAGAGATTTTTGGCAACCCTTCCTAGAAGGTGGGTCCGAAGTCAATTCTATGATGCATGAAATAAATAATAAACAAACTTAATGTCAAAACCATAAGTCTGAACTACGGTGACTTGATTCTGATTCGTCAGATACGTAGGAAGCTCAATATAAAGCAAAAAGCACATTGAGTTCAATCACGATCAAAAACAAAAATCATCTTTTAATTGAATCTATGGGTCTTTGGGACCTACATTCGACTCAATATCTCTTTTAAAAGAGTCGTGTAGGAGAAACGCCCCTTGAGGGCCGGAGAGTACCACCTCTCCTTCTACCAAAAAAAAAGAGTCGTGTAGGAGACTTGACATCTATAAGGTTGAGTCCAATAAAAAATATTAATTTGACTTTTAAGTATAAATATAAAGTCAAAATTCAAACCAAACTAATGGATTTGGTAGAACTACGTTAAGACTTGATGCTTTTTATAAAGCTACGTAAGCGCTCGATATTAAATACAATAAATATTGAGTACAGTTGTAAATAAAAAATATTTTTAATGTCCTTGATAGAACTACGTATGATTTGATCTCTTTTAAAAGGGTACGTAGGAAACTCGACATGAAGCAAATGCTCCTCGAGTTCAATCACAACCTTCATTTAAAAAATTAATGAAGACCATATAATATTATTAATTTAAGAACTATGTTTGATTTGATTCCACATCATATAGGTGGATACGTAAGACATTTGACATAATGTATAAATATGTCATATTCAGTCACAAATCAAATTAAAACTATATGAACTTTAAGTCACATGTTCGATAGTGAAGAGATTAGACAACCCTTCCTAAAAGGTGGGTTTAATTTTATTCACATCATGCAAATGATAGTTGGTTTGAGTCTGAGCAACCCTTCCTAGAAGGTGAGTTTGGACTCGTTCCGCTGATGCATGAAAATCAAACCAAACTAAAATTAAAACACTCTGAACTACGTAAGGCTTGATTCTTTTTAAAGAGATACGTAGGCAACCCACCAAAACTGGGTGCAGCCCAAATCATAAAAACCACCTTAATATTTTGTATCGTTATTGCTTTTAATAAAAAAAGTCAAAAGAGAGGGTCGAACTATAATAAAAATAATTTAAATGTGTTTTGCAATTTTGTGTACATTTTTGCTTAACAAGCATCATCCTTGTTGCTTGTTTCATTGAAAGCCTAGAATCATTAATCTTCAATCAAGGTATCATGTATAGCACTGCACCAGTGTCATTAAGTTCCACACTCTCCTAAAAGAGAGTAATATTCACGTAAATCACCACATCAGCACTCACGTGTTCAATAGAATGCAATGTGTTAAGTACAAGTGCTCAATAAAACAAACCCATAAGTGAGGTGAATGACTATTTTGAACAAGTACATGTATTAGGCTCCTCTATATAAGTAAGGTTAAATCCACTCATTAGTTTAAAATTTCTGGTTGAAGGGTGAATTCGAACATATATTAAAATAATAAATAATATCGCTGATATAATCTCTCGCCCAACAATTAACCACGGTCTACTAAATAGTTAATAGATTCATGTGTACAAGTAATTGAGGGTATCACCTTACGCATATGTGAGATCTTTTTTATGAAAGGTAAGAATTTGGATTACCAAACAAACTTGGTAGTCTGAGAGGCCGTGAAAAATAAAAACCATGAACGGTGACTCGGCTAAAGTCGTTGTTGCCAAGATAGCATGCAAGTAACAGATTGAACCCAAGAGAATCGGTATTCTGAACAATCAGCAAAGACAAAACAGGGGGGGTTTGAGAGTTTAAGCAAGCAAATAATATTAGGGTTTCAAATCAATTAAGGAAAGCAGAGTTCATTCAATCAATTCCACTTTTTAATCATTCGATCATCAATTCATCCACTTTTCTATTAACTCCCAGGTTAATTCCAATCCTTATAAAAGATTTCCGCTTGTCCATGATCCAAGCGAAAAGATGATATGAACAAGAACGCTTAATTCAAATCATGCAAAGTATTAAGGATAGAAGGATATCAAATCATGCAATCAAAGCTACGAGTCTCATGCATAAAATAACAATCAAACACTCTTTCTCAATTCTAGTCCACGGTCCTAGAAAAGAGTTGTTTCAAGGATAAACAAGATTGCACAGACAACAATCAAACTAATCCAAATAGTAGAATATCAATCAAATTCAACAAGTTGCGCACCAAGAGAAATCAATTGATAATCATAAAATTTAGCACAAGAGTTTTGATATTAACCAAGGGATAAAAAGTTACCAGAATCTCACGAATTACATAAAAAGGCTTCCTTGATCAAACAAACTTCAAGGGAAATTAGTTCTCCATAATAAAACTGAAATAAAACCTAAAAAGTAAAAGTATGCTAGATAATGTGTGATTGATTCATAACAAAGTCTGCTATGAAACTAAGCTTAAATAGTAGAAAAACAACCGAAATCTAAAGATATAAAAATAGATAAAAGATAAAATAAAACAGAAAGTCGGCGCTTCGGAATATCCGCCACCCGCGAGCGCGGGTCTTTTGACAACATACTGGTGTCAACTTCGGCGGTGGTTTTCACCCACTTAGAGGTGGAATTTGAACTCGCCGTAAAACCATGAATTGTATCTCTTCGAGTTATCTTTCCAATGATACCAAATTCAGCTTCATCCGATCAACGTAGCTCCCGAACGATGCATCACAAGAAAATGGCGTCAAAACAACTCCAAATCAACACTTGTCTATAAAACTATTGCAATTCCTCAAATCGTGTCTTCGGTCTTCATATGACAATTATGCTCAAAACTAACCTAAACACACTCAAATCATACCTAAAGCACAAGAGTTAACCTATACTAAACTAGAGCGTATCAAACGGCTAGGCGGGTCAATAAAGGATCCATAAATAAGGAGGGAAGAATCGACTAGGATAGTACAAACCCTCGAAAAGAAAGAGCAAAACGAGATCAGAATCGAGGTAAGTAAAGCACTAAGATTCTTACCACTGCAAGAAACAGGTCAACCCATCCCAGGATGTGCGAAATGGATAGTTAATGTTTCTTCCACCAAGATGAAGAATCTTTAGAAACCTCAAAGCATTAAGTGGCCTGGCTTAACACAACTCGATGTGATACCAAACACAACTCTAGATCATCGAAAGATTAGTACACAAATGAAGTATGAGCCTTCCTGCAAAAAAATCAACATTAAAAACTGCAAGTAAATCATACTTGCAGCGCAAATAACTCAAACTTGTAGTGCAAGTAAAGTTCAAACTTGCCCCACAAATAACTCAAACTTGCACCGCAAGTAACTTTGTCAAACTTGTCTCGCAAGTATCGCCCCCAAGAGGCGGGGTATCAACAAGGAACATAAGTGGTTGAAATCCATGACGATTGATGGGCCTTAGACCACTAGTAAACTCCACCTATTTCTTTCCTTTTTTATTTTTTGGTAAGAAAACTCCATCTCTTCTCTAATGCATTGCACAAGAAGTGTTCAAGGAAATTAGAGAAAGAGATGCAAGCTTGGATTCATATCTACTCCACCATACTTTTTGGTTTCCAAGTTTTCTCCTTCTTCCAAATTTTTTAAATGGGTTGAAGATAATGTTTTCTTTGGTTTTACAGAAGAGTGGAAACAGAGAGACTTCCTTATTCATAACGGGTTTAAAAGCTTGTCTTTCTCAACCTTAATATATTCTTGATGGTGCGCAGAATAACGATGTGTGAACAGTAGGCACGGATCGCGAGGAAAAAGTAATGAAAACAAGATTCCTGAGAATTCTTCGTGGTCATTTCCATACCCATCCAAAAAAAGCGAGATCCCCGGTCAAGCGAGGTCCACATGTCGCAAGCCTTTCCAACAAGGATGTTGGTTAGGCAGTTGATGCGACCCCGTCATTAGATGCTAGCCAGGAAGACGATGCTTTCTCCATGCGCTCAGATGGCCCCGTCACCCATGCCAGGGCTCGTGCCATCCAGACCGCGACGCAGTCCTTGGTGTCGCGCTTGTCCGCAGGCCATGGAGCGCCTTACACCGCGCCAGCACTCGCCACCATTTGCATCATCGACGCGGAAGAACCTCGAGTCGAGTCCTCAAAACCAACCACCTCGAACTCGACCCTCGTGCCAGCGCCCGAGCCCGCATCACATCTTGAGGTTCTCGCAAGCCTCGGCCAGATCCGCGCGCCCCCTCCCTCGACTACATCCTAGGGTCACCAACTCCGCGCGCCAGCGCCGTGTCCGGACTTCACCGCGTCGTGCCTCGTTCCGCGACAGCCTTGTCTTGACACTTCGGTGCCGCCCACGGACGACATATCTTTTTATTGCCATTTTTAGCATGTTTTCCATTCTTGAACATTACTATTGTTGGTTTTATATATTTAGAAGGTCATTATTGGGCCTTGCGCCATTGGGCTTTGGCTGCGTCCACGCCCTAGGCGCCACACTAGCATATTAGGGTTTCATTGTTGCCGCACCTATTTATAGGGTGCTATGTTGTTCAATTGAAGACACACACACTTTGGTTAGTATTTTAGTCGAGCATTTTCTCCTAGATCTATCCTAGAACTTGCGCATCTTGCATTCAATAAAGCTTTCGTAATTCATTACTTGTGTTTGATCGTGTGTGTTCTTGCAATATCGATCTGATCCAACATCGGTATCGACCCTCAAGTCTTCCGCTTTGCTCGATTTGAGACACAATACTCAAACACCGTCACGATCCGTAGCGTCCCCTAACAAGGTCGCATCAACTGGCATTAGAGCCACAGTTTGAGTAAGTCTCGCTACACCGTTTTTCGTTCAATTTTACACGATCCTTTCCGCTTCACTCAACCCTAGATCCATTCACCATCAATTTTCGTCATCTAGGGTACCAAATTTTTTTCTTGCTTGCGTAAATTGTTTAAAAAAATCAATCTCGACCTTCTCGACTTGAACTATGGTTTTTGGTGATATTACACTTTGTCATGCTAGTTGCATCGCACATTAGGGTTTTGATTAACGATTTCTATTGTGTTCCATCGAGCATATCTTGTGTTGATTCTGTTGTTTGTTTGTTCCCATATTTCTAGAGGAGAAATCCTAGGGCTTTTCGGTTATATAAAAAAAACAAAGTGGAAAGAATCGGATATCACAAACCAAAATAAGGTAAGATATCTCGATTTTATTTTATTTTTTAAATAAAAATCTCGGAGAAGATCACAAGCCAAAATAACGCAAGATCTTTCTCTCTCCAATCTCTTCAATTCGGCACATACTTGATCACGCCGATTGCTCTTATCTCTTCCTTCCTTATTGGTTTCATTGCTCTTCGTGTTTTGTGTTAGCTTTCATTGTTGTTTTGGATCCTCTATATCATTGGTTGAGTCGAGTGACCTTAAGCCTTTCCATTCCTTCTTTGTTCGTGTGGATTGAATACTAAGGGGAGGCCGACTTAAGCAATCCGAAAACTCTTGGCCTTTTGTTGTTGAACATCTTACTTGCTATGACGGGTGTGATTATAGGTACCGTTTCAGATTCGGGAAACAATGATAACCGAGACAAGGACCCACCACTGGCGTCGCAAAACCAACAACAAAACTTCCCACCCGAGGTAGTGGCTCGGATTGAGGAACTCGAACGCCTTTTGGCCGAGAGTCAAACTCAGTCCAAACGCACCGTGCCACAAGCGTAGGACCTCGCATCGGAGATCCATGCCAATCCGGGCGTGTCCTCGGACGATGTCGCGTGCGCACGTGCCAAGGGCAAGAGCCATGTGCAACCTTCTTCTCAGTTTTGCACGATGCATCGCATGGAGTCAATTAAAGAAAGTCACCATTTCGATCGGTACGATGGTGGTCCCCGGACCACTGATCGCCGTCAATTGGCGAGAGATTATAGGGACACCCAAGTGATTGACGTATATTCTGATGAGGAGTATGACTCCGAGGAGTATAGACGTCAACACACAAGTGGCCTTAAGAAAAAGAAGACCAAGTCACCGGCGTACGTGCACGAAACCCCAAAGCGGAAGCACGGGGCCAAATACTACGACGCTAAAGACTACAATGTTGAGGATTTCTTGGAGCATCAAAGTGCTCGCAACCCTTACTCCGAATTTGAGAACCATTACGATGAGTTCAATGATTATTCTGAGCAGTCTAGTTTTGATCATCCGTAGGTACAAGATCCCGAGGAGCATGCCAATCGGCCATCCGATTGGATTCCCCCACTGCACCTCGCCAAAAACCGCAAGGAGTACGAGCGTGCCTACGACACGGCTCGCAAGGTCGGACACCGCCAGCGGCGCGATAGGGATCGTGAGGATCGGCGCCCTCGGTGCCTCGAAGACGGAGACGATCCGGATGATGGTGACGACAAGTTTGATCATGGGCCGCCCCGTGATCGAAGACCTCGGTGCTCGCACTCGCCTCGGCACAGCAGCCCCCGCCGAGACAACGATCGGCGCGATGCTCGGGATCCACGCGTCAACCGCCGAGATATCAAGGTAAAGTTTGAACCTTTTTATGGAACATATGACCCTGACGCGTTTATTGAATGGTTGCAGGGATCTTGGCTATGAGGATGACGAGAAAGTGGAGGTTGTGACGTTACATTTCCATGGTGCCGCTCGAACATGGTGGAACCGCTTCGAGTCCGAAAGGATTCAAAGAGGCAAACCCCTCATTCGAGAGTGGCATCAATTGGTGTACATCCTCAAGAAACGATACATTCCGGCACACTACAAGGATAAAATGCACATTGAGATCATGCGCATTAAACAGGGAACCATGACGTCGGAGGAATACTTCGCCAAGCTCGAAGACATGTTCTTCAAAGCTGGCATGAGTGTTTCGCCTTCCGTCATGAGGACTCGGTTTCTATCGGGTCTAAGGCAATAGATCCAAGATAGGTTGGAGATTTTGCCCATCAAGGATCTCAACACACTTGTGGATACAACGATGCAATTGCACAAACAAGAAATGCGTGCCAAACCGACTTGGCCCAATTCAAGGTATGCATCGACCTCTAGTCCATCAAATTTTACTACTAATTGTGTACCTTCTTCTTTTCCAACTCCTAAGTCAGGTTCGTAGTCTAAGGCCGATGCCACGCCTCAAACGGCACCAGCCGCGCCGAAAGATCGCAATGCCGCGCCAAGCGCTGAGCGCGCTCGTGACATGGCTTGCTATAAGTTTGGCGGTCGTGGTCATATCATGCGCAATTGCTCGAACCAAAAGAAAGTTTTTACGGCTCAAGGAGATCAATATGAGAGCCAAGACGAGGAGGAAATCAACACCCCTTTAGCCGTGGGCCCCGAGTTGGAGTGTGATCCTTCAGAAACCATTGGGGTGTCAAAACTTCAATTGGTCACACGCCGAGCCTTAAGCATGCGAGAGACACCTAAAACTGATTATCGGGAACAATTGTTCCACACCCGTTGCTTGGTTAATAACGTGTCCTTAAGCGTGATTATTGACTCGGGGAGTTGTGCCAATTTTCTCTCCAAAAAGGTTGTTGATCACTTCAAGCTGCCAACCACGCAGCACCCACAACCGTTCAAGCTTCAATGGATATCAAACGACGACGACGACTGGGTTGACAGGCAAGTTATTTTCTCTTTTTCAATTGGTGCTTATTTTGATTCGATTTTATGTGACGTAACGCCTATGGACGCCACACATCTTTTGTTGGGGGTGCCCATGGCAATATAATTGTCATGTACTTCGCGACGGGTTTTTGAATACTTATATGTTAAATTTCCACGGGAAGCGCGTGAATCTCTTACCCATGTCTCCTAGTAAAGCATTGCAGGACGAAGCCGAACGGCAACGCCAAAACACTAGCGACACAAGCACCGTCGCGCCGAACGAACCGTCCTCGGCGTCACCAGCCATGATTCTGGAATCCAACTGTGTTCCCAGTACCGAATCCCCTAATTCTGTACCACAAGAGCCTGGAGAAGTAAAGCGTCGAGAAAAAGCTGATTCGGGCCGACAGAACCTGTCGCGTGGCCCGGGTGTCGCGCCGAACAACGCCGAATTGGCCAAAAAGGGACTTCAACAACTTTTTGGCACTTCTATAGGCGTTTCTAGGGGGAATCCTTCTCCTTTAGGTTTTCCAACATATTCAACTCAAAAACTCCCAGGGGAACATCATTTGAGCCGAGGACCGCCGACACCGGCCTCTAGCGTCGCACCGTATGCTGTTGCGTCACGAAAATTCGGATTCCAAGAGCTACGGGACGAGTTTACCGGTGTTTCCAAAGGCATTCTTCATCAAAATCAAGGTGCTACAGTACAACCAAAAAGCGCCATAGAACCCCCCCAAAACCAGTGAGGACGCCGAGCCACCTTTGTTAGGCACATGCTAAGATCGGTTGCTTTTGGGAAGGGTAGATTGGAAGTCTCTTGTTTTTGTTTTGTAAAAAGATCTCTTGGTAGAAAAGATGCACAAAAGTAAGAGATACCTATGATAGAAATAAAATTGACGAGGAAGTGTAAGCTCGTTAACGACCCTTTTAGGTCGTTAACGAGGATGTTCGAGAAGAGTAAAAAAAGAGAAAAGAGCTGAAAAGAGAAAAGAAAAAGAAAAAAAGCAGAATGAGTAAGAAAGAAAAATGAAGAAGATGTGCATAGTGTATAAAGTTAAACCGGAGATTCTTTTATGTTTATATGAGGCTTTCTAGGATAAAAGGTGAGTGAGTTTGAGCATAATGTAGAGTGAGTTTGGTATGTTATCTTTTGAGTTTTCGATATCATGTGTGAGTTTTTAGGAGTCTTTGATTCCAGGAGATTATTAGCACCACATGACCAAATATTTTCCACGCTTTATTGTTATTACCAAGCCCCATTACAACCCGGTCGAATGGAAACTTCTTTGAAGTTTTTCATTGAGCCTTCGTTCTCTTGATGATTTTTGCTTGTTTTGACAAATCTTGGGTGGAGAGTTTTGTGATATAAGTTCCAAGTTCTATGAGTTTTTGTATATAAGATTGAGTTTTGAGAGATTGAATTTATAAGCCCAAACACATGAGAGTTGAGTGAAACACATATCCTTGATGAGGTTGGATTGTATTTGCTTATGTCTATTAGTGCTTATGTATGTGTGATGACGTTAATAGTCATTTGCTATTTTCTGCTATGGTTTTGAAGTTGCTTTTTAGATGATGGCTATTACTTGATGAGCATGATTGTTTGGTTTTGGTTATTATATAGTGATTGCTTCAGGACAAGCAAGCTTAAATATGGGGTATTTTGATGTTAGTGTTTTTGGTCTAGTTTTAGGCGTCTTTCTTAGGTTGTTTAGTTTAGTTTTAGTAAGTTTTAGAGTTAGCTTTGTGTGTTTTTGGATAAGTTTGCACATTTTGTGAAAAGTATGGAAGCTACTCCATTTTGTGTCCTTTTGTAGGTTTTTGAGTGGAAAGGAGCATTTTTCAAGCAAAGCTGAAGTCAAGTGGTGGAAGGTGGAATGCATGGAAGATAAGGAAGAAGAATGCCTTTTGAAGATCAAGTTAGAGTGCAAGTTAAAGCCAAGAAAGAGTTCATAATAAGCCAAAACAGAGGCTCGTTAACGACCTGTGAGGGTCGTTACCGAGCTGTGCATCAGAGTTTCTTGTTAGAGGATTCAGTAGTGTTTACCGACCCTGTGCAGGTCATTAACGAGGTGACCTGTGTCGGTAGAACGGCGCTGACTTTTGGGTTTTATATCTTTTATCTTGTAATCTTTTAAGATTGGTAAGTTTTTATCTTTTAGGTCTTTTATTAGATAGTTTCTTAGTATAAATACCCTTGTTCTACGCCTAGACAAGGGGGGAAGCAACAGTGTTTGTTGTCAGTAAAACCCTATCAACAAATTGGCACCGTTGTCGGGGAAGCAACAGTGTTTGTTTGTTTATCTATGGGTTTGGGAATAGCCCGACCCCGTTTTTGTTTTTAATTTTGTTTTCTTTGTTTGTTTTCTCATCGTATGCCAGTAGGACGTTGCAGGTTCGAATTTGACAACAATGGTTACTATTCTGAACTTGAACGTACCTTGCACCGCAGACGGAGAGAAAACCAAACCAAGGCTACACCTGAAGAGATCGCTAAATAGATGGCCGCTCTCCAGAGGCAGATGGAGGCGTTACAAGCTGATCGAGACGCTGCTACTGCCGCCGTTGAACGTGAACGAGCGAATAATGCTCGTTTACAGGAGGAGCTGAATGCCTATCCGAGGAATGCCAAGCAATATATGCATCCAAAACTGAGGGTGTCGGAGTCTGCAATTGTGCTTCCAGAGATAGAGAAGACATTTGAGATTAAGTCTCAATTCATACCCTTAATAAAAAGGGCTCAGTTTGAAGAGAAACCTACTGAGTGCCCATGGAACATATTAGAAATTTTCTTGATTTATGTAACACTATTGTTGTTGAAGGTGTCTCACTTGAATATGTTCTATTAAAAGCTTTCGGGTGGTCTCTTATTGGAAAGGCCCTAAGCTGGTTGGAGTGCTTACCTCCTAAGTCTATTAGGACTTGGAAAGCTTTGTATGATCAATTTCTTACAAAGTTCTTCCCTCCTGCCAAGACAACGGAGTTGAGAAAATGCATCACCTCCTATCATCAGCTGCCTAACGAGACCTTCGTAGAGACATGGGAGAGGTTTAAGGAGATGCTCAGACAGTGACCAACTCATGGGCAACCCCTCTATGTGTTCCAAGAAATCTTCTGCCAAGGGATCAATGCAGAAACGAAGAACCGCATCAACACACACACACTAAAAGCGATTTTATAGAGATGGATCCCACTGTTGCATGGCAATTGCTGGACAAGCTGTCTAACTATGATGCCATGTATGGTACCTAGCTGCCACCCCAACCACAGAAGCGTCTCTACATGCCTAACAAAGACGAAGTTGATCCCGATGTCAAAAATCAATTTCTACAAGATGAGATCAACCGTCTTAAGAAACAGGTAAGCTTTCTGAAAACCTCTCAACCTTGTCAAGAGTGTGGTTCTTCTGCCCATAGTACTAATGCTTGCACTAACATCGAGCAGGTTAGAGCCGCTGAGACTTACGCTGAGATGAATTACATGAGAGGTCAATACATGAACCGGCCTAATAACTTTGACAGGCCAAACAATTATCCGGCATGGGGTAATCAAAATCCGAACTCAAGCTAAGCTATGCAGCACCCCCACTGGATAGACGGCCCGCGCCGTATCGACCTCCAGGCTACCAAGAGCCACCATCCTGGGTACAAGGTTTACAAGAAGGCATTAATGGAGTCCAAGCCAACCTTAAAAATCAAATGAAAAGATGGGGAGAGTTCGATGTATGGAAGAAAAGTGTCGACTCACAACTAGGAAACCTGGCCGCACAGATTCCGAGACTGCAAGGGCAACTCCCGGGCCGTCCAGAGGAGAACCCTAGAGGACAAATAGCGGCCGTGCACCTTAGGAGCGTGATGTTCATGTTTTTAGTATAGTTTTTAGTAGGTTTTCTTTGTTTATTAGGTTTAGTTTTGATTAGTTTAGGTTTAGTTTAGTGTGTTTTTGGATAGTTTTGCATATTTTCATAGAAAGTATGGAAGCTACTCTATTTTGTGTATTTTGTAGGTTTTAGCAAGGAAAAGTACTATATGGAGCTGAACTTGGAGCGCTACAGTGAAAGACAGAGGAATATAAGTTTGAAGAAGTCAATGTCCAAGAATTTACGAGATGAAGTGTGGAAGAAACTAAGCCCAGGTTCGTTAACGAGGCTGTAAGGGCTCGTTAACGAGGCCACGTAATAGGAATTTCGAGGGTTGACTTTGTAACTCACCGATCCTGTGCGGGAAATTATTTTCGTGTCGGTAGAGTATCTTTTTGTGATTTTTTTTAGGGTTATTATATTATATTTTAGGTCTTGTTATCTTCTTAGATTTTGTTTCTATCTTTTTAGGATTTTATTTTATCTATTAGGAAAGTTTTTATCTTCTAGCCTTATTAGTTTTAGCCTTCTTTTTAGTATAAATAGCCCTCTTATTTAGCTTAAGAGAGGGGGGATCGATCGATAGAGAGTTAGAGGAGGAGCCGAGAGAGCCAAGGAGAGGATTGGAGTTGAGTCGTCGGGTCGGTGGACGAGAGTTACCGAGTTCGTTGATCGAGTATTTCGGTTCGATATTTGTTTGTTTTCGGTTCTCTTCTGATTTTTCTGTAAGACAATATTTTCTATTTAATTTGAGTAGTAGTTTGTTTTTCAATGATTTCTTTTATAGAGTTTATTTGTTTCATAGTTATGATTAGTGAGCAGTTTTCTTTTCTAGGATCGGGGTTAAGCCCGGCATAGTTGAGCATGTTTGATTAGTAAGATTGTGTATTGAATGCCTTTTATCCATTATTGAGATTGTTTGTCGTGTTTATACCGAGATGAAAGTTGAGGTAATTTGAGTTTTTAACTTGATTGAAAGAGAAAGTTAGTAACTTGACGGTTGATATTGTTTGAATACGAAAGTTTCAAGCTTTAGATCCAAAACAAACAATTAAGTGAGTTAAGTTGCGAAAGTAGGTTAATTTGCTTCATGATTAACGAAAGTTGATAAATCTATCTATTTAAAGGCATGATCTATTCTTCTTACGAGTTTATATGCTTGGCTATGTTGAGGTGTCCCTAGTCCTAGATCTTTGTTTTTATTTGATTTTTCTTAAGTGAATTTCGTTGCTGAGTTACTTGGCTCGGTACCGAACTGGTTTAGGTCGTTAGTTGAGTCTTTTGTTTACGGTGGTTCGTTAACGACCCTGACAACGTCGTTAACGAGGCTGCTTGTGTGTTTTTGTTTGATTTTGTATGTTTTTTTTAGTAGTCGATAAACGAACAACCTTGCTTCCTGTGGAACGATCCTGACTTCGCTATACACAGCGGGGTCTTGACTTATAAATTTATTTGTTGTCAAGAAACCACCCTTCAACAAATTGGCGCCGTTGCCGGGGAAGCAACGTGTTTGTTAGTTTATCTGTGGGTTCGGGAATAGCCCGACCCCGTTTTTGTTTTTAATTTTTGTTTTCTTTGTCTGTTTTCTCAGCGTATGCCGGTAGGACGAAAAAGGTTCGAGTTTGACAACACTGGTTATTACTCAGAACCCGAACGTTCACTGCACCGTAGACTCCGAGAAAACCGAGCCATGGCCACAACGGAAGAGATGGCTCTTCAAATGGAAGACCTCCGAAATCAGATGGAGGCGTTGAAGACGGAGAAAGAAGGCGCTGCCGCTGAAGCTGAGCGTCAACGAGTTGCTAATGCTCGTCTACAAGAGGAGCTTGATGCCTATCCAAGGAACGCCAAACAGTACATTCATCCAGAACTGAGTGTGCCAGAATCTCCAATTGTGCTTCCTGCGATAGAGAAACCCTTTGAGATCAAGTCTTAATTCATATCCTTGATTAAATGGGCTCAGTTTGAAGGGAAACCTACTGAGTGCCCTATGGAGCATATTAGAAACTTTATTGATTTATGTGACACCATAGCTGCTGAAGGTGTCTCACTTGAATATGTTCTGTTAAAAGCTTTTAGATGGTCCCTTACCGGAAAGGCCCTGAGCTGGTTGGAGAGCCTACCTTCTAAGTCTATCAGGACTTGGAAACCTTTGTACGATCAATTTCTTACAAAGTTCTTCCCTCCTGCTAAGACGACGGAGTTGAGGAAATGCATCACCTCCTATCACCAGCTGCCTAATGAAACATTCGTTGAAACATGGGAAAGATTCAAAGAAATGCTTCGACAATGCCCCACTCATGGGCAACCTTTATATGTTTTGCAAGAAATCTTTTTCCAGGGTATCAACGCAGAGACCAAGAATCGCATCAACACGCATACTGCGTGCGGTTTTATAGAGATGAACCCGACAGAGGCATGGGAACTGTTGGATAAACATTCCAACTACGATGCCATGTATGGAACCCAGCAGGCTCCACAACCTCAGAAACGTCTCTATGTACCTAACCGAGACGAAGTTGACTCGGATGTTAAAAATCAGTTCTTGCAAGATGAGGTCAACCGTCTGAAGAAGCAGGTAAGTTTTCTGAAATCCTCTCAATCATGTCAAGAATGTGGTTCTTCTGCACATAGTACTTCTGCTTGCACTAACATAGAGCAGGTTAGAGCCGCTGAGACAATAGTTGAGATGAATTATATGAGAGGACCATACAGGAACCAGCCTAGCTACAATGACAGGTCAAACAACTATTAGGCATGGGGAAATCAGAATACCAATCAAAACTATGCAATGCCTCCACCAGATAGACGACCTACACCTTATCGACCTCCAGGCCATCAGGAGCCACCATCATGGGTTCAAGGATTACAGGAAGGCATTAACGGCGTGACCAACAAAGTTAACAAAGTAACCAACAAGGTTAACGAAGTAGAGGCCAACCTGAACCAACAAAATAAAAGATGGGGAGAGTTCGACATATGGAAGAAGAGCATTGACTCCCAACTAGGGAACCTTGCTGCCCAGATTCCGAGACCACCAGGGCAACTCCCGGGCCGCCCCGAGGAGAACCCTAGGGGACAAATAGCAGTGGTGCACCTTAGGAGCGGGAAGACATTGCCGGAACGAGTTCAAGCTGAAGACAAGGAGGAAGAGGACGTCACGAAACAGCTCGTTAACGAGCCAGCGAGAGCAAATAACGAGCCCATCTACCAAGGTGACGAGGCTTCGAGGGTTCCTAACGACCCTACCCCAGGTAAGTTTTCTAGACCGAGCCTTCCTCTCCACTCCAGGGTAGTTAACGACCCCATCAAGGTCGATAACGACCCACCGAGCATACCTGACGATCCCAGTGTCGACTCGGTACTCTCACCTCTCAAACCCAACTTGGTTCCGAGGATGGTGAAATCTCTTCCATTTCCAACTAAGAAATCTATGGACTCTACTGAGAGTAAGTTCAAGCGTTTCGTAAAAATTTTTCAGGGCATTAATATTTCCATCCCATTCGCTGAAGCCCTAAGCGAAATGCCGGCTTACACAAAATTTTTGAAGGATATTCTTAGCAGGAAAAGATCCATTACAGAGCTGCAGGATGAAGTCAGATCAATATCTCTGCCGGAAAAGCTAGGAGACCCAGGGAGATTTGCAATAACAATCGGCATATGCAACCACAATTTAAAAGCTTTATGTGATCTGGGCGCCAGTGCTAGTTTAGTTCCTCTCTCAATCTAGTCCAAAGCTAATATGGGACCACTAGAGCCGGTAGATATGAATCTGTACATGGCAGATGGATCATGTGTCAAGGCCACAGGAGTCGTGGATGACTATCCGACTCAAGTCGGGAAATTCTTTATACCAAATGATTTCATCATCCTCGATATACCTGAAGACCCTCATGTCCCCATAATTCTGGGCAGACCATTTTTAGCCACAACAGGTGCGAGAGTTGATGTGCGAAGAGGACTCCTCACTTTTGATATTGGAGAGGAACGGGTAGAATTCAACCTGGATCAGAATGCAAACGACCCAATTGCAGTCGCACAAATCGAGTTGACTCAACCAGAACTCGATTCAGCCGTCCCTACCGAGCCTCATCGGCAAATCGCCGAGTCCGACATGCACGAATACCACCAAGGTAAGTACTCTAATCATGAATCTGCTAAAGACGGTCATTCCTTATCTTTTATTCCTACACCATGCCCCATCATATGAACTACGGAGGAATCCAAACCACCTTGGTTTCCGGATTTCACTAACCATCATGTAGGAATACCGGGCATACTGATAGAAGAAAAGGGACCTAATTTAGCAACTCGGGCACACAGAAACTGCATAGCTAATTATGGGGTACCTCAAGACTCCAACATAGCTACACAGGAGCCACCTTGAGTCAAAGGAGTACGTCGGGCAAACGACGTTAAAAATAGCGCTTACGGGAGGCAACCCGCTTTTTAGTATTGAATTAGATTTTTCTTTTTTTTAGACTCTTTTTCTTAGCTTTCTTTTGAGTTCTTTTTAGTTTTTAGGATAGAAATTAGTATTTAATTTTGAGCTAACAAGATGCAGGAGAAGGGATCGAAAAATCACTCCAAGAGGCTACGGTGGCTCGTTAACGACCCACTCAGGGTCGTTAACGACCCACTCAGGGTCGTTAACGACCCGGTTCGGATGACCCGACTCGGCAAAACGGGGCAGGTAAGTTTTTTTTAACCTAGTCTGTCTTTTTTTTACTACCCTAGCCGCCACCCCTCTACCCCTTCCTATCCCTTCCCTCTCCTATATAACCCTTCTACCCCTCCCAAATCTCTTTCACTCTCAAATCCTTTCAAATCAAAACCTCAACCAAAAACCTTTGGAGACCCCTTCCCACCGATCGGAATCCCGTGTCAACCATCACTGAGCAACCGTCGTTACCGAAGCCGGAAATCCTTCCCTTCACCGTCGAAGATCCGAAGCTTTCGATAGCCCTCACCGAGCTCGTTACTCACCCGATTCCCGACCCTTGTTCTTCAAATTTCTCGGTTCTCCAGTATGTTTTCTAAACCCTAACTCGGAATTGCATGATTTATGATTTTTAGGGTAGAAATTTCATGTCTAGGATTGAGTTTATATAGAGGATCGGTGTTCATGATTAAATATTACCCATGGTTGTGATTTTTGCTTCGTTTTTCTAGATCTAGAAAGGGATATTCATGTTGGATGTTTTATGGTGAGAAGTTAATTGTGAAAATCATGAATTTTTCTTGTTCTAGTATCAAGTTACAAACTTTGCATGTCAAAATTTTGGGTAAAAATTAGCATGTTCGGGTTGGGTAATCGAGCAAGTATGGGGTGCGTAATTCCGATTGTGTGGCTAGTGAGGAGAATAGAGGATTGCATGCTCGAATTTTGGCTTGATTTTCAAGTAGAATAAAACTCGGAATTCTGCGATCTGGTTCTCGGCGGCTCGTTAACGACCCACCCAGGCTCGTTAACGACCCTGCATAATCTCAAAATTCAACAACCAGTCCAGATTCGTAAACAACCCAATTGGGTAGTTAACGAATAATTCCGAGGCTAATTCGAGACCAAGTATGGGGTCTCTTGCCTATCTATTTTGAGTGGATCTTATCTTGGAAAAGTTTTTTGATTATTTTGTAGATCTCATGGCAAGTTCAAGTAGACCCGCTACCCGAGCTCAAAAGAAGAGAACGAACCAGAGGTCCCCATCCCCACCTCGCATGGACAACGTGATTTTGAGTACTCAAGGCCAAGTGCATCGATACCGTGCCATTCTAGAGAAGGATCACAACACCCGTTGGTTTTCAAAGTCTAGTGCTATCAACACGGGGATCTACACGGATGTCAAGGAAGCCTTCCTTATCCTTGGTGCATCCCATCTCCTGAAGAAGGAGAATTTACCACACTTTCCGGCCCTCACATCCGAGTTCTTGGCCACTCTAGAGACGAGCTTCCCGTCAAAGACTTCGGCGGGACGAATCCCGTTTCGGCTCGGTAACGTGAGCCGTGAGTTCACCATGGCAGAGTTCAACTCAATCTTAGAGCTTCCAAATCCGTCTAGAGACTACAGTTTGAAAGACTACAGGGTAACTAGAACATGGAGCTACATCACGGGGGAAGAACAATCCTCCACGACGGCATTATCTGGGGCAAGCATCGTCAACCCCATCTTCAGGATCATTCTCCGAGTCCTTGCCGCTATGTTTTGGCCAAAGAGAGAGTTAAACAGGCCAACAAGGATGGAAGTTGCTTGTCTCCGCACCATCCTTTTCGAGGAGCCCGACCCCTTGAATTTGGGGTACGAATGGCTCTACTACGTCGAAAAATCAACCTAGTCCAAGGAGGTTAGGTGTGGCAACTTGGTTAGCCTTTTGGCTAAAAACCTAGGAGTTGACCTCACTCGCTACACACCGGCCCACACTCAACTCCTCAACAAGGGCTATTGGTATAGTTCCGGTATTTTCATCCAAGCCGAAGGCGGATTCAAAGTAAAAGTTCAAGACCGCTTCGTTAGGCCCACCCTCGACAAGCTGGAGTTACTCTATGTACCAAATTGGTACGAGGCGTGGACGGGGCATGCTTACCCGTTAGAGCCTAAGCCGGAGGATGAGCTATCACTACGGCCGTGTGAGTCAAGATTTGAGCGAGATGGTGAAGCAATGGAGGAAGATGAAGATGAAGATGAGGATACCGAGGTACTTGGCGATGACACTGAAGAAGGCGACACCGAGGGCGGTACCGAGGAGCTTAACCTCGAGGATGAAGATATCGACATGGAAGCTTTGGGCACCAACGTCCTCGTTGACGAGCCCACCAGGCTCGTTACCGACCATTTTCAACCTCCTCCCTACACTTCTAACGAGGCACCCAGCTTCGTTAACGAGGCACCGAGAGCTTCTGTCGACCCACCACCAGCTCCTACCGACCCTCAGTCCTATGGACTCATGCCATACAACCCGGTGTTGTATCAAGACCATTTCCAGCCTCACTATCCACCACCTCCTCAGCCCGAGTACACAGAATCGAGTATACCACCACCATGGGCCAAGGATCTTTCTGCTCGGATGCAGCAACTCCACCTCCAGCAGGACCACATTCATCAGAGGATGGATAGATAGGAGACTGTCTATTCTGCTCGTATGTCGATGGAGGATGAGAGGCATCGTCCGCGAGAGACGGAGGATGCTGAGCGTTGGAGGACGATGTACGATTTCATGGGCAACTTTGAGCACTACTTTCCTCCACCAAACTAGTGATTCAGCCTGAAGATGCAGTTTTTCCTTGTTTTCCACTTTTGAGACTTTGTAAGTTTTTATGTTTTTCTTTTTCTTATTTTTCCCTTTCTTTATTTGTTTTCGTTTCTATTTCTTTTCCTTCTTCTTATTTTCCTTACAGTGGGGACACTGTAATTTTAAGTATGGGGTGGGAGAAAATAGAAAACTTGTTGTCTTATGTGTTTATGTGTTTTAAGTAGTTTAAAAAAAAAATAGAAAAATTTTGAAAAAAAAAAGAAAAAAAAAGAGTTTTAAGAATTGATAGATATCCCTTTCTTAGGTTCTATGATAGTTGTTGCTAGCTTAATCATATAATTTCTTGCAAGCATGTCTTTAATAGTATAGCCGGAATCTTTAACTTGAAATTGTTTTTAGAAGAAGATAGCATTTGATGAAATTGAGCACATATACTTTATAGCATAAGTGATACAATCCAACAAAAAATGTTACCTAGTGAGTTATTTTTGGCCTTATAGGGAGAACATAAAAATTCCCTCTTCTTTTCTTGTGTGATTTACTCTCCTTATGCATATTATCTCTTGGAATTGTGATGGTTATCTATTTCTTGAGACCCGTATGGGATTTATAGTTCTTTACTTGTGAAAATCATATGATGGAGAACTTATTTTTATGATCCCTATTATTCCTTATCTACCTTTACATGATTCTTCTTTTGATAACCAATTCTAGCCTGAAGCCTTTATTTTTAGCTCCACAAAATTTTCCCTAGCCGAGATAAGCTTGACCCTATCCGGGGATTAGGACTTAGATTGGAGAGGTATTTTTGTTGAGTGTAAAGGAGAGGTAACATATATTGCTTGGTGTGATTGGAGAATTGTTGGGAAGGGTAGATTGAAAGTCTTTTGTTTTACTTGTAATAA
Organism: Fallopia convolvulus; assembly: GCA_964016875.1. Classification (NCBI taxonomy): domain Eukaryota; kingdom Viridiplantae; phylum Streptophyta; class Magnoliopsida; order Caryophyllales; family Polygonaceae; genus Fallopia; species Fallopia convolvulus. The sequence goes on from OZ024729.1 coordinate 48,677,876, forward strand.
AAAAGATCTCTTGAGGAAAAAAATGCACAAAAATGAAGTTATTTGATGGAAGAATACACGATGAGGATCGTTAACGACCCTGAAGTGGGCTTGTTAACGAGGCAGCGAGAAAAAAAAAAAGAAAATGAAAAAAAGAAGAGAAAAGAAGGAAGTTTGAAGTGCATATGTGTTTATAGAAAAAGTCAGAGATTCTTTTATTTCTTATGAGACTTTCGATGATATGTTGGGTGAGTAAAATGAAAGTGCATATATGAGAGAATGAGTTTGGTATATGTTTATGAGTGTTTTGTGTATGTGTGAGTTTTTAGGAGTCTTTGATTCCTGGATATTATTAGCACCACATGCCAAAATATTTCCACGCCTTTGAATTACCAAGCCCCATTACAACCCGGCCGAATGGAAGCTTCTATGAAGTTTTTCATTGAGCCTAAGTATCTCTTGATGATTTTTGCTTGTTTTGACAAATCTTGGGTGGAGAGTATTGGTGATATAAGTTCCAATTTCTATGAGTTTTTGCATATTGGATTGAGTTGAGAGATTGAATTTATAAGCCCAAACACTTGAGAGTTGAGTGAAACACATTATATCCCTTGTGAGGTTGGATTGTATTTTCTTATGTCTATTTGGTGCATATATGTGTAATGATGTTAAGTATCGTTTGCTATAATTTTCTCATGTATAGATGTTGCTTTTTAGAGGATGGCTATTTCTTGATGAGTATGTTTGTTTGGTTTTGGTTAATGTTTAGTGATTGCTTGAGGACAAGCAAGTCTAAGTATGGGGTATTTTGATGTTCCAGTTTTTAGTATAGTTTTTAGTAGGTTTTCTTTGTTTATTAGGTTTAGTTTTGATTAGTTTAGGTTTAGTTTAGTGTGTTTTTGGATAGTTTTGCATATTTTCATAGAAAGTATGGAAGCTACTCTATTTTGTGTATTTTGTAGGTTTTAGCAAGGAAAAGTGCTATATGGAGCTGAACTTGGAGCGCTACAGTGAAAGACAGAGGAATACAAGTTTGAAGAAGTCAATGTCCAAGAATTTACGAGATGAAGTGTGGAAGAAACTAAGCCCAGGTTCGTTAACGAGGCTGTAAGGGCTCGTTAACGAGGCCACGTAATAGGAATTTCGAGGGTTGACTTTGTAACTCACCGATCCTGTGCGGGAAATTATTTCGGTGTCTGTAGAGTATCTTTTTGTGATTTTTTTTAGGGTTATTATATTATATTTTAGGTCTTGTTATCTTCTTAGATTTTGTTTCTATCTTTTTAGGATTTTATTTTATCTATTAGGAAAGTTTTTATCTTCTAGCCTTATTAGTTTTAGCCTTCTTTTTAGTATAAATAGCCCTCTTATTTAGCTTAAGAGAGGGGGGATCGATCGATAGAGAGTTAGAGGAGGAGCCGAGAGAGCCAAGGAGAGGATTGGAGTTGAGTCGTCGGGTCGGTGGACGAGAGTTACCGAGTTCGTTGATCGAGTATTTCGGTTCGATATTTGTTTGTTTTCGGTTCTCTTCTGATTTTTCTGTAAGACAATATTTTCTATTTAATTTGAGTAGTAGTTTGTTTTTCAATGATTTCTTTTATAGAGTTTATTTGTTTCATAGTTATGATTAGTGAGCAGTTTTCTTTTCTAGGATCGGGGTTAAGCCCGGCATAGTTGAGCATGTTTGATTAGTAAGATTGTGTATTGAATGCATTTTATCCATTATTGAGATTGTTTGTCGTGTTTATACCGAGATGAAAGTTGAGCTAATTTGAGTTTTTAACTTGATTGAAAGAGAAAGTTAGTAACTTGACGGTTGATATTGTTTGAATACAAAAGTTTCAAGCTTTAGATCCAAAACAAACAATTAAGTGAGTTAAGTTGCGAAAGTAGGTTAATTTGCTTCATGATTAACGAAAGTTGATAAATCTATCTATTTAAAGGCATGATCTATTCTTCTTACGAGTTTATATGCTTGGCTATGTTGAGGTGTCCTTAGTCCTAGATCTTTGTTTTTATTTGATTTTTCTTAAGTGAATTTCGTTGTTGAGTTACTTGGCTCGGTACCGAACTGGTTTAGGTCGTTAGTTTGAGTCTTTTGTTTACGGTGGTTCGTTAACGACCCTGACAACGTCGTTAACGAGGCTGCTTGTGTGTTTTTGTTTGATTTTGTATGTTTTTTTTAGTAGTCGATAAACGAACAACCTTGTTTCTTGTGGAACGATCCTGACTTCGCTATACACAGCGGGGTCTTGACTTATAAATTTATTTGTTGTCAAGAAACCACCCTTCAACAGAGCGGAAAGACACTACCGGAGTCTACCAAAGCCAAAGAGAAGAGCCCCGAATCTGAAGAGGAAGCCATGGCACAAGTCGACAACGAGCTAGAGAGGGTCGTTACCGAGCCTGAACAACTCTGTACCGATACTCCCAGAGTCGTTACCGACCCCAACCCAGGTAAGTATTCTACACCGAGTTCCTCTCTTAGTCCCAGACTCGTTACCGACCCCACCAGGGTCGGTACCGACCCTTCTAAGGCACCAATCGAACCTAATATTGACCCGGTAGCATCACCTCTCGAGCCCGCTTTGGCTCCGAGATTGGTGAAATCTCTTCCTTTTACTACTAAGAAGTCTAAGGACTCAGCTGATGGCAAGTTTAAGCATTTCGTTAAGATTCTCCAGGGCTTAAATATTTTTATACCATTCGTTGAGGCCCTAAGCGAAATGCCGGCTTACACAAAGTTTTTGAAAGATATTCTTAGCCGGAAATGATCCATAACAGAGCTTACAAATGAGGTCCGATCAATAACTCTTCCAGAAAAGCTAGGCGACCCAGGGAGATTTGCTATCACAATTGGCATAGGTGACCACCGATTCAAGGCTTTATGCGATTTGGGAGCCAGTGCTAGTTTACTTCCCCTATCAATCTAGTCGAAAGATAACATGGGACCTCTGGAACATGTGGATATGAGGCTGTACATGGCGGACGGATCAAGCGTGAAAGCTACTGGAGTCATTGCTAATTATCCCATTCAAGTGGGGAAATTCTTCATTCCAAACGATTTCATTGTCCTCGACATGCCTGAAAATCCTCCAGTCCCCATCATTCTAGGGAGGCCATTCCTTGCTATAGCGGGCGATAGAGTTGACGTTCGGAAAGGGCTCCTCACCTTCGATATAGGAGAGGAGCGGGTAGAGTTCAACCTCAATCAGGATGCTAACGACACAATGGCTGCCGCACAAATCGAGTTGTCCCAGCCAGAGCTCGACATTGCTGAGTCTAAAGACCCTCCTCTAACAAATAGGGATTACAAGAGTGCAACCGAGACCGCTACCAACCCTCCCTGGGTCGGTACTGAGCCTTTCATGCAACAATATGATGAAGGTGGCTCGTTATGGCACGACACCGAGCAAGGATTTACTTTTGATGGGTCTTTAACGACCTCAATTACCTCGGTGTCGACACCTTCACTAATGGATCAAGGTGAGTATTCCAACCACGGCTTCACAATCACTAATCATGATCCTTCCTTATATCATATTCATACACCGTACCCCACTATCTATGCTATAGAGGAATCGAAACCGCCTTGGGTTTCGGATTTCACTAACCCTTGTGTAGGAATACCGGACATATTGGTAGAAGATGAAGGACCAAATTTAGTGAGATGAGCTATGAATGCCTTCAAAGCTAAGTATGGGGTCTCTCAAAACCCCGGCATAGCCGAAAAGGAACCCCCTTGATTGTCAAGGTAAGTTCGTCGGGCTAACGACGTTAAAAATAGCGCTTATGGGAGGCAACTCGGTTTTAGTTTTAGTTTCGTTTTAGTTTCGTTTTCTTTTCTTTTTAGATCTTTTTCATAGCTTTCTTTTGAGTTTATAGTAGTCTTTAAGTTTGCAAGATAGAATTTTTCGAAACTAACATGGCATAGGAAGTTGGGCTCGGAAAAACGCTGAAATTCAAGTCTACCAGGCTCGTTAACGACCTGTCAGGGTCGTTAACGACTTGTGACGACACGCGAAAACGGCGATGCGAGCGAGGTAAGTTATCTAAACCTAATCTATCTTCTATCTTTTTATTCCCCCACGCCTCCTCTCCTCTTGCCTCTTCCTATTAAAACCCTCTCAAATCTCCAAATCTCACACCCAAATCTCAAGCCAAATCTTCAAAGTTTTCAATCGAATCACACCGAGTTTTCCAAACACCACCAATCAGAGCACCACCGTGCCCCAAACCCAACTGCATCCCCCGATAACGAACCCCACCTCTTGAGTTCGTTACCGGCGCACCACAAGCCCTCGTTACCCTTCCCAATTCAATCTTTGTTCTTCAGTTTTTCAAATCTACGGTATGATTTCTAAACCCTAACTCCTTTTTTGCAAATTTCATGATATTTGGGGTAAAATTCATATCTAGATCTTGATTAAGTAATTGGTTTGCATGTCTATGTTGCATTGTGCTTCTTTTGCTTCTATTATTGGTGATCGATCTTGATTTCTACTTGGTTATTCTTGCTTATTTTAAATTGAAATTTTGATAAGAAAGCATGAGTAGCTTGTTCTTGAGTTTATTGATCTTCACCATGAATGTTGGCAATTATTGGCATGTTTAGATAGAGTTTCGAGCAAGTATGGGGTTGCATGTGCTAGATTGTGGGTTTTTCGTGGAATTGTGGTTGTGTTGTGCTAGAATTGTCAGAATTTTTGTGGTTTGATACTCGGAACAACCTGCAAATTGTTCTCGCCCAGGCTCGTTAACGACCTGTTAGGGTCGTTAAGGACCTATGATATGCTCAGTTCGCAACCAAACCCAGATACCTCGTTAATGACCCAATTGGCTCAAAACGAGGCATGTCGAAAGCATTTCCGAGAGCAAGTATGGGGTTTTCCCTTTGGTTGATTTGTGTGGATCTTATCTTGGGATTTCATGGTCTTTGCAGGTAGAAATGGCAAGCACTAGCCGAGCTAACACTAGAGACGGAAAGAAGTAGAGGACTCAACGATCCCTGTCTCCTCCACACATGGATAATGTCATATTTGCTACTCAAGATCAAGCTAGGATCTTTGACGCCGTTCTTGAAAAAGACCACTTCACCAGGTGGTTCTCAAGGAAAAGCGCGAAGTCGTTGGAGATCTATGAGGACGTCAAGCACGCCTTTGCAATTCTTGGAGTACCTCAGCTGTTGAAGAAAGAGGAGACACCACATTACCCAGCCCTTACCTCCGAGTTCTTGTCCACTCTACAAACAACCTTCAAGACCAAGACTTCGGTCGGAAAGATCAAGTTTCGGCTAGGCAATGTTAATCGGGAGTACACAATGGCGGAATTCAATGCACTTCTCGAGCTTCCTCACCACTCTCGGGATTACAAGATCAAGAACTTCAAGGTCACCGACACTTGGAGTTACATTTCCGGGGAGGTTGAACCTTCCGCAGCGGCACTTACAAGGGCTAGCATTATCAACCCCATCTTCCGGATTATTCTCCGAGTCTTGGGCACCACGTTTTGGCCCAAGAGAGAGCTTTCAAGACCAACACGGATAGAGGTTGCATGCCTCCATACCATTCTTTTTTGGGGATCCCGTCCCCTTGAATTTGGGGTATGAATGGTTGTAGTACATCGAGAAGAACATGATCAAGTCAAAGGAAGTATGGTGCGGGAATCTGGTGAGTCTTCTGGCGGAGAAGCTCGGGGTCAATCTTCTGGCGGAGAAGTATGTCCAGAAGCTTGACAAGACATATTGGTTCGCCTCCAACATCTTTGTGAGGACTGAAAGAGGGTACGCCACCAAGGTACTTGGCCAAGATGTGATTCTTACCCGAGACAAATTTGAGTTGCTTTATGTACCAAATTGGTATGAGACTTGGACGAGACGTGCATTCCCGTTGGAGAAAAAGCCACAAACTGATTCGTCATTGAGGGAGTGTGAGTCAAGGTTTTAAAGGGAAGGAGAAGAAATGTATGAAGATGACGCTGCAACGGAAGCAGCAACGGAGGAGCTCGATAACGAGGATGAGGACCTCGGTACCGAAGTCTTGGGCGATGTAGACCACCTCGGTAACGACCCACCTGGGCTCGTTAACGACTACTTCGAGGCTAGTAACGAGGCATACAGCTACGGTAACGAGCCACCGCCACCATCTACCGTGCCTCGGTCATATGAGATGATGCCTTATAACCCGGTGATTTACCAGGACCACTTCCAGCACCAGGATCACTACACACCGCCTCCTCAGCCCACCTATACTGGATCGAGTGTTCCACCTCCATGGGCCGATGATTTATCTTTTCAGATGCAACAGCTCAACCTGCAGCAGACACAGCTTACCCAGAGGATGGAGCGTTGGGAGGGTGTCTATGCAGCTCGCATGGCTTTAGATGATGCGAGGCATCAGCAGGCGGATGCTCGTTGGAGGACGATGGAGCAAAGGGTGACGGTTGATGAGGAGCGCTGGAGGACTATGTATCAGTTCATGGACAATTTTCCGCTTTAGTTTATCTTGTGAGTTTCTTTCTTTTTCTTTATTCTTTTCTACTGCTTAGTTTTATTACAGTGGGGACATTGTAATTTTAAGTATGGGGTAGGGAAAGGAAGAAAACTTGCTTGTTTGTTGTTTGTTTTTTTAGTTGTTTTGTTTGTGTGTTTGCTCTGTTAAGTTGTCTTTATTTTTTTATATAAAAAATCAGAAAAATCAAAAAAAAAAATGATTTTTTTAGAAAGATTCAAAAAAAAGAGTTTTTAGAATGGATAAATGTCATGTCTTTTGGTTCTATGATAGTTAATTGCTAGCATGATCATGTAATTTCCTTTCAAACATGTTTTTGATGGTATAGCCTGATTCTTGATATGAAATTGTTCTTATAGTGGAATAGCATTTTGATGAAATTGAGCATGTATAACTTTTAGCATAAGTAGTGCAATCCAACAAAAAATTAACCTTGTGAGTTATTTTTGGCCTTATAGGGAGAACATCAAAAATCCCTCTTCTTTTCTTGTGTGATTTACTCTTGTTGAAACCCGAAATAAACCGCGCTATCAACGAGATTATAATAAATACTAACTTTCGGGATTTCGTACAACCAAACGGTTTTCGTACGTAAATTATTCCTCCTTCCCGCCCTTTAGCTGATTGTTTTGTAATCCTCTTTACAATTAAAGCCATTTGGACACTATACCGTAAATAGCGCCATCTCACTCGAAGATCAAGCACATCGAATCTAGATACAGGAAAAGATTCCTAACCTGGAGAGGCTTTTCGATCCTTAAAATTATATCATAGCCTTGCTATATATAAGAGTGACCAGTTGCCAGCTTATATAAAAATGACCGATGTGGGACGATACGAGAGACTCTTTCACACTTGGAAATGATAATGTGTGAATTTGCATGGGTGGCGGTACGTGGCACCTGAATTTGGACCAAAAAATATAGATAAGCCTTTGTCCTCATGTATCAATTTTCATGATCATTCATTGATCATTTGCTTGTTGGGCCAATCAGAGCCATGTTATTTATTGGGCTAAAGAGATTTTCTTATGATCCTATTCTTAATCTTTTATACTGAACAAATATGCCCTTGGTCCAAACATATTACACATTTCTTGGAGAGTGATGCTTGATTTTCATGTATCTCACCCTTATATGCAAATAATACCAATGCAATCAATACACTTTTTATGCATGTACATATTATTTTGTCCTTAGTTACTTAACGGTTATTTCGCACACCATCACAACCCCTTGGCTCGGTGTCCTCATTCCACGAGGGTAACGAGACAATAAACAGGTGCGCATGCTTTATCGATTTGCAACTAGTGCAACGCGATCTAAACCCGAAATTAGGTGGAGTTCGTGCACTTTTCGAGAGTTGGGACCTCGTCCCTTTAGAGAATTAGCAGACCTCGTCCTTTGAGAGTTAGCGAACCTCGTTCTCTTAGGGAGTTAGGACATCGTCCTTTTGAGAGTTAGCGAACTTCATTCGCTTAGAGAGTTAGGACCTCGTCCTTTTGAGAGTTAGCGAACCTCATTCGCTTAGAGAGTTAGGACCTCATTCGTTTGAGTTAGCGAACCTCGTTCGCTTAGAGAGTTAGGACCTCGTCCCGTTAGAGAGTTAGCGAACCTCGTTCACTTAGAGAGTTATAACCTCGTCCTTTAGATTGTTAGGACCTCGTCCTTTTAGATTGTCAAGACCTCGTCCTTTAGATTGTCAGTTGCTCGTCCATTGTCATGACCTCGTCCTTTAGATTGTTAGGACCTCGTCCTTCTGATTGTCAGGACCTTGTCCTTCTGATTGTCAAGACCTCGTCCTTCTGATTGTCAGGACCTCGTCCTTCTGATTGTCACCACCTCATCCTTCTGATTGTCACGACCTCGTCCTTCTGATTGTCACGACCTCGTCCCTTAGATTCTCACGACCTCGTCCCTATTCTCACGACCTCGTCCTTTAGATTCTCAGGACCTCGTCCTTTAGATTGTCAGAACCTCGTCCTTTTGATTGTCAGGACCTCGTCCTTTAGATTGTCAAGACCACATCCTTTAGATTGTCAAGACCTCGTCCTTTTGATTGTCAGGACCTCGTCCTTTAGATTCTCAGGACCTCGTCCCTTTAGATTCTCAAGACCTCGTCCTTTAGATTCTCAAGACCTCGTCCTTTAGATTCTCAGGACCTCGTCCTTTATATTCTCAAGACCTCGTCCTTTAGATTATCAAGACTTCGTCCTTTAGATTCTCATGACCTCGTCCTTTAGATTATCAAGACTTCGTCTTTAAGAGAGTCGTCGCCAGTCCCGCGCACGCCAAGGGCGAACCCCATGGCGCCGCACCAGAGACTGCGGCTAAGCCCGCACACGCCAGGGCTAACCCCGTGGCACCGCACAAAGACTGCGGCTAAGCCCGCGCAAGCCAGGGCTAACCCCGTGGCGCCGCATAGAGACTGTGGCTAAGCCCACGCACGCAAGGGCTAACCCCGTGGCGCCGCACAGAGACTGCGGCTAAGCCCGCTCACGCTAGGGCGAACCCCGTGGCGCCGCACAAAGACTGCGGCTAAGCCCACGCAGGCCAGGGGTAAACCCCGTGGCACCGCACTAGAGACTGCGACTATGCCCGCGCACGTCAGGGGTGAACCCCCTGGCGCCGCACTAGAGACTATAGCTAACTAAAGAGGGAAGAGGACACACTTACTTGATTTTACCCGAGAGTAGGTCGGATAGGGAGAGCACTTCCCACAGACGGCGCCAGTGTTGAAACCCGAAATAAACCGCGTTATCAACGGGATTATAATAAATACTAACTCTGGGGATTTCGTACAACCAAACGGTTTCGTACGTAGATTATTCCTCCTTCCCGTTCAGCTGATTGTTTTATAATCCTCTTTACAATTAAAGCCATTTGGACTTTATACCGTAAATAGTGCGATCTCACTTGGAGATCAAGCACATCGAATCTAGATAAAGGAAAAGATTCCTAACCCAGAGAGGTTTTTCGATCCTTAAAATTATATCATAGCCCTGCTATATATAAGAGTGACCAGCTGCCAGCTTATATAAAAATGTCTTATGTGGGACGATACGAGAGACTCTTTCACACTTGGAAATGATAATGTGTGAATTTGCATGGGTGGTGGTACGTGGCACTTGAATTTGGACCAAAAAATATAGATAAGCCTTTGTCCTCAACCTTTGTCCTCATGTATCAATTTTCATGATCATTCACTGATCATTTTCTTGTTGGGCCAATCGGAGCCATGTTATTTATTGGGCTAAAGAGATTTGCTTATGATCCTATTCTTAATCTTTTATACTGAACAAATATGCCCTTGGTCCAAACATATTACACATTTCTTGGAGAGTGATGCTTGATTTTCACGTATCTCACCCTTATATGCAAATAATACCCATGCAACACTTTTTATGCATATACATATTATTTTGTCCTTAGTTACTTAGCGGTTATTTCGCGCACCATCAACTCTCTTTATGTATATTATCTCTTGGAATTGTGATGGTTATCTATTTCTTGAGACCTATATAAGATTTTTAGTTCATTACTTGTGAAAGTCATATGATAGAGAACTTATTTTTATGAGCCTTATTTATCCCTATGACCCTTTACATGATCCTTCTTTTTGACAACCAATTTGAGCTTTAGCCTTTTATTTTCAGCTCCACAAAAATTATTTCCCTTGCCGAGATAAGCTTGATCCTATCCGGGGATTAGGACTTAGATTGGAGAGGTATGTTTTGTAGAGTGAAAAAAATATTATGTTTGGTTCAAAATAATGGTTTTTGGGAAGGGTAGATTGGAAGTGTCATGTTTTTGTCTTGTAAAAAGATCTCTTGGTACAAAAGATGCACAAAAGTAAGAGGTATCGATAATGGAAATTAGAAAAATCGACGTAAGCTCGTTAACGACCCTTTTAAGTCGTTAACGAGGTTGTTCGAGAAGAGTAAAAAAAGAAGAGAAAAGAGATGAAAAGAGAAAAGAAAAAGAAAAAAATGCAGAATGAGAAAGAAAGAAAAATGAAGAAGATGTGCATAGTGTTTAAAGTTAAACCGGAGATTCTTTTATGTTTATACGAGGCTTTCTAGGATAAAAAGGTGAGTGAGTTTGAGCATAATGTAGAGTGAGTTTGGTATGTTATCTTTTGAGTTTTCGGTATCATGTGTGAGTTTTTAGGAGTCTTTGATTCCCGGATATTATTAGCACCACATTACCAAATATTTTCCACGTCTTATTGTTATTACCAAGCCCCATTAAAACCCGGCCGAATGGAAACTTCTTTGAAGTTTTTCATTGAGCCTAAGTTCTCTTGATGATTTTTGCTGTTTTGACAAATCTTGGGTGGAGAGTTTGGTTATATAAGTTCCAATTTCTATGAGTTTTTGCATATAAGATTGAGTTGAGAGATTGAATTTATAAGCCCAAACACATGAAAGTTGAGTGAAACACATATCCTTGATGAGGTTGGATTGTATTTGCTTATGTCTATTAGTGCTTATGTATGTGTGATGACGTTAATAGTCATTTGCTATTTTCTGCTATGCTTTTGAAGTTTCTTTTTAGATGATGGCTATTACTTGATGAGCATGATTGTTTGGTTTTGGTTATTGTATAGTGATTGCTTGAGGACAAGCAAGCTTAAGTATTGGGTATTTTGATGTTCGTGTTTTTGGTCTAGTTTTAGGCGTCTTTCTTAGGTTGTTTAGTTTAGTTTTAGTAAGTTTTTAGAGTTAGTTTTTTATGTTTTTGGATAAGTTTGCATATTTTGTGAAAAGTATGGAAGCTACTCCATTTTGTGTCTTTTTGTAGGTTTTTGATTGGAAAGGAGCATTTTTCAAGCAAAGCTGGTGTCAAGTGGTGGAAGGTGGAATGCATGGAAGATAAGGAAGAAGAATCCCTTTTGAAGATCAAGTTAGAGTGCAAGTTAAAGCCAAGAAAGAGTTCATAATAAGCCAAAACAGAGGCTCATTAACGACCTGTGAGGGTCGTTACCGAGCTATGCATCAGAGTTTGCGGTTACAGGATTCATAGTGTCTACCGACCATGTGAAGGTCGTTAACAAGTTGACTTTTGTCGGTAGAACGGCGCCGACTTTCGGGTTTTATATCTTTTATCTTGTAATCTTTTAAGTTAGGTAATTTTTTATCTTTTAGGTCTTTTATTAGATAGTTTCTTAGTAAAAATACCCTTGTTCTAAGCCTAGACAAGGGAGGGAATTTCGATTAGTTTTAGGAGAGATAGAGAAGTCGGACTGATTCCGATCGAGAGAGAGGAAGGTTCGGTGATCAAGCTCTTCTCTATTGTCTTTAGTTGTTTTCGAATTCTACAAGTGGTTGTAAGACGATATTCTTTCAATTTCAAGTAAGTTTTGCTTTTCACATTTTCTCTTTGATTAAAGTTGTTTTCTTTGATTCAATGAAGAGTGAGTAGTTTACTTTTCTAGGGTCGGGGTTGAAACCCGACATAGTTGTGCATGTTTGAATGAATGTGTTGAGTTTTTGATTGCCTTTTATCTTTTGAATTGCTTGTTGTGCTTATGCTTGGACGAGATTCGAAGTAATTTGAGTTTGTTGCTTAATCGAAAGAGAAAGTTGTGAACTTGAATGTTGATATTGTTCGATAACAAAAGTTTCGAGTTTCGAGCTTATGAAAGTTGATTGATTTGCTTGTTTAGTAAACGAAAGTTGATAGATTTATCTTCAAAGGCATGATCTTTATCTTCACATGAGTTTATATGCATAGCTATGTTGTGGTAACCCTTATCCCAGAACTTTTTATCCATTGAATTTCTTAAGTTTAGCATTCGATTTCACTCGTTATCGAGGCACAGTGGACCGGTACCGAGCCTGCATTTGCATCGTTAGTTGCTTTGTTTTTAGTAGAATTCCAAGTTTGTTAACGACCTTGACAAGGTCATTAACGAGGTCTATCGTAGCTGTTTTTTTTTTGCTTTGTTTTGTTTTGTTTTCTTGTTTTTTATATAGTTGGTAAACAGACAGCCTTGCTTCACGTGGACGATCCTGACTTCGCTATACTCAGCGGGGTATTGACTACAAATTTATTTGTTGGCAGTAAAACCCTATCAACACCTTCTCGATCACAATTTGTGTGTAAACATTGCTAAGTGTTGTTTTTGAACGGACACGACGAACTTTCTTGGTTTTTTCATGTCCAAGGATGGCCTTCGTGTGGATGAGGACAAGATCCGCTCCATTCGAGAGTGGCCCATCCCTACGACCTCAATGATGGTTCGTTCCTTCTTAGGGCTCGCAGGGTTCTATAGGCAATTCGTCAAGTACTTTAGTTCCATCGTCGGGCCACTCCACAATCTTACCAAGAAGGCAACCACAATCAAGTGGATGCCCGTCCATGAGGCCGCCTTTCAGGCCTTAAAGAAAACTTTATGCAGCGCTCCGGTCTTGCAATTGCCAGATTTTACGAAGCGCTACGAGGTCGAATGCAACGCCTCCGACTACGGCGTAGGCGACGTACTCCTCCAAGAAAAATGCCCTATCGCTTACTTTAGCAAAAAACGTACTGGGGCAACCTTGAACTACCCGACGTACGACAAGGAATTGTATGCTTTAATTCGGCTTCTTAAAACTTGGCAGCACTACCTTTGGCCAAGCGAATTCGTAATCCATACGGACCACACAACCTTATCGTATTTAAGGATTCAAACGACTCTCAATCGCCACCATGCTAGATGGGTGGAATATATGGAAACATTTTCGTATGTTATCGCCCACAAAAAAGGGAACGAGAACGTCGTGGCCGATGCTCTCTCGTGTAGGTATGTTTTACTTACTACTTTACAGGCCAATTTGCTCGGGTTCTCCTTATTAAGGAGTTATACTTGCATGATCATTTCTTTAAACCGATCATGGAGAACCTCGATTACAATCAAATCCATGAGTCCTATTTCTTGGACAATGGATACCTCTACCGTGACGGAAAGCTTTGCATTTCGAGCTCTTCGGCGAGGCATCTATTGCTCAAGGAAGCTCTTGATGGGCGTGGCCATTTTGGCATAGCCAAGACCTTAGCGGCACTTCGTGAACACTTCTTTTGGCCTCACATGCCTTCGGTTGTTCACAAGTATTGTTGAGGTTGTGTGTCGTGCCAAACCGCAAAATTGAGGTCTCAATCTCACGGCCTTTACACCCCCTTGCACATTACAGATACCCCGAGGGAAGATCTCTCGATGGATTTTATCACAGGCCTTCCAATGACAGGGCGTGGTAAGGATTCGATGTTTGTGATTGTGGACCCTTCTCCAAAATGGCTCACTTCGTGCCATGCAAAGGGAACAACAATGCGACTGAAATCGCAAACTTGTTCTTTGAGCATGTCGTGAAGCTACATGGTGTGCCTCGAACTATCGTTAGCGATAGGGACACCAAGTTTTGTAGTCACTTTTGGAGAACGTTGTGGGGAAATCTAGGTACACAATTATTATTTTCTACAGCTTATCATCCCTAAACCGATGGTCAAACTGAAGTAACCAATCGAACTTTGAGCACCCTTCTTCGGAAAATGCTCAAGAATAACCCACGTCGGTGGGAGGACTTACTACCTTTCGTTGAGTTATCTTATAATAGGTCCAAACACTCAGCGACAAAGAAGACCCCCTTCGAAGTGGTCTACGGGCTCAACCCTCACTCGCCCATAGATTTGGTGCCCCGTCCCTTGAAGACCGGCAAACACCTCGACGCGGCCAACCGCGCCGACGCCATTCTCCGTTTACATGAGCGCACTCGGATCCAATTGGAGCAAGGGTGCTCAACACAACAAGGGTTGTCGTCGCATGGTCTTCAACCCTGACGATCTCGTGTGGTTGCACCTCTAAAAGGACCGCTTTCCCGTCGCTCGCAAAACGAAGCTCCATCAGCGTGGCGATGGTCCTTTCACAGTCTTGGAGCGCATCGGGGACAACGCTTACCGCATTGATCTTCCCGGCAAGTATTCCGTTCACTCCACCGTCAATGTTGTTGACCTCTCTCCCTATATTGAGCCTGCTTATGAGGAAACGGAGACGTTTCCCAACCAAGTGGGGAAGGGTGATGCGACCCCGTCATTGGATGCTATCCAGGAAGATGACGCTTTCTCCATGCGCTCGGATGGCCCCGTCACCCATGCCAGGGCTCGTGTCATCCAGACCGCGACGCTGTCCATGATGTCGCGCTTGTCCCCAGGCCATGGCGCGCCTTGCACTGCGGCAGCGCTCGCCACCATTTGTATCATTAGCACGAAAGAACCTCGTGTTGAGTCCTCGGAACCAACGCCCGAACCCACATCGCATCCTCGCAAGCCTCTGCCAGATCCGCGCGCCCGCTTCCTCGACTGTGTCCTAGGGTCACAAATTCCACGCGCCAGCGCCGTATCTGGACTTCGCCGCGTCGTGCCTCGTTCCGCGACAGCCTTGTCTTGACACTTCGGTGCCGGCCACGGACGACATATCTTTTTATTGCCATTTTTAGCATGTTTTCCATTCTTGAAAATTACTATTGTTTGTTTTATATATTTAGAAGGTCATTATTGGGCCTTGCGTCGTTGGGCTTTGGCTACGTCCACGCCCTAGGCGCCACACTAGCATATTAGGGTTTCATTGTTGTCGCACCTATTTATAGGGTGCTATGTTGTTCAATTGAAGACACGCACACTTTGGTTAGTATTTTAGTCGAGGGTTTTCTCCTAGATCTAACCTAGTGCTTGCACATCTTGCATTCAATAAAGCTTTCGCAATTCATTACTTGTGTTTGATCGTGTATGTTGCAATATCGATCTGATCCAACATCGGTACCGACCCTCAAGTCTTCCACTTTGCTCGATTTGAGACACAATACTCAAACACCGTCACGATCCGTAGCATCCCCTAACAAGGTCGCATCAGCAGCACGCTTCAAGGAGCATCGGGGACAAACCTTGCATACTCAAAAGCTGACATCCCCGCCCCGCGCAACCAGTCAAAAGCCATCTAATTCTCGACCAATAATCGGCCACCTCCCTCTCGACCAATCAGATGGTCGTACCCCGAACATCCCACATCAGATGTTGGTAAAAACCATACACCTCAAACATCTATAAATAGAAAAAGACCCCGAAGGTTACACGAGTCGAAAAACATCTCTAACTCAAGAACTATCTTGCTTGTTGAAGATTGGCGTGATGGAATTATTGTAAAGACCACGCTACAATCAAGAGAAGGCCAGTGGGAAGTGGCGCAGGTGTGTCGACTTCAAGGATCTAAACAAAGCCTGCCCCAAGGATAGCTACCCCCTACCATCAATCGACGAGCTGGTCGACTGCACAATGAGCCATGGGATCCAGAGCTTGCTCGATGCGTATTCGGGGTATAACCAAGTCCTAATGGACCCACGAGATGAGAAGGAGACAACCTTCATCACACAGAGGGGGACCTATTGCTATAAGGTCATGCCTTTTGGCCTGAAGAATACGGGAGCCACTTTTCAGCTGCTCGTGGACCGAATCCTCCAAAACCATCTGGGGAGGAATGTGTTGGCTTATGTCGACAACATCATGGTCCGGAGCAAGACCCCGGAGGAGGATTTGGTTGATCTCGCCAAGGTCTTTGCGACGCTCAGGCGGAACCGGCTCACCCCGAGAAGTGTGTGTTTGGTGTGTCGTCCGACAAGTTCCTAGGGTTCATGATCAGCGTGCGGGGAATAGATGTGAACCCCGCCAAAATTGAATCAATCCTCTCAATGTGGTCACCCCGGTCTCGGACCGAGGTACAACGACTAAATGGCGCTGTAAATTATCTAGGGAGATGCTGCTCTCGTTTGGCAGACAGGTCGCTTCCTTTCTTTGCGACCTTAAAAAAGAATGAAAAATTCGTATAGGACAAGGAGTTAGAGCTCGCTTTCTCCGCGAGGCGGCTAGTTCCTTGGCTGTGGTAACGGCCGCGAGGCGGCTGCTCCCTTACTTTCATGCCCACCCCATCCAAGTCCTTTCCTATCTTCCTCTCCGCCAGATCCTCCATCAACCTGGCCTTTACGGGCGGATGCCGAAATGGGCGGTCGTGCTCTCCTAGTTCGACACTTGCTACCTGTCAAGAATTGCGATGAAAGGGCAGGCTGACTTCATGGTAGAGGTGACATTCCCCCAAACTGAAGAAAGCGTGGAAGAGTGGAAGGTCTTCGTGGACAGCTCGCGATGCGACACCGGGGGCGGGGTTGGCGTATTCCTTGTCGGGCCCTTAATCGAGACGGAATATTCCCTTAACAAGACGCGACGGAGTATGCAGCGGGCACCCCGGATGGCGTGCTTTTTCGCATAAGATCATCCGCCTGGGGTATTTTCGGCCCACCCTCAGACAAGACACGAGGTCCTATGTCCAGGCATGCAACTGATGCCCGAGGCATGCCGACGTCCAGCATGCCCACGCCACTACCTTACGATCAATTCACACACCCTACCCTTTGCGATGTGGGGGATGGACATTTTGGGTCCTTTCCCGCAAGACGCGGGGCAGGTGCAGTACATCTTACTAATCGTGGATTACTTCATAAAGTGGATCGAGGCGGAAGCAATGGCCAAGATTATGGTGCCAAGGTTTGCTCCTTCCTTTGGAAAAACCTCTTGTGCGCTTTGGGGTTCCAATGACGATCATGATTGACCACGGTCCCCAGTTTGACTGTGAGGAAACTCGAACTTTCTTCTCCGAGCTTGGCATCACTCTCAAATTCTCCTCATTCGTTCATCCCCAGTCGAATTGACCCGTGAACGCGCGAATCCTGACCGACCTCAAAAAACGGTTGGGAACCGCGCAAGGACATTGGGCGGAGCTCCCCCCTCGTCCTATGGACGTATCAAACAACCGTGCGCCGCACCACTCGGGAAACTCCCCTCACTTTAACCTATGGGGTAGACGCGCTGGTCCTTGTCGAGACCCTAGTTCCTTTGGAAAGGGTCTTCAATTTCGACGAAAAATAAAACGAAGCCACTCTCAAGGCAGAGTTACAATTCAGGGATGAACTTCGCGAAGTTGACGGTCCATGGAATATAACCGACGGGTCGCAGTGTACCATGACAAGAAGGTTAGATTCCGGAGTTTGACCTCGGGAAATCTCTTTTTGAGGCGTACCGGCAAAGGAAAGCTAGACCCTAACTGGGAGAGACCATATATCCTCGGAGAAGAGGACACACCCGGTGCCATTAAATTAAAAGATAGCGAGGGGCGCACTTTAAGTAAAACTTGGAACGTAGCTCGGCTCAAAAGGTACTATGTGTAAATTTTCTAAATTCTCATTGTCACCACATTTTGTGTATAAAGGATGACGAATTATTTTAAATCGCTGTCTCAATTTGGTACACAAGCCACCCTCCCCAAGCTTCCCGCTTAGGGTTGGAAACACTCTCCTAAGATATTGCGACCACTGGAACATATCGTGAGTACGTGATCGCCACAAGATAACCACCCCCAATCTCCCCGCTTGGGGTTGGAAACCTCGCCCCCAAGCTCCCAACTTGGGGTTGGAAACCTCGTCCCCAAGATCCTTGCTTGAGGTTGAAAACAATCCATGCACGATCCGAGTGAGGCTTGGAATCATTGCATAAAATCAAAAACAGTCAATGCGGGATCCGAGCATGGCTCAGAATCGTGGCATAAAATAAAAAACAATCAATGCGCGGTCCGAGCGAGGCTCGGGATCGTGGCATACAATAAAAAAATCCATGCACTATCCGAGCGAGGCTCATGATCGTGGAATATAATTAAAAACAGTCAATGCGCGGTCCGAGCAAGGCTCGGGATCGTGGCATAAAATAAAAAACAATCAAATGCGCGATTCGAGCGAGGCTCGGGATCGTGTCATACAATCCAAAATAATCCAAGCACGAACCAAGCGAGGATCGGGATCATGACATACAATCAAAAATAATCCATGCACGATCCAAGCAAGGCTCGGGATCGTTGTATACAATCAAAAACAATCCATGCACGATCCGAGTGAGGCTCAAGATCGTTGCATACAATCAAAGATAATCAATGCACGATCCGAGCAAGGCTCGGGATCGCTGCATATAATAAAAAAACAATCCATGCACAATCCGAGCGAGGCTCGGGATCATTGCATACAATCAAAGATAATGAATGCACGATCCGAGCGAGGCTCGGGATCATTGCATATAATCAAAAACAATCCATGCACGATCCGAGCGAGGATCGGGATTATTGCACACAAAAAAAAACAATCGATGCGCGATCTGAGCGGGGCTCAGGATTATTGTGAAAACAACCTCGGATGTTAACAAACGGGGACCGATGTGACCCGAGTAATTTGTTAGCTTTGCAACACTCGCTCCATGGGGTTGGATCGGGATGGACTGAGCAGTTGGAGCTCTCAAAAGTGAGGGACTTCACACAATCGTACAAATTACACAAGCAAGAAGTAAAAAAGGAAGATGCATAAAAGTAAGGCCACGAGGTCCAGGAAGTTATATTACAGGCTCCAACTGAGCCATCAAAAGTCAAGTCTTACAAACCATCCCAGCAAAGAACAAAAATTACAACACAACTTTAATCCCTTAGTCTCATTTGGCACGTCGGCTGGCGGGGCCATGGGGTGCTGGCGGATGGGCGAGGCATGGATTATCTCGAGGTCGGCCTGGGTAGGATTCTGGTTCTCCTGGTCCACGAAATTAGTGGCAGGTGGTTCATCCTTGTTTGCTATAACCTTGCCCTCGTCGTCGAGGAAAAAACTGCATTCCCCCTCGGGATCCTCCTCGGTCTCCCCCATGATCAGCGTGTAGTTGGGGATGAAAAAGACAATGCGAGGACCGATGTGTTTGCACTTCTCGATCTCTTGTCTCACCCCTACGCGGACGGCCTGCCGGTACAACCCCTCCACAACGCTCAATGTCGCTTCCTTGTACTTGGCAGTCTCGACATGCGCAGGCCCCGCAGCCATAACCTCTTCGTTGAGCTCCTTGACGCTATTGTGAAGACTGCTATTTTCCTGCTCCACCTTTTGGAGATCCGCCTCTTTCTCCTTCAAATACTTTTGCTCCTTGGAGAGTTTAACTCGCAGATCATCGAGTAAAGCCTTTGCCTCCTTGGCCTCTTCCTTCGCGCTTATCTCCGTCGCGAGGTGTTGTGCTTTCGCCTCCTCCCATGATTTCTTCTCCTTGGCCAACTCCTCCTCCTTTGCCTTGAACTTTCCCTCGTACTTCGCTAGTCCCTTATAAAGAAGCGAGATGCGACTACAGTTGTAGTTGTCAAGAAAGTTGTGCTGCAAAAATAGTGGCAAGTCAAGAGAAAGCAAGCAAAACAAAAAAGAGGGAAAAAACGCAAAACGCGTGAGAGAGTAAACACTCACCATCGTTGACTAGGAGAGAGTCTCCTCGATAAGCGCTTGTTCAGACAGATCGTTCGCCCAATCAATATCCTCCTTGAAATCGTCCCTCTGCCAGCTCTTGAGCGAACACCGAGACGGCCCAGGGCAATGAAACCGTGTGGTGGGCGACGCCACCTCCACGGGCGGTACTCCCTTGAGGTTGGAGCTCAGAGCGAGCTCCCTCTTCGCTCGGCCATGTTTGTCGTCCCCTTTATGTTTTTTCTTATTTCCCTTTGGAGATGTCCCGGATCCTTTCGTTTGGAGCCAGCCTTATCGCCATGCCCCTAAGGGGACTTAGAGGACTCCTTCGCGATGTTCCCCTTCAGAGGAGCGACAGTGGTTCGCCCCTCTAGGGCCTTCGCAGGAGTTGCGATCTTCAAGGTCCCAGAACCTTGTGCGGAAGGGTCCACGGGTGTCTTCATCCTCTGAGCCAAATCCCCCAAGAGGGTCACTGAAAAAGGAAAAGGCAAGGGGTCAGTAAGAGAAAAGGGAATAAGGCGAAAAACAATCTAAGTTCAAAATGCACGGTCAGAGCGAGGCTCGGATCGTCGCAAACAATCTATGTTCAAAATGCGCGGTCCGAGCGAGGCTCAGATCTTCGCAAACAATCTAAGTTCAAAATGCGATGTCCGAGCGAGGCTCAGATCGTCGCAAATAATCTAAGTTCAAAATGCGCAGTCCGAGCGAGGCTCGGATCGTTACAAACAATCTAAGTTCCAAATGCGCGGTCCGAGTGAGGCTCGAATCGTCGCAAACAATCTATATTCAAAATGTGCGGTCCGACCAAGGCTCGGGATCACCGCATATAAATCTAAATTCGAGGTGCGAAGATTAAACAAGAAGCAAAATAAAACTAAGTAGGCACAAGCAAGCAAATACCCTCTGCACCCTCGCGGTTCGGGAAGGGAAGACTCAGGCCTGCACGTTCAAGGCGGTCCTGGGCCAAGTTCAATTTGTGAGGTACCACGGCCGACAGTGCAAATCGTTTCTTGGCTTTGGCGACCTCTTCCGCCTGCGACTTCTCGGGCCGTTGGAAGTTCCACGGTGCCGAGGGGAAATTGATATACCTCCTAGAGCGGTCGCGAACAAAGAACCACTTGTCCTTCCACTCTCCGACATTCAAAAGAGTGGTGGTAATCTTGAGCCCGGGCAGAATGAGGCTCACAAGGCACAACGTTTGCTCGCGCCTCGCCAAAATCAAATCCGTCATGGTGGCGACATTGATAGGCCAAATCCTACCCCGCAAATGTACGGGATCAATTGTAATACCAAGGTGTCGAACTCTAGGACTAAGTAGTATTAATTGTATTCAAATTAGTAGACCAAGTCGTAAAAATAAGAAAAGACTGTGGTGTGATTATAAATATCAAACTAATTATGATAAGCAAACAGGTAAAATATGAGAATATAAATGAGAGAAAGGCTTCTAAGATCAAGGATCCCCACAACAATGCTTTGGTAGACTATACAAGATGATTGCACAATCTTAATTATGACTTTGTTTGAAGGCAATTGTCTAATATATCCACTAAATTCTTTCGAATGTTAACAAACGTATCTAGAATCAATTAAACATCCACTTTCGTGACTTGCAAATTAAAATCTAAACCTTTAAGCACTTAGAATTTAAGATTAAATTGAATTAACATCCACTTTCGCAACTTGCTAACTCAACCCAACCTTAAGGTTTCTATGACAATTGTTATTCCACAAGAGAATTCAAAATACTTTCATAATAGAGAAAACTCAGGTTCAAATCCTAGGGTTCCAACAGGAAAAAGTACCTTTCAGTCTCAATTCCCTGTCTTACTACTCATTAAAGTTTTCACATTTCAGTCTCAAACTTTAATAAGTTCCCATTCAAATAAATTAATAGGGCATAAAGCATCTAGGATTGAATCAAACAAAGCTTCAATGAACGGATTGTGCAATTTAATAGATTAGTCTACCTAAACATCATTGAGTTCACCCCAATCTTAATATTTAGGGATTAGCTAGACATGGAGAGGGAAGAAATCAAATCAATAATGAGAATAAACATACCGAATTAAAGAAACAAGCAAACTTGATTAATATCCAGCAAATCCAAACTCAAAATCAAACAAGTGTCTTCAATCTCCAACTAGGGATCTAAGAGAGAGAGAGAGAGAGAGAGAGAGAGAGAGAGTGTAGGGAGAAAATTACAATCTAAAAACTTGTTCTCCAATCCAAAAATCTCCTAAGATACATAGCTAGGCTAAAAGTATTTTTGGAAACAAATAAATCAAGAGGATCTCGTCCAAATCCGACACGGGAGACTACCCTACCAACTACTCGGTCGGGTAGCCATCGGACGAGATTACCCTGGCTATTACTCCGGGTACTACCCTGGGTGGTTTTGGTAGGGTAACTCTTATTTGACTTGGACTTTGACTCGGCTTCTTTCTTGGGAAAAAATCCCAACTTGTTTGGCCTTGAACCTCTTGTCTCGACTCCTCTTCTAGATCCTTGACATCCTAACCTTCCATGAATGGCTCGGTTTCCTTCTCCTATTAGACCTGAAATAGCAAGAAATGCAAAGCGTAGATACCGAACCACAAAACTAAACTAAACTATTAAAAACTACCTAGACACACGAGATGAAAGATAAAAACATAACTAAACATGATCTAATATGCACCCTAAACATGCTCTAAATGCAAGTTATCAGACATTAGGTCCTTCCCCGAGTTCGTAGCTCCGAATGGTGTACGGGCACATATGTCTCCAAGCGTGGGGAAAAGTTGCACGAGGCAGACGTTTATCTCCCATAAATAATCAACTATGTACCAGGCCAGCGGCAGTCGAAAATCGTCTTGAAGGTTGTGCAGATGGACGACCACGCAATTATCGTACGCCGCCATTGAGCAGCCTTCCCCCTCGGGGAGCGCCAGCTCAACTCCCTCAGGCCAGGGAAAGTCAGAGGCGATGTCAGCAAGTATCACTCTAGTAAGAACGGTCGGCGCCCCCTCATCTAGAAATAGCCCGACCATCGGGTTCAGGGTCATCGGAATCCGATCCTCAATAAATAGCGGGACGCGAGAGACGTTGTCGGTAATATACCGCAGATAAAAGCTCGATTGCTCGTTGGAGTCCGACGATGGCACGTTGGAACCAATAGGTTCCTCATCTGAAATCGAGGACGAGGCCATCACAACTCCTAACGAGGTGCACACGCAAGAAAAGCGCAAGGTAACAAAAAATTCAGAAGCACTAGGCGAAGGATCGCTGAAAACAAGCGAAGGGGACTTAGGGTTTTGAGAATCACTAGTCTCGCTAGTCTCTACAGTCTTAGAAGGCTCTTCGTGGTACTTCTCCCAAAGGTTAAAAGCACCAAAAACGCATGCAAAGGGCAGAAATGGTACTTACTTATCGAGGGTTGTTTTGGAAAGAGCGGTCGCATTTCTTGATCGGAGGTATCGCCTGTCCTTGGTTGTCGGAAAGCCAAAAGTTGCACAGAGAGAGAGAGAGAGAGAAAGAGAGCTTTCTTAATGAGGAAGATGAAATGAGAAGGGGAAAGAAGAGAGAGGTATGCATGGCATTTATAAAGAGTGTATTGGGCCTTTCCCCTCTTAGCGCCTTAATGGACCTAACTCCCTCGAAGGCGCATTAAAGAAAAGTGGGAAGAAGGCCTAAGGCCCGCCACTGCGCAACAACAGAAAAAAGAAAAACTTTCAGAAAATTGTTAAGGGTGAATGATCCCGTTGGAAGTTCAAAAAACCTCGAGCCTCATTGACCTAAACCCAGAATCTCGACAAGGAGAAATTCTCAACCTAGACACCGCATCCTGCCTATGGGAGTTTGCGGCAGGCCTCACAAGAAGGAGGCTAAGAAATCACACACATCGCACATATATCCTTTGCGGCCCTCGGACCGCGGACCACAAGCCGTGGGGTTGTGATGGTGCACAGAATAACGATGTGTGAATAGTATGCACGGATCGCGAGGTAAAAGTAATGAAAAAAAGATTCATGGGAATTCTCCGTGGTTATTTCCATACCCATCCAAAAAAAGTGAGATCCCCAGTCAAGTGAGGTCCCAAGTCGCGTGAACGTGGTCCGTACGTCGCAAGCCTTTCCAACAAGGATGTTGGTCACGCAGCACGCTTCAAGGAGCAACGGGGACGAACCTCGCTTACTCAAAAGCAGACACCCCCTCCCCTGCGCAACCAGTCAAAAGCCACCTAATTCTCGACCAATAATTGGCCACCTCCCTCTCGACCAATCAGATGGTCGTACCCCCAACATCCCACATCGGATGTTGGTAAAAACCATGCCCATCAAACATCTATAAATAGAAAAAGACCCCGAAGGTTGCAGGGGTCGAAAAACATCTCTAACTCAAGAGCTATCTTGCTTGTTGCAGATTGACGTGTTGGAATCATCGTAAAGTCCACGCTACAATCAAGAGAAGATCAATAAAAAAGACTTCAACTCGCTCAAAGAAATCTCAAGTCCCAAAAGATCCCGCAAGCCGCTTTGCAAGCTACAATCCCAAAATCGTCAATAAGATTCTGGCCTCGCTAAATAGATAGCAACTCTCAAGGCTTGTAATAGAAAAAGATCTCGCTAGCAGTTTGTAAGCGGTAATCTCTTTGTAACAAAAAGGTCTCGAACCTCGTTAGGCAGAGACCTCGAATCTTGTAAAAGAAGATCTTGGGCATAATCCCGTTGTTGTAACCTCATATGGAAATCATTAATAAAAGCAAGGATTTGTCTCGTTGAAAATATAATCTCATTTCTTGTCTTTAGCATCGGTGTATTTCAGGTTTCATCAATTCCAACCATGGCTTTCTCAACCTTTCAGATGTGATAAAAAAAAATGGGTTTCTCACCCAAGTTGATTGAAATCGGGGAGGTTATCCCTTTGATGAGTTGGTTTTCAAATTAAAAAATATTTGAAAACCAACTCATCAACATCCATAAAATTTAGATCTAAGCGGAGGAGTCGGGTCGAAGGTTTCGTTTCTTTTTTTTGTCGAATGAGAGACATACTATACAAGCTTTAGCCATTTTATTACCATAAAGAAATAGACTAAATAGTAAGCAAACGCGGGATAGCCCGACCCCTACATCAGCAGACAATAAAGTAAAAAAACCCTCCGACGGATCAATCAATATATGAAAGTCTAGACTAAAAGAAAACGCATAAAAAGCAAGAAAGTCGTAAATTTTATTACTTGTTTTATTTTGTAAATATTGGTGTTATGTTTTAATTTTGGGGCCATTGCCATTGGTTTGATTTAAGATTTTTTATATTTCTCACACTAATTTTTTTAGGGAGAGGTGGGTGTGTTTGGGGTCGGTCTTTACAAAATTAGAATATGTTGGGCCCTCCGAAATCCAGCCCAAAAGAAGTGTTGTGAGCCCAGAGCAATTGGTATGAATAATTCGATAGAAGGAGAGGCCGATGGAGTAGTCAAAGTGAGGCTGAAATCTCGGACCCCATAATCGCCATCAACGGCTATCTCATTAACGACGGGGGCTAGATCTTCGGGATTTGTCAGGCGTTTCAGCCAACGGTCGAAGAGGGGAAGAAAGCTATAAATGGGGACGAGGCAAGGATAGAAGGGACATGAATACTGATACTCGAAATCACTTACAAGAGCTCAAGCCTTTCTTCTTAGTCACTTTATTCCGTTCAAAGCATTCGTTTGTGTTAACAGAAGATTCATTCACAATCTCGATCATAATACAAATCCTATCATTCTTTTGCCATTATTTTCTTGCCTTTTATCTTGTTTTACCACTTGTTTGTAGCTTATAACGTGTTACAAATTCTGTTTGGTTAGGAATTCCCGCATCATAGCAGGTAACGCGTTAGTGCGATTATCCTGCCCAAAACAATTGGCGCCCACCGTGGGGCCCTAGCCGAAAAGAAGTCACGCTAAAACCGCTACAAAATCCGTTAGCAAGATGGACGAAATCCAAACTACTTACAGCCACGTAGGGGACCTCGACAATCAGGAGGGCAATGAGGAAACCAACAACCACGGCACCGGAAACATAGATGGTGACGGGAATACAAACGGTGCCGGAAATATTGACGGTGCCAGGAACGTAGACGGAGTTGAGCAAGGTTCCGGAAACACCAATGGCAACCCTGGTACTTTTGAGCAACGAGGAACTGGAGGAGGCGATGCCGATGTCATCATGGAACTCCGATCAACAATGATCGCTCTCCAAAAGGACCTGGAAAGCCAGAAAGAGGCCAATGCCAAATTCACCAAGGTATACGAGAAGCAAATTGAAACTTTAACTAATGAGCGTAATTTGCTTCGATCTTAGGTACAATCGGCTCCGACCCGTCCCCGAGGAAACGATGTGGTAGAAGGAGTCGCTAGACGATTGGATATGGATGACCTAAGTTTCGTAACACCCGATGTCGTCAGGCCGGTAACCAGGTATCAGGTAAATGGTAATTCCTTAAGGGCAATATGGGAAGATACCGAGGTTTCCCAATTACGGGAACACCTTAGAGCCCTGGAGGATCAAATCACTCAAGTTCCAGGGGCGCCTCAACCGATAGCGATGGAAAGGAGAGATGGTTATACCGATTCTCCCTTCGTGCCCGCTATCGCGAGAGTTGATATCTCCCGAAAGTATTACGTTCCTGACGTACCTAAGTACGAAGGGGTAACGGATCCTGATCAACATATAGCCGCATTCAAACAAGCTATGAATATTAGCACAGTCCCCTTTGACATGAAGGAGATTGTTATGTGTCGTTTGTTCAGGAACACATTATCCGGACTCGCACTCAATTGGCATTCGCTCCTACCTCTTGGGAGTATTTCATCTTTCCCTGAGTTAATTGACAAGTTCAGGATCAGATTTGCAAGCAGCCGACACGCTAAGAAACGATCAAGTGATTTGTACCGCTTGGTGCAAAGGCCGCGTGAATCTTTGAAAACCTTCCTCAACCGTTATAACGAGGAATTGGTGACCATTGAAGGATGTGATGCCGCTACCGTTGTTGAGGCATTCTGAAGGGGCATATCGGTTTGTAATCCTGAGTTATATCGTGAACTAACTAAATATCCTTGTTCGAACTTTGATGAAGTGCAGGTAAAAGCGTTAGCACATGTTCGATTAGAGGAAGATGACCTCTTTGTCGAAAAAGCAATCAGCCCTCACCGGCCCGACTGGAGACAAGGAAGGCGAGAACCAAGATACGCTCCATACCCCACTGCACCTCATACTAAAACAACCGTCAATACAACATTTGCCAGGAAGGGTGAAAGATATGAAAACCCCAGATTGCCTCCTAAACTCTCTCATTACAACTTTTGCGTGGATGCAAGTGAGGAAGTCCGAACCCTCAACACCATGGGGGATATTGTTAAATGGCCTCGAAAGAGTAATGTGCCCTCGCATCAGAAAGACAAGTCTAGATGGTATGATTTTCACTTTGATCATGGGCACCGGACCGATGAGTGCATCGCGTTGCGGAAGGAGGTGAGCGAGTTATTATGGAGGGGGCACCTCAGAGAGTTAATATCAGAAAGAGCGAAGGAGCAGCTAGAGCGCAACAAAGAAAAAGCTAGTCCGTCGCCACCCCCGAAGCACACTGGAGTAATCAACGTTATCACAGGGAGATCGGAGATTTACGACATAACATACTCCGCAGCCAAAAGGATCGCAAGGGATACGAGAAGAGAATGCCCTAAGGCTCCTTCACAAACAAGTCTTGCCATGATGCCGATCACCTTCGACAATGTTGAAGAAGAGGAAGTTCACCATGATTGTTTAATAATTTCTTTAACCATAGCCAATTTCCTTGTTAAAAGAATATTGGTTGATAACGGAAGTTCCACTAATTTGCTGATGTTGGATGCCTTGTATAGCTTAGGTCTTGGGATGGATGACATTGTCAAAGAATCTACGACTTTAGTAGGCTTCAGTGGCGAATCACGCAACACGTTGGGAGAAATATCCTTACCTACCGTGCAGGAGAAATAAACTACCAGGTAAAATTCCAAGTGCTTGATTGCCCTTCACCTTTTAATGTCATTTTGGGCAGGCCATGGATACACGGGATGAGGGCTATCCCTTCGACTTATCATCAATGCGTAAAGTTCCCGACGCCATGGGGAGTTCAGGAAATTAAGGGGGAACAGAAATTAGCAAGGCAATACTATTCCGTAACGATGAAAGCAACGACTTCCAAGAATTTACAACTTGAAACATGAAAGAAGTCTTCTGATTAGCAATTAAAGGACTGTAGAACAACCACTTACTACGTAAAGCCGGAAACGCCAGAGCTTGAAGAAGTAGCTCTCGATCCACTTGATCCGTCAAGGAAAATCAAAATAGGAGCGGACTTGGAGCCAACTTTACGTGGACAATTGGTGGAGTTTCTGCGGTCCTACAGCCATTGCTTTGCATGGTCAAACGAGGATATGGTAGGCATAGATCCTAACGTGATCACTCACGCCCTCAATGTCAATAAAAAGTACCACCCGTCAAGCAGGAAAGGCGTAAGTTTGCACCCGAACGAAATCAGGTAATCAACGATGAGGTAAAATCCTTACTTGAATCTGGAAAAATTAGAGAAGTTAAATATCCTGATTGGCTAGCGAATGTGATAGTCGTAAAAAAGAAAAACGGTAAGTGGCGCGTTTGCGTGGACTTTACCGATTTAAACAAAGCATGCCCCAAAGACTCGTTTACTTTGCCTCATATTGACGCAATGGTGGATGCGACGGCAGGGCATGAGCTTTTTGATGTTCGTATTTTTAGTATATTTTCTTAGTTTATTAGGACTAGTTTTGATAGTTTACGATTAGTTTTATGTGTTTTTGGATAGTTTTGCATATTTTTGTGAAAAGTATGGAAGCTACTCTATTTTGTGTATTTTTGTAGGTTTTAGCAAGGAAAAGGTGCTATATGGAGCTGAATTTGGAGCGCTACAGTGAAAGACGGAGAAATACAAGATTGAAGAAGTCGGAGTTCGAGTTTCACGAGATAAAGTGTGGAAGAAACCAAGCCCAGGCTCGTTAACGAGGTTGCAAGGGCTCGTTAACGAGGCCACGAGATAGAGATTTTGAGAGTTGACTTTGTAACTCACCGATCTTGTGCGGGAATTTATTTCTGTGTCGGTAGAGTATCTTTTTATAATTTTTAGGGTTATTATATTATGTATTTTAGGTCTTGTTATCTTTTTAGATTTTATTTCTATCTTTTTAGGATTTTATTTCTATCTTTTTAGGAAAGTTTTTATCTTCTAGCCTTATTTCTTTCTAGCTTTATTAGTATAAATAGCCCTCTTGTTTAGCCTAGAAAAGAGGAGGAAAATTTTTAGGAGATCGACTTGGAGAGGAGGAAGAGCCGAGAAGAGAGAGAGAGCATCGGAATCGAGATCGAGGCTCGGTGGACGAGAGTTACCGGGTTCGTTAATCGTTATTTTGGTTCGGTGCTTTGTATTTTTCAGTTTCTTCTGAATTTCTGTAAGACGATATTTTTCCTATTAATTTGAGTAGTGATTTGTTTTCTATAATTTCTTTTGTTAAATTTATTTATTTCATAGTTATGATTAGTGAGTAGTCTTCTTTTCTAGGGTCGGGGTTAAGCCCGGCATAGTTATGCATGTTTGGTGAGTAAGATTGTGTGTTGAATGTCTTTTATCTATTATTGAGATTGTTTGTTGTATTTATACCGAGATGAAAGTCAAGGTAATTTGAGTTGATTGACTTGATTGAAAGATAAAGTTGTTAACTTGAAGGTTGATATTGTTTGAATACGAAAGTTTCAAGCTTTAGATCCAAAACAAGCAATTGAGTGAATTGGGTTACGAAAGTAGGTTAATTTACTTGATATTCAACGAAAGTTGATGAACTTATCTGTTTAAAGGCATGATCTCATCGTCTTACGAGTTTATATGCATGACTATGTTGTGGTGTCCCTAGTCCTAGATCTTCGTTTTTATTTGAATTTTCTTAGAGAGATATTCGTTGTTGAGTTCGCTAGCTCGATACCGAATCTGTTTAGGTCGTTAGTTTGAGTCTTTTGTTTACGGTGGTTCGTTAATGACCCTGACAACGTCGTTAACGAGGCTACTTGTGAGTGTTTCGCTTGCTTTTGTTTGATTTTAAGTAGTTGATAGACAAACAACCTTGCTTCTCGTGGAACGATCCTGACTCCCCTATACTCAGCGGGGTCTTGACCATAAATTTATTTGTTGTCCTCAGTGAAGGCCTGTAAACAAATTGGCGCCGTTGTCGGGGAGGCAACGAGTTTGTTTGTTTATTTGTGGGTTCGGGAATAGCCCGACCCCGTTTTTGTTTTAATTTTTGTTTTCTTTGTCTGTTTTCTCAGCGCATGCCGGTAGGACGTCGAAGGCTTGAGTTTGACAATGCTGGCTATTACTCAGAACCTGAACGTTCCCTGCACCGTCGACGCCGAGAGAACCGAGCCATGGCCACACCTGAAGAGATGGCTCGTCAATTGGAGATCCTCCAAAACCAGATGGAGGCGTTGAAAACCGAGAAGGAAGGTGCTGCTGCCGAAGCTGAGCGTCAACGAGCTGACAATGCTCGCCTACAGGAGGAACTTAATGCCTATCCGAGGAATGCCAAACAGTATATGCATCCAGAACTGAGGGTGCCAGAGTCCCCAATCGTGCTTCCAGAGATAGAGAAAGCCTTTGAGATCAAGTCTCAATTCATATCCTTAATTAAACGGGCTCAGTTTGAAAGGAAACCTACTGTGTGCCCTATGGAGCATATTAGAAATTTTCTTGATTTATGTGACACCATAGCTGCTGAAGGTGTCTCACTTGAATATGTTCTGTTAAAAGCTTTCAGGTGGTCTCTAACTAGAAAGGCCCTGAGCTGGTTGGAGAGCCTACCTCCTAAGTCTATCAGGACTTGGAAGAACTTGTATGATCAATTTCTTACAAAATTCTTCCCGCCTGCCAAGACGACAGAGTTGAGGAAACGCATCACCTCCTATCACCAACTGCCTAATGAGACCTTTGTTGAAACATGGGAACGATTCAAAGAGATGCTTAGACAGTGCCCCACTCATGGGCAACCTTTATATGTTCTCCATGAAATCTTTTTCCAAGGTATCAACGCAGAGACCAAGAACCGCATTAACACGCATACAGCGTGTGGTTTTATAGAGATGGACCCTACGGCTGCATGGGCATTGCTAGATAAGCTGTCCAATTATGATGCCATGTATGGAACCCAGTAGACTCCCCAGCCACAGAAACGTCTCTATGTGCCTAACCGAGAAGATGTTGACCTAGACGTCAAAAATCAGTTTCTACAAGACGAGGTCAACCGCTTGAAGAAGCAGGTAAGTTTTCTGAAATCCTCTCAATCTTGTCAAGAGTGTGGTTCTTCTTCCCATAGTACTTCTTCTTGCACTAACATAGAGCAGGTAAGAGCCGGTGAGACAATTGCTGAAATAAATTACATGAGAGGCCCATTCAGGAACCAGCCTAGCAATTTTGACAGGACAAATAACTATCAGTCGTGGGGCAACCAGAATCCAAATCCAAGCTATGCAGTGCCTCCACAAGATAGACGACATGCCCCTTATCGACCTCCAGGCCATCAGGAGCCACCATCTTGGGTACACGGGTTACAGGATAGCATCAATGGGGTCCACAACAAGGTCATGGAAGTTCAAGCTAACCTTAACCACCAGAATAAAAGATAGGGAGAGTTCGGTGTATGGAAGAAGAATGTAGATTCCCAACTAGGGAACCTTGCTGCACAGATTCCGAGACCACAAGGGCAACTTTCGGGTCGTCCCGAAGAAAACCCTAAAGGACAAATAGCAGCAGTACACCTTAGGAGCGGAAAGACATTATCGGAGCTAGTCCAAGTTAAGGACAAGAAGGAAGAGGACACCACGGTTACCCTCGGTAACGAGCCAGCAAGGGCAATTACCAAACAAGCATACCATGGTGACGAGGCTCCGAGGGAACCTAATGACCCTACCCCAGGTAAGTTTTCTAAACCGAGCCTTCCTCTCAATTCCAGGGTAGTTAACGACCCTAGCAAGGTCGGTAACGACCCGCCGAGCGTACCTGACGACCCTAGCGTCGACCCGGTAGCATCACCCCTCGAGCCTAACTTGGTTCCGAGGATGGTGAAATCTCTTCCATTTCCCACTAAGAAATCTATGGACTCTACTGAGAGTAAGTTCAAGCGTTTCGTAAAGATTCTTCAGGGCATTAATATTTCCATCCCATTCGCTGAGGCCCTAAGCGAAATTCCGGCTTACACAAAATTCTTGAAAGATATTCTTAGCAGGAAAAGATCCATTACAGAGTTACAGGACGAAGTCAGATCAATAGCTCTACCAGAAAAGCTAGGAGATCCAGGGAGATTTGCAATAACGATCGGCATAGGCGACCACAAGTTCAAAGCTTTATGTGATCTGGGAGCCAGTGCTAGTTTACTCCCTCTCTCGATTTGGTCCAAAGCTAATATGGGACCACTAGAGCCGGTAGATATGAATCTGTACATGGCAGATGGATCATGTGTCAAGGCCACAGGAGTCGTGGACGACTATCCAATTCAAGTCGGGAAATTCTTTATACCGAATGATTTCATCGTCCTCGATATGCCTGAAGACCCTCATGTCCCCATAATTCTCGGCAGACCATTCTTAGCCACAGCAGGTGCAAGAGTCAATGTGCGGAAAGGACTCCTCACTTTTGATATTGAAGAGGAACGAGTGGAATTCAGCTTGGATCAGAATGCCAACGACCCAACTGCGATCGCACAAATCGAGTTGACTCAACTAGAACTCGACAAAGCTGGCCCTACCGAGCCTCCCTCAAATACCAAAACAGGAGAGAATTTCATACAAGTCCCTGTCGAACCACATTGGCCGACTACCGAGTCCCATGTGCAAGAATACAACCAAGGTAAGTACTCTAACTATGAATCCGCTAAAGACGGTCATGACTATTCTTTATCTTTTGTTCCTACACCATGCCCCATCATATGTACTACAGAGGAGTCCAAACCACCTTGGTTTTCGGATTTCACTAACAATCATGTAGGAATATCGGGCATATTGATAGAAGAAAAGGGACCTAATTTAGTAACTCAAGCACATAAAGGCTGCAAGGCTAAGAATGGGGTGCCTCAAGACCCCAACATCGCTACAAAAGAGCCACCTTGAACTCAGGTGAGTACGTCGGGCTAACGACGTTAAAAATAGCGCTTACGGGAGGCAACCCGCTTTTTAGTATAGAATTAGTTTTCTTTTCTTTTCTTTTCCTTTTAGATTCTTTTTCCTAGCTTTCTTTTGAGTTCTTTTTAGTAGTTTTTAGGATAGAAATTAGGATAAATTTAGAGCTAACAAGATGCAGAAAAAGGGGCTCGAAAATCATTCAAGGAGGCTACGGTGGCTCGTTAACGACCCACCCAGGGTCGTTAACGACCCGGTTTGGCGAACCGACTCGGGAAGGTAAGTTTTTCTAAACCCTAATCTATCTTTTATCCTCTACCCTAATTCTTACCCCTCCCCAGCCGCCACTACCTACCCCCCTCCAATTTCTAACCCCCTCTATTTAACCCTTCCCAAACCCTCAAAAATTCTACCCACAAATGTCTCAAACTCCAAATCCCTCAAACCTCCACCGAATCCCCTCACCATCGATCGGAATCCGTCACTCCACCGACCACCGAGAAGTCGTCGTTATCGAAGCCCGGAAACCCGTTCTTCTCACCGACAAGATTCGAGCTCGTTAACCATCCAATTCCGACCTATTGTTCTTCAATCTCTCGATTCTCCGGTATGATTTATAAACCCTAACTCGAAATTGCATGATTCATGTTTTTTAGGGTAGAAATTTCATATCTTGAGTTGAGTTCATAGAGAGGATTGATTTATATGATTGGATTTTGCTCATGAAAGTTTGATTATGCTTAGTAGTTCTTGGCCTAGGGAACGATATTCATGTTAGATGTCTCATTGTGAAAAGTTGATTTAGAAAAGCATGAAATTTTCTTGTTCTAGTAATAAGATACAAACTTCGCATGTCAAAATTTTGGGTAAATTTAGCATGTTCGAGATGGGTAATTGAGCAAGTATGGGGTGCATATATCCAATTGTGTGCCTAGTGAAGGAGTATAGAGGATTGCATGCTTGATTTTGGCTTGATTCTTAAAGTTGAAGAATTCGGAATTCTGCAAACTGGCTCTCGGCAGCTCGTTAACGACCCACCCAAGCTCGCTAACGACCCTGCATATCCTCAAAGATCAATACCCGGTTCAGAATCGTAAACGACCCAATTGGGTAGTTAACGAATAATCCCGAGGATTATTTCGAGACCAAGTATGGGGTCTCTTGCCTAACTTAACTTGAGTGGATCTTATCTTGGAAAATCATGATTGTTTTGTAGATCACATGGCAAGTTCCAGCAGACCCGCTACCTGAGCTCAGAAGAAGAGAAGGAACCAAAGGTCCCCATCTCCACCTCGCATGGACAATGTGATCTTGCGCACTCAAGGGCAAGCGGACTGATACAGAGCAATCCTAGACAAGGACCACAACACTCGGTGGTTCTCAAGGACAAGTGCTAAGGCCATGGGGATTTACACGGATGTCAAGGAGGCCTTCTTTATTCTTGGTGTGTCTCATTTGCTGAGGAAGGAAACACTACCACACTTTCCGGCCCTCACATCCGAGTTTTTGGCCACTCTAGAGACGAGTTTTCCGTCAAAGAATTCGGTGGGACGCATCCGGTTTAGGCTCGGTAATGTGAGCCGAGAATATACCATGGCGGAGTTCAACGCTATCCTGGAGCTCCCAAATCCTTCTAGAGATTACAGCCTGAAAGACTACAGGGTGACTCGGACTTGGAGCTATATCACTGGGGAGGACCAATCCTCCACATCAGCATTATCTGGGGCAAGCATCATCAACCCCATTTTTAGGATCATTCTCCGAGTCCTAGCCGCTACATTTTGGCCGAAGAGAGAGCTGAACAGGATAACAAGGACGGAAGTTGCTTGTCTCCGCACCATCCTTTTCGAGGAGCCCGACCCTTTGAATTTGGGGTATGAATGGCTCTACTACATAGAGAAATCAACCAAGTCCAAGGAAGTTTGGTGTGGTAACTTGGTTAGTCTTTTGGCTACAAATCTCGGAGTCGACCTTACTCGCTACACAGCGGCTCATGCTCAACTCCTCAACAAGAGCTATTGGTATAGCTCCGGTATTTTCATTCAAGCCGAGGGAGGGTTCAAAGTGAAAGTTCAAGACCGCATCATTACACCCACCCTTTACAAGTTGGAGCTACTCTACGTACCAAATTAGTACTAGGCGTGGACGGGCCATGCTTACCCGTTAGAGCCCAAGCCGGAGGATGAGCTATCACTTAGACCGTGTGAGACAAGATTCGAGCGAGACGGAGATGGCATGGATGAAGATGAAGATGAGGATACCGAGGTAGTTGGCGATGACACTGAAGAAGCCGACACCGAGGGAGGTACGGAAGAGCTTAACTTCGAGGATGATGACATCGACACGGAAGTTTTGGGCACCAACGTTCTCGTTGACGAGCCTACTAGGCTCGTTAACAACCATTTCCCGCCTCCTCCCTACATTCCTAACGAGGCACCCAGCTTCGTTAACGAGGTCCCGAGGACGACTACCGACCCACCGCCAGCTCCTGCCGACCCTCATTCCTATGGTCTCATGCCATATAACCCGGTGCTATACCAAGACCATTTCCAGCCTCACTATCTACCACCTCCTCAGCCCGAGTACACAGGATCGAGTATGCCACCACCGTGGGCCGAGGATCTTTCAGCTCAGATGCAACAGCTTCACCTCCAGCGGATGATGGAGGATGAGAGGCATCGTCAGAGAGAAGCGGATGATGCAGAGCGTTGGAGGACGATGTACGACTTCATGGGGAACTTTGAGCATTACTTTCCTCCACTGAACCAGTGATTTAGCTTGAAGAATAAGTTTTTCCTTGTTTTCCACTTTTGAGTCTTTGTAAGTTTTTATTTTTTTTCCTTCTTTTTCTTATTTTATTTTTTGGTTGTTTTCTTTTCTTTTCTATTTCTTTCCTTCTTCTTATTTTTCTTACAGTGGGGACACTGTAATTTTAAGTATGGGGTGGGAGAAAGTAAAAAACTTGTTATCTTATGTGTCTTGTGTGTTTATTTGTTTTAAGTAGTTTCGTTTCATAAAAAAATTGAAAAAAAAATCGAAAAATTTTGAAAAAAATCTAAAAACGATTTTAGAATTGATAGATATCCCTTTCTTAGGTTCTATGATGGTAGTTGCTAGCATGATCATATAAATCCTTGCAAGCATGTCTTTGATAGTATAGCCGGATTCTTGTTTTAAATTGTGTTTTTAGGAAGGAATAGCACTTGATGAAATTGAGCACATATACTTTATAGCATAAGTGATGCAATCAAACAAAATAATTACCTTGTGAGTTATTTTTGGCCTTATAGGTAGAATATTAAAAATCCCTCTTCTTTCTTGTGTGATTTACTCTCTATATGCATATTATCTCTCGGAATTGTGATGGTTATCTATTTCTTGAGACCTATATAAGATTTATAGTTTATTCCCCTCTTTTGACAGCCAAATTGAGCCTGAAGCCTTTTATTTTTTTAGCTCCACAAAAAAATTATTTCCTAGCCGAGATAAGCTTGACCCTATCCGGGGATTAGGACTTAGATTGGAAAGGTATGTTTTGTTGAGTGCAATGTTATGTTTGGGTTCAAAATTTTGGGATTATTGGTAAGGGTAGATTGGAAGTCTCTTGTTTCTAATATTATGTAAAAGAAAGATCTCTTGATGAGCAAAAGATGCACAAAATGAAGTTGTTAAGAAGAAGAGGAGTACATGAATGAAGCTCGTTAACGACCCTGAAGTGGTTCGTTAACGAGGCAGCAAAGAAAAAGAAGAAAAAAAAAGAGAAGAAGTTTGAAGTGCATGTGTGTTTATAGATAAAATCAGAGATTCTATTTATTCTTATGAGACTTTCTAGGATATAATGGGTGAGTAAAAGAAAAAATGCATAATGAAGAGGGAGTTTGGTTTATTTATTTTTTTTGAGAGTTTTTGCAGATGTGTGAATTTTTAGGAGTCTTTGATTCCCGGATATTATTAGCACCACATGACCAAAATATTTCTATGCCCTAATTGTCTTTACCAAGCCCCATTACATCCCGGCCGAATGGAAGCTTCTATGAAGGTTTTCATTGAGCCTAAGTTCTCTTGATGATTTTTGCTTGTTTTGACAAATCTTGGTGGAGAGCATTGGTGATATAAGTTCCAATTTCTATGAGTTTTTGTGTATAAGATGAGTTGAGAGTTGAATTTATAAGCCCAAACACTTGAGAGATGAGTGAAACACATTATATTCCTTGTGAGGTTGGATTGTATTTTCTTATGTCTATTTGGTGCATATATGTGTAATGACATTAATAATCATTTGTTATTTCTCTTCTATGTATAGATGTTGCTTTTTAGATGATGGCTATGTCTTGATGAGTATGTTTGTTTGGTTTTGGTTATTGTTTAGTGATTGCTTGAGGACAAGCAAGTCTAAGTATGGGGTATTTTGATGTTCGTATTTTTAGTATAGTTTTTAGTATATTTTCTTAGTTTATTAGGACTAGTTTTGATAGTTTAGGATTAGTTTTATGTGTTTTTGGATAGTTTTGCATATTTTTGTGAAAAGTATGGAAGCTACTCTATTTTGTGTATTTTTGTAGGTTTTAGCAAGGAAAAGGTGCTATATGGAGCTGAATTTGGAGCGCTACAGTGAAAGACAGAGGAATACAAGATTGAAGAAGACGGAGTTCGAGTTTCACGAGATAAAGTGTGGAAGAAACCAAGCCCAGGCTCGTTAACGAGGTTGAAAGGGCTCGTTAACGAGGCCACGAGATAGAGATTTCGAGAGTTGACTTTGTAACTCACCGATCCTGTGCGGGAATTTATTTCTGTGTCGGTAGAGTATCTTTTTATAATTTTTAGGGTTATTATATTATGTATTTTAGGTCTTGTTATCTTTTTAGATTATTTCTATCTTTTTAAGATTTTATTTCTATCTTTTTAGGAAAGTTTTTATCTTCTAGCCTTATTTCTTTCTAGCTTTATTAGTATAAATATCCCTCTTGTTTAGCCTAGAAAAGAGGAGGAAAATTTTTAGGAGATCGACTTGGAGAGGAGGAAGAGCCGAGAAGAGAGAGAGAGAGGATCGGAATCGAGATCGAGGCTCGGTGGACGAGAGTTACCGGGTTCGTTAATCGTTATTTTGGTTCGGTGCTTTGTATTTTTCGGTTTCTTCTGAATTTCTGTAAGACGATATTTTTCCTATTAATTTGAGTAGTGATTTGTTTTCTATAATTTCTTTTGTTAAATTTATTTATTTCATAGTTATGATTAGTGAGTAGTCTTCTTTTCTAGGGTCGGGGTTAAGCCTGGCATAGTTATGCATGTTTGGTGAATAAGATTGTGTGTTGAATGCCTTTTATCTATTATTGAGATTGTTTGTTGTGTTTATACCGAGATGAAAGTCAAGGTAATTTGAGTTGATTGACTTGATTGAAAGAGAAAGTTGTTAACTTGAAGGTTGATATTGTTTGAATACGAAAGTTTCAAGCTTTAGATCCAAAACAAGCAATTGAGTGAATTGGGTTACGAAAGTAGGTTAATTTACTTGATATTCAACGAAAGTTGATGAATTTATCTGTTTAAAGGCATGATCTCATCGTCTTACGAGTTTATATGCATGACTATGTTGTGGTGTCCCTAGTCCTAGATCTTCGTTTTTATTTGAATTTTCTTAGAGAGATATACGTTGCTGAGTTTGCTAGCTCGGTACCGAATCTGTTTAGGTCGTTAGTTTGAGTCTTTTGTTTACGGTGGTTCGTTAACGACCCTGACAACGTCGTTAACGAGGCTACTTGTGACTGTTTTGCTTGCTTTTGTTTGATTTTTAGTAGTTGATAGACAAACAACCTTGCTTCTCGTGGAACGATCCTGACTCCCCAATACTCAGCGGGGTCTTGACTATAAATTTATTTGTTGTCCTGAGCGAAGGCCCGTCAACACTTTTAACTTCCATGGATGCATTTAGTGGGTATCACCAAATAATGATGCACCCCGACGACCAGGAAAAAACTGCATTCGTAACCAATCAGGGAACTTATTGTTACAAAGTTATGCCTTTCGGGTTAAAAAACGCATCTGCTACTTATCAGAGATTGGTTAATAAGATGTTTTAGGAAAAACTGGGTGATAGAATGGAGGTGTACATCAACGACATGTTAGTTAAGTCATTGAAGGCGGAGGACCATATTATTCACCTGAAAGACGCGTTCCAAATCTTGCGGAGCTACAAGATGAAATTGAATCCAACCAAGTGCTCTTTCGGAGTTACGTCAGGGAAATTCCTTGGATACATAGTGACGCAGAGAGGAATCGAGGCGAGTCCAGAATAGATCAAAGCCATAATGGAGCTGCAGTCACCAAAGTGTGTCAAAGACGTCCAGAAGTTAACAGGATGAGTAGCTGCGCTAAACCGATTCATATCGCGATCCTCGGACAGAAACAAGTTGTTCTACGACATCCTGAAGAAGAACAAGTCATTTGAATGGACGGAAGCACACGAAAAGGCCTTTGGAGAGTTGAAAAATTATTTATCTAACCCGCATGTACTTTCCAAACCCAAGCCAGATGAGAAGTTATACGTGTACTTGGCTGTGTACGAAGTAGCAGTGAGCGCCGTCTTGATCCGAGAAGAGAATGGAGACCAGTTGCCCATTTACTATGTAAGTAAAACCTTGCTTGATGCGGAAACCAGGTATTCCCCCATGGAAAAACTAGTTTTATCTTTAGTAATGGCTTCAATAAAATTACGTCCTTATTTTGAAAGTCATTCTATCATCGTGAGGGCTAACTATCCAATGAAGAGTATCATGTTAAAGCCAGAATTGTCAGGTCGCCTAACAAGATGGTTGATCCACTTAAATGGTTACGACATCTTTTACGAACCAAGAACATCAATGAAGTCTCAAGCCTTGAAAGATTTTGTGGTTGACTTCACTCCTACCACTTTAGAACAAGAAGATCAAGGTGTGTTACAGGTAACTAGTAACGGAAAGTGGCTGATGCATACAGACAAAGCGTCAAATCAAGTTGGCGTAGGACTGGGGGTAGTCCTGAAGTCACCACAGGGGGATAGGATAGCCCAGGTTGTTCGATGTACGTTCAAAGCTACTAACAATGAAGCAGAATACGAGGCGCTTATAGCAGGCTTACTCGTTGCTAAAGACATGAATGTGCATGAAATTGAGGTAATTTGTGATTCGTTACTTATTTTAAATCAAGTTACGAACTCATATGTTGCCAGGGATTCAAAGATGAAGGCATACTTAGAGAAAGTTCATGAGATCATTAAACATTTCAAACATTTTGAGATAAAACAAGTTCCTCGGGATGCTAACACGCAAGCAGATGCCTTAGCCAACCTCGGATCCGCAATCGACCCGAGAGAGTATGATAAGATACCTTTCGTGTAACTTGATGCGTCGTCCATAGTCAAAGAAGCAGATATTTTTGAGATTCGAGATCCTGATAAAGATGATTCGTGGGTAACCCCTTACTTAAAGTGGTTACGAGATGGAGTTCTACCAGATGACAAGGAAGAATCTCAACGACTTAAGGTAAAAGCTTCCACTTTCGCTATAAAGAATAACATTCTGTTCAAGTGGATGTCGTTAGGTATATACGCCCGATGCGTACAGGAGGAAGAGGTGCAAAAGGTGTTACAAGACATACATGATGGAGAATGCGGAAATCATACAGGGGGTCGTAACTTGGCGAGGAAGGCGAGCAGGATGAGTTACTATTGGCCCACCATGAACAAAGATGCAGTAGAGTTTGCTCGCAAGTGTGACGCGTGCCAGCGTCATGGACCTATACCACATCAACCATCAGAATTGCTACATCCCATAACTTCCCCTTGGCCATTCATGAAATGGGGAATGGACATCGTGGGAAAGCTTCCTCCAGCTTCAGGACAACGCGTCTACATCTTAGCAATGACCGACTACTTCTCTAAGTGGATCGAAGCCGAAACCTTCAAAGAATTCAAAGACACTCAGCGACAAGACGAGATCATTTTGCCAGCAATACAACATCCAGTTGGTGATGTCGACACCACGTTATCCTCAAGCCAATGGTCAGGCAGAAGCGAGCAACAAGGTAATCATCAATAACTTGAAGAAACGTCTCAAGGAGGCAAAGGGAAGATGGGCAGACGATTTACCCCTCATTCTGTGGTCCGATCGAACGACTCCTAAGACTGCTACAGGCCATACGCCTTTTTCCTTGGTTTATGGATGCGAAGCCGTGTTACCGGTAGAAGTAACTTTGCCCACAGTTCGATATGCACTTACTACCGAGGAGTCAAATCTACCTAACTTGCTACATCATTTGGACACGGTTGACGAGTTACGAGATGAAGCATCAGTTCGCTTGGAGGCATATAAACAGGGAGTAGCTCGGAGTTACAACAAACGTGTTAATGCAAAGGCGTTTCGAGTGGGAGATTAGGTATTGAGGAAAGTCTTTCAAAACACGCAAGAGTTAAATGCAGGCAAGTTAGGAGCTAATTGGGAAGAACCTTATCAAATCACGAAGATCGTGGGACAAGGAGCCTATGAGTTGATATCATATGATGGGAAGACGGTCCCCAAAAGCTGGAACGCTATGAACCTGAAGCTATACCATTTCTAAAACATGCAACGTTAAAATAAGGTATTCATCACACACATCTTTCTTTTTACATTATATTGTTACATCAGCATACACACATGAAAACAACGATGGCTTCATAAAAACTAACAAGGGACGCCTTGTGACGTTACAGGCCAAAACATAGGCCCTCGCCTTATGATCAGACAATGCTTTGCACATAATGACTAGTCAAGAGATTCAAGAGATGAGGACGCGTAACACAAACTCTAGAGCAAGAGCAGTTTCACAAAATGTTTGTAACTCGATTAACAATTTTATAAATTACAAGTGTTTACATTCAGACAAATACATTATTTTCTCTCTCTCAGCATCTTACATAAAAAGCGCTATTACAACGGGAAGTTTATCATTAAACTACGAGCAAACTTTTTACAACAAGTAAATTTCTCACAACGCGTTGATCTCCATTCCTCGGCAGTAAACCTATTTTACCTGCAAAAAAAGACAAAAACAAATCCAAGACCATGGCAAGTACTAAAGCATTACTAAAATAAACATAAACCCCTAAAAACCAACAAGGGGTAAAAGTTGTCCACACAAAGGCCCTAGAACAAGTGGCCACACAAAACAAGTGTTTAAAACCCCAATACAATGGCGGTAGAAAAATGTTCAAAGTTTAGCAAGTACGAAAGAGCAAAAGAAAATCATTCTTTGGACTGGTTCTCCATTTCCACTTCAGCAACCTCCTTGGAAACGGAAGCAATATCGTCTACAACCGAGGATTTCTTAGTTGCGATCACTTCATCAGAGAACAAACTCTCGAACAGCTCTCTTTCCTTCATTGCATCCCAAGAAGTGTGCTTCCCCGCTGCGAATTCTTCCATCATCTCCACCCGAGCTCGGCATGACCAGTAATCCGCAGTATCCTCGATTTCCTTGGCCAGAGCGGCTTCTTTACCTGAAGAGAATACGAACTTTTCCTTCCACTCTTTGGATTCCTTTGAAACCCTTTCAAGGTTATCCACCCGTTCATGTACTTTCTTCTCCAGAGCAGCCTTTTCATGTCCCAAAATAGTACTCCTGTCCTTTTCAAGTTGGAGGCTGATCTTGCTCTGAGCCAGTTGATCCGGCAAGTCCCTAAAGGCTTCAAAAGCGGAAAGGGAAAGTTGCAAGCCCTACACAGGAGAGCAGAAAATCAGGTAAAGGGCGGATCACGGAGTAACAGCACGTAAAGAAAACACACCTGCCACTGTGCCGCAAGGATTTCACCAAAAAATTCCGGGAAAGAAGATTGGTTTTCCCTGCCTCGAGAACAGTCCACGTGAAGAGGTGCCAAGGAACTCAGACACTTTTCCGCGACCATATCTAAAGACATCATCATCTTTGAAAGATCAGAAAGGTTCGAACCGGTTTTATTCTTAGGAGAGGAAACCCGGGCCTCAGAAGATTTCTTAGGGACAGAGACCATTCATGAAGTATCCGCAGTTGAAGCTGATTCAGCCTTTCTCTTCTTCCGAGCCTCTACTCGTTCCATGGTGGTGAGTGAAGTGGTGGAACGGGTGGTCCTAGAACCTGTTAGCATGTAGACAAAGAAGTTATAAGGGGTAAAAACAATGACGTAAGGAGTAAAGGAAGGATATAGCATACTCGACATCTCGGTGTCTTTTGAATCAGCAAAGCACGCCTGCACCAATTTAGGGTAAGACCTTTCCTCCAACGGAATAACTTCAATGTGAGAAATTACTTGAGCCGACACTGTGCGCGGTTAAGGAGAAACCAAATTTTCTGCATGCAAGACAGAAACAGTCAACGATTAGAAGGAATTGAACAAACCAGAAGAAGAAAAGAGAAACACTACCTGTTGACCTCCATCGCGTTTTCAAGAAAGTTGTGTCAATTCCCAGGGAAGAGAGCTTTACAAAGAAAAATTTGTCAGCCCAGCCCCGGTCAGACTTGGAAATGTTAAAAATCAAATCAGACTTGTCTTGAAAGGTTTTTAAGGTCAATCGACCCGGACCACCCTTGGAAAGGCGATAGTTATAGAAAAAGTCGACAACTTTGAAAGGAAGACCATAAGAGGAACATAGCAGGTCAACCGACAACAACAACCTCCAGACTTGAGGAAGTATTTGCCCAGGAGAGATATTAAGAGTGGTAAGGAAGTCGACAACCAACGGGGAGAAAGGAAAACGGTGTCCGATGCGGAAAGGATACTCATACAAGCAAACCCAGTCGTCGTCATAGAAGTCAGCCCAAATCCTAGAGGGGGGAAGAAAGATTTCTGCGGAAGAGGGAAACCCTACGGAGAACGCAAGGGTATG
The DNA here is from genome assembly GCA_964016875.1 of Fallopia convolvulus. Taxonomy (NCBI): domain Eukaryota; kingdom Viridiplantae; phylum Streptophyta; class Magnoliopsida; order Caryophyllales; family Polygonaceae; genus Fallopia; species Fallopia convolvulus. Next base: position 48,721,764 of record OZ024729.1, read on the forward strand.
AGGATCTTCCGAAATACTACTTCTACGGTGGAATGGAGTGAGAATCTTTGACAAAGTTAGGGAAGGGGGTACAGGCGGATCGAGACAGCGAGAGATAGAGGGAGAACTAGAAGTTGCCATGATTGAAGGAAGAAGAGAGGTTGAAGACGAAGAAGCAAGGAAGAGGGAAACGTACCTGGACATCGAGAAGCGTAACTGAAGTCCTTAGATGCCATCATGACTACTATAAATAGGGACTGATGGGACGTGCCTTTACCCGCTACAACTTCCAAGGAGCAAAATCAAAAACCCTAGAAAAGCGGTGGAGGGAATTTTCACGGGTTTTTGAGGGGGTATTGTTGGGCCCTCCGAAATCCAGCCCAAAAGAAGTGTTGCGAGCCCAGAGCAATTAGTCCGAATAATTCGATAGAAGGAGAGGCCGATGGAGTAGTCAAAGCGAGGCTGAAATCTCGGACCCCATAATCGCCATCAACGGCTATCTCATTAACGACGGGGGCGAGATCTTCGGGATTTGTCAGGCGTTTCAGCCAACGGTCGAAGAGGGGAAGAAAGCTATAAATGGGGACGAGGCAAGGATAGAAGGACACGAACACTGATACTCAAAATCACTTACAAGAGCTCAAGCCTTTCTTCTTAGTCACTTTATTCCGTTCAAAGCATTCGTTTGTGTTAACAGAAGATTCATTCACAATCTCGATCATAATACAAATCCTATCATTCTTTTGTCATTATTTTCTTGCCTTTTATCTTGTTTTACCACTTGTTTGTAGCTTATAACGTGTTACGAATTCTGTTTGGTTAGGAATTCCCGCATCATAACAGGTAACGCGTTAGTGCGATTATCCTGTCCAAAACAGAATCCACAATATATACCATAAGCGAGATCTTTTGACTATGAAAATTACCGTGAAATTTTTGTTATTCTTTCTCAATTCTGTTCATTAATTTATTCACGATGAAGGTTTTTACCAAAACTGGTTGTGCACACTGCAACACTCTTTTCTAATTTTCTTCATTTGTTACAAGATTGAAATCACGAATCATGTCATGTTTCTTTTTTTTTTTTTTGGTTGAATCATGTCATGTTTCTTTCAATTTCCTTTTGACGCCAACAATTTATTCTGTGTTTAAGCAACACATTTGCTCCATTAATTGCTTTCTCATGGCTTTTTCCTCGTATACTAATTTCATGAGGAGCACCAAATTTCAAACACGTCCTACTTTATTAGGAGATAGGACTTGGCAGGCATCTGCATCTCCATTAATGTCATCGATGTTCAATGCAACTAGACATTGCTTAAATTTCCATTAATTCAAACAATTCTTGTTCATAGGTACTTATTGAACTGACGTGCACTATTCATTTTGAGGATTAAGCAAAAACACATTTGCTCCATTAATAGCTTCTCTTAGCCTTTTCTCGTATTCGAATTTGTTAAAAGAGGACCATATTTCAACCAGTCTACTACCTATTTTATTAGGAATTAGGACTTGAAAGGTGTTAAATTAATTTGATGGAATCTCCAATCCAACCCGACAAAAGAAAATGGTTAAGCCGTCCTTCTCAACTCTCCATCACCCTAACCTAATAACTTGTGGTTACATAGATATACCAACCCTCACGCGTAAATGTTAATTATTAACCAATCCAGAGGGAAAACAATTAATCATATTCGTACGAGAAATTAAGAATTCAATATTATATATATGAATAATCAACAACTAACCACCCAACATGATCAACCATCTCAAACAAATAACCCAAGGTACGTAACTAAAAAAAAAATAGAAAAATATCGAAAAATATCATATAATACTATAGTAATTCTGCCATCTATGTCCAATGAAATCCAATAAATTTCTGAAGCTCCTTAATGTAATGGGTAAGTAGATGAACAACCATGGAAGACCTTCTTTAGTTGCCCGTCGGGAACGAACAACTTCCATATCCTGCAAAAATTAAAAAAACACGTTTCGGTAAACCAAACAAAGAAATCAATCGGTAAACCGAACAAAGAAATTGAATGTATTGACTAAACGCGTCGTTTTGGGAGTAGCTTACGAGGAGCTTGAGTGACGACGTAAGCTGCGCCTCCGAAATCGCACGTGCCGGACGCACGTGCGTTCTTCTGGTAATAGCTATTGAACGCATACGAAGCGTGGGCCTCGAGCGATTCAGGATTGTAACACGTGGCACCTTCCTGGATCGGACGGCAATCCGCTCTCCCTTCTCCACAAGCGTAATCCAACGCCGCCTGCAGCTTGTCCCCCTTGACGCGCCCGTTAGCCACGCACCACGACTGCCCCGGCTGGCTCGCCACCGCCGGAGCAGGAGCTGCAGCCTCCACCACCTTGCTGGAATTATCCGCCGCCGCCGTGGCGACGCCACTCAGGCCCGCCAGCGTGAGCGGGACGTCGTAGACCTTCTTCTCGTCTGGGTAAAAGAGGCCGTAGTTCCGTTCGCTGGTGGGCCCCGTCTTCTGGTCTTCATTGAAAAGCGCGAAGAGGTAGGCCTCGAGAGGTTGGTTCGGCCTCAAGGGGGTCCCAGCTCCGCTAAGAACACGTCGCACAAGGTTTCCGTTGTAAGCCGCGGCGTTGGCCGATGAGGCACCGGCCTCGCTCTCGTCACCGCTGGACGGCCATCCCGTCTCGGTGACGACGACGGGAATGTCGGTGTACTGTAGGGCGGCCATGGCGGCGTAGACGGCGTCGACCTCGGCGTCGAAGAGGTTGGTGTACTTTAAGCCGTTGCCGGAGTCGGTGACGCCGGGGTTGGTTTGAAAGAGGGCATACTGGAGGGAGATCTTGTCGGAGTTGCCGGAGTAGGCGAAGAAGGGGTAGGCGTTCACCATGAGGTACGACGACGTTTTGCGGAGGAAGTCGAGCATTGGGGTGATGACAGTGGAAATTAGGGCCGGGTTGAAGGCGCCCGCGGAGGGAGGGTAGGAGGAATTGAGAGCGGAGAGGGCGAGAGGGGAGGAGATCTTGATGGATTTCTCGAGATTGTTGGACTGCAAGGAGGAGTAGAGGTTTTTCATGGCGGGAACGAGGTAATTGGTGTTGTTAGGGTTTGTGAAGACCTCGTTGCCGACGGTGACGGCGGTGATGTTGGTGGAGGGGTAGTAGGGGAGGATGTTGGACTTGAGCCACGTGTCGGTGAAGGATTGGCCGGAGGCGGCGGAGGCGAGTAGCTCATTGGGGAGCGCGACGATGAGGGAGATTCCGGAGTTGGAGAAGGCGGAGAGGACGGCGGAGTCGGTGTCGTAGATTTTGGCGGCGGTGATCCCTTGGGATTTGAGGAGCTTGACGACCTGAGTCGGCGACGGGAGATTGTCGGCGACGCGGCCGTAGTTGATCCCGACTCGGCCGGAGGTGGAATTGGCCGCTGTTGCAGCTGAAATTATTGCCATTGCAAAAACCAGGAAGAAGTAGAGGAAAGAAGAAGAAGAAGCCATTGCGCTCTGTTTTTGGAGTTGCAGAATTGGGGTGCTGGAAATCAAAGGGGGGGAGGGATTTTTAAAGAGGGGGATTTGGTAACTGTAGCGAGTTTTAGTGGAGGGAGTGACGGGGCCCACTAGTCGACCGTTTTAAGAGGTGGGTGGCAATATGGACGACTTATTTTAATTTTTTGACCGAGCGTAACAATGGAAACATAGTATTCACCACTAACCCAAATTATCTATGCAATCTATATTTCACTTTTTATAAGAAAATTCACGTACGTAATATATCTCCGATTTCCTTTTTTTTTTATAAGGAAAATAATTTGATGTATCAGACATGACTAATGGATCGAGAGGTCGAAAAAATGACAGCCAGATAAGTAATAAAAATAACATCTAAGGAATGTGAATTGAGGCTGGAACAAGAACTGAAGAAGAACAAGGGTAATAGGTTGTGCGGAGCACCACGAGAAGAGCAGAGAAGATGTCAATAGGGAAAAAATGCACAAGACGAGGTCTTGGAAAACAACAATTGACACCTTAGATTTGAACTTTCTCTGTAAGCCTTCACGCATGGATCATACATCCATGATTTTAACCAAAACTATCACCGTCAAACCACCAATCTCGAGGCATACAAAGCCTAAACCTAAAGAGTTTAAGGGTACCAGTGACTAGGGTTGTCAAAATTTGACCCGACCCGAAAAACCTGCCCGACCCGCCCGACTCCGAACCCGACCCGAGCCGAGAAAAATATAAATAGTTTTATACCCGAGACATGTTTGACTCGAACCGATTTGACCCGAATCCGAAAAAACCCGAACACGAGATTAACCCAAACCCGATCATACCCGAATGGACTAAACTTGATGCAACCCGATATCCGATGCTACCTGACCCGAAGTCATCCGAAAATCCGAAGTTACCCGACCCGAAACCATCCGAAAACCCGAAGTTATCCGACCCGAAACCATCCGAAAATTTCATTATGTTTTAAAATATTAATGATAGTGAATATTTAGTATAATTATGTTTTTAATTTAAATGTTACATTAAATATTTAGACCCTAGAGTAGTTAAACTACGGAAAATCATCATTCGATATATGGTTTGAATCAAAATCCGCTTACTCGAAATCAGATTAACCAAAAATTCGGTCAAAGTCGAAATCCAATTCACCCAAAAACCGAAAAGCCCGAAACCCGACTCACCCGAAATCCGACTAAATCCGAAACTAACTAAACCCGAAACCGGACTTATCCGAAATCAAGTTGAACCGAAAACCGAATGACCCGACCGAAATTGACCCGAAACCCGACTTTGCCCGATTAATTAAGAACCCGACCAGAACTGATCCAACCTAATTTGACCCGATTTTCAAAATATCCGAATTTGACCCGAATCCGAACTTACGCGAAACCGAATTGACCCGACCCAAACCCAACCCAACCCGCCCCGCCCGATTGACACCCCTCCCAGTCACAAACAACTTGTTTTATAAAAAGATTGCTTTAATCGTATTTAATACGCTTAATTATTAATTAGTGTTGGGGATTTGCTATGTTTATTGGTTTACAAAGCCAACGACACATTTAAGAAAAATAACAATTAATTAAAAAATTTCGGCATCTTTCTTTCTCAAACTTAATACTCCGTACTGTATATTATGTTTACTGATCAATTTGCAGTGGGATCGTGTATAAGATCGAATAATGGAATAATGGAAATTACCATGGAGATTATTAAAGTCTAAATTAAGTGCACTTGATTGAGCAGATATAGGTTAACTGTTTTTTTTTTCGTGTGAGTATTATTATATTGTTGAGTTACTGATGAGTTAGATGAACCATATTCATATCTAGTAGTTTCATAATGTGAAGGAGTACGACACATCTAGTCGAAAGTGCTGGCACCAACTCTTTAACGTTCACCTTAGTTAGCCTTATATGAAGACCCGCCCTGTATAGCCATGGACCCAATGGAGGAGGTGCTTGCAACGTTCAAAATTATTACTTGAAAAAAAAAAATCCTCAATATGTAGCGCTACCTAACAGCATGAATGTTTGATGTAATTATTGAACGGGGATTTGAACTTTTAACTTCATTTGTCCGAGATAGTATAGTTTTTTTCAAATAGTCGAGCTTACAAGGAAATATGTAACGAGATAATTATGAATCAGAATGTTTATTGATCTTTTTCATAGGAGAATAAGAGTTTACATTAGAAAATCTCCTAATATAGATATATTTTTAAGAGATCTTTTCCTATGTAGTATATAAGATACAGTGGCGTAGCTAGAAATTTATGTCAGTGGGGGCTAAATTCCTTTGGGTAATTTTTTTTGCTACACAAATATTCCTGACGAAGTCAGAAATTTTTTTTTTGTATTTTTTTATATTTATATTTGTATTTTTTTGTATAAAAAAATTATATTGAAATTTTTGTATTTTTATGTATAAAAAACCATTTCAATATATTAAATATATAGATATATAAATTAATCTGTCTTATTCTGACCAAAAACCATTTCAAATGTGACGTCCTAGCCAACAACAACAAGATCTCAAAAAAAAATGGCAGTTAATTTTTATGTGTTTGGTCCGTTCATGAAAGACGGAATTTGTCGTAATATGGAGTGCAACTTGTTTATCGCAATTAATTGGATTGGTGATGAATGATTAATGTCAAGTGACCGAAGCAAAGATTTCAGCCATTTGAGCTCACAACATGTAGAAGCCATAGAACGATATACTACCTCAGTAGATGAGCGGGCGAAATAACCTATTTCTTGATCTTCAATGAAATAGGAGAATTACCCAATGTAATGAAATAACTTGTGATTGAGCAATGAATCAAGGGGCAAGAAGCCTAATCAGAATCACAATAAGTCTGAAGCCGAAGATCACTCAAATTCGAGAAAAAGGCCTTGGCCAAGGTGTCCTTTCAAATAACAAACAACACGTAAAGCAGCTTACCAATGCACGTACTTCTTTGATTGTTACTTAAATTGAGAGAGAGTATGAATAGCATAGCTCAACTCAAGGCGGGTTATAGTAAGATAAATTAGGGGGCCAATCAGACGGTGATAACTCTCAGGTTGCTCAAAATCAAAAAGTAGAAATAGAAGCAAGATGATGATGTGAATCCATAGGAAACTCGCATGGCTTCGACCTAACCAATCTGGTCTCAGCTATGATCTAAAGCGCGTATTTCCGTTGATTTATAACCATACCAGTGCCATTTCGAGCAATTTCAAGTCCAAGAAAGTATTTTAGATGGCCTAGTCTTTCATGTAAAAACACTGACTAAGATAATCCTTGAAAGCTGAAATTGCAAAACCGACCTTGGAGGTGGACGCATATAAATATTCTCATCTAGATCGCCATGAAAGAATCAGTATGAACACCCATTTGATGCAATTCTCAATTCTTAATAGCAACAACTGTTGAGAGGGTTTCTTGACAACAAATAAATTTATAATCAAGACCCCGCTGAGTATAGAGAGGTCAGGATCGTTCCACAGGAAGCAAGGTTGTTCGTTTATCAATTACTAAAAAAAAAAAATCAAACAAAAACACTCACAAGCAGCCTTGTTAACGACGTTGTCAGGGTCGTTAACGAACCACCGTACTCAAAAGACTCAATCTAACGACCTAAATAAATTTGGTACCGAGCCAACTAACTCAGCAACGAAATTCACTTAAGATAATTCAAATAAAAACAAAGATCTAGGACTAGGGACACCACAACATAGTCATGCATATAAACTTGTAAGAAGAATAGATCATGCCTTTAAATAGATAGAGTCATCAACTTTCGTTGACTATCAAGTAAATTAACCTACTTTCGTAACCCAATTCACTTAATTGCTTGTTTTGGATCTAAAGCTTGAAACTTTCGTATTCAAACAATATCAACCTTCAAGTTACTAACTTTCTCTTTCAATCAAGTTAAAAACTCAAATTACCTCAACTTTAATCTTGGTATAAGCTCAACAAACAATCTCAATAATAGATAAAAGGCATTCAACACACAATCTTACTCATCAAACATGCTTAACTATGTCGGGCTTAACCCCGATCCTAGAAAAGAAGACTACTCACTAATCATGACTACGAAACAAATAAATTCAACAAAAGAAACCATTGAAAACAAATTACTACTCAAATTAATAACAAAATATTGTCTTACAGAAAATCAGAAGAAACCGAAAAAAACAAAGCACCGAACCAAAATCTCGATCAACGAACTCGGTAACTTTCGTTCACCGACCTCCGAACTCGACTCCGATCCTCTCTCGACTCTCTCGGCTCTTCCTCCTCTCTAAATCTATCTCTCCAAAAATCCCCCCTTCTAGGCCAAACAAGAGGGCTATTTATACTAAAAAGGCTAAAAACTAATAAGGCTAGAAGATAAAAAACTTTCCTAAAAAGATAGAAATAAAAACCTAAAAAGATAGAAATAAAATCTAGAAAGATAACAAGACCTAAAATACATAATATAATAACCCTAAAAAAATCATAAAAATATACTCTACCGACACGGAAATAATTTCCCGCACAGGATCGGTAAGTTACAAAGTCAACCCTCGAAATTTCTATCACGTGGCCTCGTTAATGAGCCCTCACAGCCTCGTTAACGAGCCTGGGCTTGGTTTCTTCCACACTTCATCTCGTAAAACTTGGACTCTGACTTCTCCATACTTGTATTCCTCCGTCTTTCACTGTAGCGCTCCAAATTCAGCTCCATATAGCACCTTTTCCTTGCTAAATCCTACAAAATACACAAAATATAGTAGCTTCCATACTTTCCATGAAAATATGCAAAACCATCCAAAAACACACAAAACTAAACCTAATTTTATCAAAACTAAACCTAATAAACAAAGAAAACCTACTAAAAACACGAACATCAAAATACCCCATACTTAGACTTGCTTGTCCTCAAGCAATCACTAAAACAATAACCAAAACCAAACAAACATACTTATCAAGACATAGCCATCCTCTAAAAAGCAACATCTACACATGAGAAAAATATAGCAAATGATTATTAATGTCATCACATATATATGCACCAAATAGACATAAGAAAATACAATCCAACCTCACAAGGGATATAATGTGTTTCACTCAACTCTCAAGTGTTTAGGCTTATAAATTCAATCTCTCAACTCATCTTATATACAAAAACTCATAGAAATTGGAACTTATATCACCAATACTCTCCACCCAAGATTTGTCAAAACAAGCAAAAATCATCAAGAGCAACTTAGGTGGCTCAATGAAAAACTTCATAGAAGTTTCCATTCGGCCGGGTTGTAATGGGGCTTGGTAAAGACAATAAGGCGTGGAAATATTTTGGCTATGTGGTGCTAATAATATCCGGGAATCAAAGACTCCTAAAAACTCACACATAACTTCAAAACTCTCATAAAAACATATACCAAACACACTTTCTCATTATGCACACTCTCTTTCACTCACCCATTATATCCTTGAAAGTCTCATAAGAAATAAAAGAATATCTGATTTTATCTATAAACACATATGCACTTCAAACTTCCTTCTTCTCTTCTTCACAATTTTTTTTCTCTTCGCTGCCTCGTTAACGAACCCACTTCAGGGTTGTTAACGAGCTTCATCGTGTATTCCTCTTCTTCTCAACAACTTTATTTTGTGCACCTTTTGCTTATCAAGAGATCTTTCTTATTACAAGTAAAATAAGAGACTTCCAATCTACCCTTCCCAATAATCCCTCAATCATAGCAAGCATTATATGTCACTCTTTTTTTTTACACTCAACAAAAATACCTCTCCAATCTAAGTCCTAATCTCCGGATAGGGTCATGCTCATCTTGGCTAGGGAAATTTTGTGGAGCTAAAAATAAAGGCTTCAGGCTAGAATTGGCTGTCAAAAGAAGGATCATGTAAAGGTGGATAGGGAATAATAGGGCTTATAAAAATAAGTTCTCCATCATATGATTCTCACAAGTAATGAACTATAAATCCCATACGGGTCTCAAGAAATAGATAACCATCACAATTCCAAGAGATAATATGCATATAGAGAGTAAATCACACAAGAAAAGAAGAGGGATTTATTGATGTTCTCCCTACAAGGCCAAAAATTCCTCACTAGGTAATGATTTTGTTGGATTGCATCACTTATGCTATAAAGTATATGTGCTCAATTTCATCAAGTGCTATATTCTTCTAAAAAAACAATTTCAAGTTAAGAATCTGGCTATACTATTAAAGACATGTTTGCAAGGAATTATATGGTTAAGCTAGTAATTACTATCATAGAACCTAAGAAAGGGATATCTATCAATTCTAAAACTCTTTTTTCGATTTTTTTCTTTCTAATTTTTCGATTTTTTTTGTCATTTTTTAGAGAATAAAAAACTACTCAAAACACATAAAAAACTACGACAACAAGTTTTCTATTTTCTCCCACCCCATACTTAAAATTACAGTGTCCCCACTGTAAGAAAAATAAGAAGAAGGAAAAGAAATAGAAAAGAAAACAAACAAAGATAAAAATAAGAAAAAGAAAAAGAAAACTAAAAACTTACAAAGTCTCAAAAGTGGAAAACAAGGAAAAACTTCTTCTTCAAGCTGAATCACTAGTTCGGTGGAGGAAAGTAGTGCTCAAAGTTCCCCATGAAGTCATACATCGTCCTCCAACGCTCAGCATCGTCCGCCTCTCTCTGACGATGCCTCTCATCCTCCATCGACAAGCGAGCAGAATAGACAGATTCCCATCTATCCATCCTTCTATGAATATGGTCCTGCTGGAGGTGAAGCTGCTGCATCTGAGCAGAAAGATCCTCGGCCCATGGTGGTGGCATACTCGATCCTGTGTACTCAGGCGGAGGAGGTGGTGGATAGTGAGGCTGGAAATGATCTTGGTACAGCACCGGGTTGTATGGCATAAGTCCATAGGAATGAGGATCGGCAGGAGCTGGCGGTGGGTCGGTAGTGGTCCTCGGGGCCTCGTTAACGAAGCTGGGTGCCTCGTTAGAAGTATAGGAAGGAGGCTGGAAATGGTCGTTAACGAGCCTGGTAGGCTCGTCAACGAGGACGTTGGTGCCCAAAACGGCCGAAGTGATAGCTCATCCTCGAGGAGCCTGGTAGGATCCTCAAGGTTTAGCTCCTCAGTTCCTCCCTCTGTGTCGGCTTCTTCAGTGTCATCGCCAACTACCTCGGTATCCTCATCTTCATCTTCATCTTCATCCATTGCTTCACCTTCTCGCTCAAATCTTGTCTCACAAGGCCGAAGTGATAGCTCATCCTCCGGCTTGGGCTCTAACGGGTAAGCATGCCCCGTCCACGCCTCGTACCAATTTGGTACGTAGAGTAGCTCCAACTTGTCGAGGGTGGGTCTAACGATGCGGTCTTGAACTTTCACTTTGAACCCTCCTTCGGTTTGAATGAAAATACCGGAGCTATACCAATAGTTCTTGTTGAGGAGTTGAGCGTGAGCCGGTGTGTATCGAGTAAGGTCGACCCCAAGGTTTTTAGCCAAAAGGCTAACCAAGTTGCCACACCAAACTTCCTTGGACTTGGTTGATTTCTCGACGTAGTAGAACCATTCATACCCCAAATTCAAGGGGCTGGGCTCCTCGAAAAGGATGGTGCGGAGACAAGCAACTTCCATCCTTGTTGGCCTGTTCAACTCTCTCTTCGGCCAAAACGTAGCGGCTAGGACTCAGAGAATGATCCTGAAGATGGGGTTGATGATGCTTGCCACAGATAATGCCGTTGTGGAGGATTGTTCTTCCCCAGTGATATAGCTCCAAGTCCTAGTCACCCTGTAGTCTTTCAAGTTGTAGTCTCTAGACGGATTCAGAAGCTCTAGGATTGCGTTGAACTCTGCCATGGTGAACTCATGACTCACATTACCGAGCCGAAACCGGATTCGTCCTGTCGAAGTCTTCGATGGGAAGCTAGTCTCTAGAGTGGCCAAAAACTCGGATGTGAGGGCCGGATAGTGTGGTAAATTCTCCTTCTTTAGGAGATGGGATGCACCAAGGATAAGGAAGGCCTCCTTGACGTCCGTGTAGATCCCCGTGTTTATAGCACTGGACTTCGAGAACCAACGGGTGTTGTGGCCCTTCTCTAGAATGACACGGTATCGATGCACTTGGCCTTGAGTACTCAAAATCACGTTGTCCATGCGAGGTGGAGATGGGGACCTCTGGTTCCTTCTCTTCTTCTGAGCTCGGGTAGCGGGTCTGCTTGAACTTGCCATGAGATCTACAAAATAATCAAGAATTTCCCAAGATAAGATCCACTCAAAATAGATAGGCAAGAGACCCCATACTTGGTCTCGAAATAGCCTCGGAATTATTCGTTAACTACCCAATTGGGTCGTTTACGAATCTGGACTGGATTGATCTTTGAGGCCACGCAGGGTCGTTAACGAGCCTGGGTGGGTCGTTAACGAGCCGCCGAGAACCAAATCGCAGAATTTCGAGTTTTAATCTATCTTAAAAATCAAGCCAAAATCAAGCATGCAATCCTCTACGCTCCTTCACTTAGTCACACAATCGGATATACGCACCCCATACTTGCTCGATTACCCATCCTGATCATGCTAAATTTACCCGAAATTTTGACATGCTAAGTTTGTATCTTGATACTAGAACAAAAAAATTCATGCTTTTCACAATCAACTTTTCTCAGTGAGATATCTAACATGAATATCCTTCTCTAGATCTAGAATTACAAAGCAAAATCAAACTTACTTGGGCAAAATCCAATCATGACATCTATCCTCTATATGAACTCAATTCTAGACATGAAATTTCTACCCTAAAAACCATGAATCATGCAATTTTGAGTTAGGGTTTAGAAATCATACCGGAGAATCGAGAAATTGAAGAACAAGGGGTCGGAATTTGGGTGATTAACGAGCTCGGTGAAAGCAAGTTAACGAAAACTCGGATCTTCGTCGGTGGGAGGAAGAGTTTTCGGGCTTCGGTAACGACGGCTACTCGGTGGTTGGTGAGGGATTCCGATCGGTGGTGGGAGTCTTCAAGATCTTTGGTTGAGTTTTTGGGAAGTTTGAGAGTTTGAAGAATTTTGAGAGTGAAAGATTTTTGGGAGGGGTAAAAGGGTTATATAGGAGAAGGTAGGGATAGGAAGGGGTAGAGGGGGCGGCGGCTAGGATAGTAAAAAGATAGACTAGGTTAAAAAACTTACCTGCCCGTTTTGCCGAATCGGGTCGTTCGAACCGGGTCGTTAACGACCCTAGGTTGGTCGTTAACGATCCACCGTAGCCTCTTGAAGTGATTTTTCGATCCCTTCTCGTGCGTCTTGTTAGCTCAAAATTTAATCGTAATTTCTATCCTAAAAACTACTAAAAAGAACTCAAAAGAAAGCTAGGAAAAAGAGTCTAAAAAGAAAAGAATAAAAAATCTAATTCTATACTAAAAAGCGGGTTTCCTCCCGTAAGCGCTATTTTTAACGTCGTCAGCCCGACGTATTCCTTTGATTCAAGGTGGCTCCCGTGTAGCTATGCTGCGGTCTTGAGGTACCCTATACTTAGCTTTGCAGCTTTTGTGTGCTTGAGTTGCTAAATTAGGTCTCTTTTCTTCTATCAGTATGCCCGGTATTCCTACATGATGGTTAGTGAAATCCGAAAACCAAGGTGGTTTGGACTCCTCTGTAGTGCATATGATGGGGCATGGTGTAGAAACACAAGATAAGGAATGACCATCTTTAGCAGATTCATAGTTAGAGTACTTACCTTGGTTGTATTCTTGCACGTGGGACTCGGTGATTGGCCAATGAGGCTTGGTAGGGACGGCTGAATCGAGTTCTGGCTGAGTCAACTCGATTTGTGCGACTGCAATTGGGTCGTTGGCATTCTGATCCAAGTTGAATTCCACCCGTTCCTCTCCAATATCAAAAGTGAGGAGTCCTTTCCGCACATCAAGTCTTGCACCTGCTGTGGCTAAAAATGGTCTGCCAAGGATTATGGGGACATGAGGGTCTTCAGGCATATCGAGGACGATGAAATCATTCGGTATAAAGAATTTTCCGACTTGAATAGGATAGTCGTCCACGACTCCTGTGGCCTTGACACATGATCCATCTGCCATGTACATATTCATATGTACCGGCTCTAGTGGTCCCATATTAGCTTTAGACCAGATTGAGAGAGGAACTAAACTAGCACTGGCGCCTAAATCACATAAAGCCTTGAACTTGTGGTTGCCTATGCCGATCGTTATTGCAAATCTCCCTGGGTCTCCTAGCTTTTCTGGTAGAGCTATTGATCTGACTTCATCCTGCAGCTCTATAATGGATCTTTTCCTGCTAAGAATATCCTTCAAAAACTTTGTGTAAGCCGGCATTTCGCTTAGGGCCTCAGCGAATGGGATGGAAATATTAATGCCCTGAAGAATCTTTACGAAACGCTTGAACTTACTCTCAGTAGAGTCCATAGATTTCTTAGTTGGAAATGGAAGAGATTTCACCATTCTCGGAACCAAGTTAGGCTCGAGAGGTGAGAGTACCGGGTCGACACTAGGATCGTCATGTATGCTCGGCGGGTCGTTACCGACCCTGATGGGGTCGTTAACTACCCTGGATTTGAGAGGAAGGCTCGGTTTAGAAGACTTACCTGGGGTAGGGTCGTCAGGAACCCTCGGAGCCTCGTCACTTTGGTATATGGGCTCGTTATTTGCCCTCGCTGGCTCGTTAACGAGCTGTTTGGTGACGTCCTCTTCCTCCTTTTCCTCGGCTTGGACTTGCTCCGACAATGTCTTCCCGCTCCTAAGGTGCACCGCTGCTATTTGTCCCCTAGGGTTCTCCTCGGGGCGGCCCGGGAGTTGCCCTTGTGGTCTCGGAATTTGGGCAGCGAGGTTCCCTAGTTAAGAATCAACACTCTTCTTCCATATATCGAACTCTCCCCATCTTTTATTTTGTTGGTTTAGGTTGGCTTGAACTTTGTTAACCTTGTTGGTCACTCTGTTAATGCCTTCATGTAATCCTTGAACCCATGATGGTGGCTCCTGATGACCTGGAGGTCGATAAGGTGCAGGTCGTCTATCTGGTGGAGGCACTGCATAGTTTTGATTGGTATTCTGATTGCCCCATGCCTGATAGTTGTTTGACCTGTCATGATAGCTAGGCTGGTTCCTGTATGGTCCTCTCATATAATTCATCTCAGCTATTGTCTCAGCGGCTCTAACCTACTCTATGTTAGTGCAAGCAGATGTACTATGTGCAGAAGAACCACATTCTTGACATGATTGAGAGGATTTCAGAAAACTTACCTGCTTCTTCAGACGGTTGACCTCATCTTGTAAGAATTGATTTTTAACATCCTGGTCAACTTCTTCTCGGTTAGGTATGTAGAGACGTTTCTGGGGCTGTGGAGTATGCTGGATTCCATACATGGCATCATAATTGGACAGCTTATCCAGCAGTTCCCATGCAGCCGTTGGGTCCATCTCTATAAAACCGCACGCAGTATGCGTGTTGATGCGGTTCTTGGTCTCTGCGTTGATACCCTGGAAAAAGATTTCTTGCAAAACATATAAAGGTTGCCCATGAGTGGGGCATTGTCTAAGCATCTCTTTGAATCTTTCCCATGTTTCAACAAAGGTTTCATTAGGCAGCTGGTAATAGGAGGTGATGCGTTTCCTCAACTCCGTCGTCTTAGCAGGAGGGAAGAACTTTGTAAGAAATTGATCGTACAAAGCTTTCCAAGTCCTAATAGACTTAGAAGGTAGGCTCTCCAACCAGCTCAGGGCCTTCCCAGCAAGAGACCACCTGAAAGCTTTTAACAGAACATATTCAAGTGAGACACCTTCAGCAGCTATGATGTCACATAAATCAAGAAAGTTTCGAATATGCTCCATAGGGCACTCAGTAGGTTTTCCTTCAAACTGAGACCGTTTAATCAAGGATATGAATTGAGACTTGATCTCAAAGGGTTTCTCTATCTCGGGAAGCACGATTGGAGATTCTGGCACCCTCAGTTCTGGATGCATGTACTGTTTGGCATTCCTCGGATAGGCATTAAGCTCCTCTTGTAGACGAGCATTAGCAGCTCGTTGACGCTCAACCTCAGCAGCAGCGCCTTCTTTCTCAGTTTTTAACGCCTCCATCTGATTTCGGAGGTCTTCCATTTGACGAACCATCTCTTCAGGTGTGGCCATGGCTCGGTTTTCTCGGAGTCTACGGTGCAGGGAACGTTCGGGTTTTGAGTAATAACCAGTGTTGTCAAACTCGAGCCTTCGTCGTCCTACCGGCATACGCTGAGAAAACAGACAGAGAAAACAAAAATTAAAAACAAAAACGGGGTCAGGCTATTCCCAAACCCATAGATAAACAAACAAACTCGTTGCTTCCCCGGCAACGGCGCCAATTTGTTGAGTGGGTTTCTTGACAACAAATGAATTTATAATCAAGACCCCCCTGAGTATAGGGAGGTCAAGATCGTTCCACATGAAGCAAGGTTGTTCGTTTATCAATTACTAAAAAAAAAAAAATCAAACAAAAACACTCACAAGCAGCCTCGTTAACGACGTTGTCAGGGTCGTTAACGAACCACCGTACTCAAAAGACTCAATCTAACGACCTAAATAAATTCGGTACCGAGCCAACTAACTCAGCAACGAAATTCACTTAAGATAATTCAAATAAAAACAAAGATCTAGGACTAGGGACACCACAACATAGTCATGCATATAAACTTGTAAGAAGAATAGATCATGCCTTTAAATAGATAGAGTCATCAACTTTCGTTGACTATCAAGTAAATTAACCTACTTTCGTAACCCAATTCACTTAATTGCTTGTTTTGGATCTAAAGCTTGAAACTTTCGTATTCAAACAATATCAACCTTCAAGTTACTAACTTTCTCTTTCAATCAAGTTAAAAACTCAAATTACCTCAACTTTCATCTTGGTATAAGCTCAACAAACAATCTCAATAATAGATAAAAGGCATTCAACACACAATCTTACTCATCAAACATGCTTAACTATGCCGGGCTTAACCCCGATCCTAGAAAAGAAGACTACTTACTAATCATGACTACGAAACAAATAAATTCAACAAAAGAAACCATTGAAAATAAATTACTACTCAAATTAATAACAAAATATTGTCTTACAGAAAATCAGAAGAAACCGAAAAAAACAAAGCACCGAACCAAAATCTCGATCAACGAACTCGGTAACTTTCGTTCACCGACCTCCGAACTCGACTCCGATCCTCTCTCGACTCTCTCGGCTCTTCCTCCTCTCTAAATCTATCTCTCGGCTCTTCCTCCTCTCTAAATCTATCTCACAAGCTATTTATACTATAAAGGCTAAAAACTAATAAGGCTAGAAGATAAAAAACTTTCCTAAAAAGATAGAAATAAAAACCTAAAAAGATAGAAATAAAATCTAGAAAGATAACAAGACCTAAAATACATAATATAATAACCCTAAAAAAATCATAAAAATATACTCTACCGACACGGAAATAATTTCCCGCACAGGATCGGTAAGTTACAAAGTCAACCCTCGAAATTTCTATCACGTGGCCTCGTTAACGAGCCCTCACAGCCTCGTTAACGAGCCCTCACAGCCTCGTTAACGAGCTTGGGCTTGGTTTCTTCCACACTTCATCTCGTAAAACTTGGACTCTGACTTCTCCATACTTGTATTCCTCCGTCTTTCACTGTAGCACTCCAAATTCAGCTCCATATAGCACCTTTTCCTTGCTAAATCCTACAAAATACACAAAATATAGTAGCTTCCATACTTTCCATGAAAATATGCAAAACCATCCAAAAACACACAAAACTAAACCTAATTTTATCAAAACTAAACCTAATAAACAAAGAAAATCTACTAAAAACTATACTAAAAACACGAACATCAACAACCAAAAGAAAAACCTAAATCGTACCCATTTTTGCAACAAACGCGAAAGTCCTAGTAAAGTCAATCCTTTTGGTGTACCTATTTTCGAGAACGATGACATGTGCCTTATATCGCTCAATGGTGCCATTAAACAAGTATTTTATCAATATACCCATTTAGACTAGATAGCCTTCTTTCTAGGAGGAAGTGGAGATGAGACCCATGTTTGATTACTTTCCAAGGCATCAAATTTTGTTCTCATAGCAACTCACCAATGCTCAAATTCAACAACCTCCTTGAAACTGTTGGGAACATTATTAGTTGTTATAGCTGCAAGAAAGTGAGTGCGCTCTTTTGAAAATTTATGACAAGAAATAGAAAGAGCTATAGGGTATAATATACTTGAGGACGACAATGGTGATGAGGAGTCGAAAGTTGGGAGTAGGGTGTCAACTTGTGGCTAAATTGTATTATAAACAAAGTCGTGCAACAGAAAAGATGATTGACCAACTCGAATACTATGTCAAACAATAGGAGCCGAAGAAGGAGTGGTTGATTGGTCACGTTTACTATCAAAAAGCGGGAACCCCTATTCGTGGAGGCATAGTTAAGGAGAGAGTGAATCAAAGACACAAGACCTATCCTCAATAATATTTGTTCATCATAGACTACGGGTGTGGGGCCGTTGTTTCCACAATTTCGTGAAACAAGGATTCCGGTGCAGCCCAAGGAAAAAATGCTTCAAAGAATACAACATCTCGAGAGATAAGAAATTATTTAGTTTCAAGTTCAAAGAGACGCCAACCGCACTTGTTATTCAGGTAGCCCATGAAGACACATTTTCGACTATGAGGCGAGAATTTATCCCGATTCCGAGGATTTTTAAATGCAAAGCATAGGCAGCTAAAACGCACATATGTGAATAAGTATGCACATGACCATATAACATCTCATATGGGGTTTTATTTTCCAAAAGAGGAGTTAGGGTATGCTTGATTGACAACTATCCGTTTTTCCTTCTAACGGCTAGTTAGCGGTAACGGAAATCGCTAAATGTATATTTTTCCTAATAGTGGTAAGCAGTTTCTGCTATCACTAAGTTAATTTTTTTTACATTTACCGCGCTTCCCACTGTAGCAATAGATTGCAGTACCGGTTGCCAAAACCGTTGTTTTTTTAATTATTTTTGTAAAATTTATTCCGGTCAAAATTACCGGAATCCAAAAATCAGAGCACCCTGTAACTCCAATCGGGCGCTCAGTCTCCAATGTAAAAACTAAAAGCTAGTATATGAAATTGATTCTATGGGTTGTGTAAAAACAAAATCTAAAACGGCCAAAAAGTGGAGTCTTTTTTCCAAAAGGTAAAAGTTTTTACTAACATGTCACGTTTGACATTGAAGGAATGATATCATAAAATCATAATGAAACAGAGGAACAAAAATGATACTCCAGTAGCCTAATCTTTTTGAAATTGTATTTGTAAGCATTAATTTAATAGGACGTAATTGCAACTTAGGCCCTCAACGCGCCAACAGGCCAAATACAATCCTTGATCACCTCACCTTATCCTTTTCTCTACAAGTTGCAATTTGCAAGCTCATCACTCTCAAATCTCAATGGGATAAAACAATTAGCAAAAAACTTACCAAATATGGGTACGTAATTTAGAATTAAGTGAGGTATTTTCTTTGAAAATTTGTGCACCACTACTTTATAAGCTAATATATAATTAAGAGTATAGTTTATTTACAATTGGAGGGATCATTGTTATAAAAAAAAAAGTGATGCTAATGCCTAATAGACTGCAGCTGGAGTCTAATACTAAAAATAAAATGTACACCAAACATTTTCAATGTTTGGTTTATTCTAGCGTTGAAGGTTGTAAATGTAAAAAAGATACCATGTATACACAATTAGGGACGAACTAAAGGGGCTTACATATTTTTTACTCTCATATTTTGTTGGAATATGAGTTTTCACATTAAAAAAGTAAGAACTAAAATCCTATTACTAATTAATTTTATGATAAAATTTTATTACATTTGTATAATATGTTCACATGTATATGCAAAATTAGGGATCCTCCGGTTAATTATTTTTTAGGGTTTTCTTATAAAACTTTAAAAATCAAGTATATACTCCGTAGTAAAATGGTTGTAAATGTAAACAAGATTTTCAATTAGCTTATTTTTTCTTTTGGTCGAAGGAGAGGCGGTACTCTCCGTCCCGCAAGGGGACATTTTATTAATATTAAAAAATGGGCTAAATAGTTATCAAACGGGGGATAGCCCGACCCCTAACATCGTCAAATAACAGTAAATTAACCCCCTCAGTCGGGGCACTCAATACATGCATACCTAAAGGAAACGATAAAGCGTAAGACGCGAGGTAATCCGCAACCGAATTAGCCTCACGATACATATGACGGAATCAGATAGACCAATCCCTACTAATAAAGCCTTGGCATTGCATTACCAGGCTATAAAGAGGATGACTCTTCTTCACACTCTTCTCCAACAGATCAATGACCAGCTTTGAATCGGACTCCAAAATCACGCGCCGGAAACCACCTTCCCACGCAATCTTAAGACTACCAAGGACGCCCCAAAGTTCCGCCATCGACACCGAACAAACTCCAAGGTTGTGCACAAAACCCTTAATCCATTGACCTCGCTCGTCTCGAAGAACACCACCCGCGCCCGCGTTAAGGCCGCCCTTCACCACACCATCAGTATTGACCTTGATCCAACCCTCATTCGGAGCTGCCCATCTGATATCCTGCAAACAGGTTCTAGAGACATTGGAATTGACCGAAATATTACCTGATGCCGAGTAGTACTCCTTTGCCATGGCAGATATGAACGTCGTCTTGTCGATTTCCGCAACATTATCGTTAAAGATTTTAGAATTCCGCCACTTCCAAATCCACCACATACCCATAGCAAAAAGATCACACCAATCAATCTCGCCAACTTTGCATTTGATCATAATATTGCTCCTAATCCACTCAGCAAAGCTCATCTCAAAGAAAGAAGGGATAAAATTAGTAACCTGTAAATTAAGCCAAATAAATTGAACCTCCCTGCAATCTCTGAAAAGGTGAGCGTAGTCTTCAGCCAGTCCATCGCCGCACACCACACAGTCGGTGTTAGCCGCCAAGTGACGCCGCTGTCGCTCCACATTAGACATGACACCGCCTTTGCAAGCCAACCACACAAAAAATCTGACTCGTTCAGGGACCCTAAGACGCCACACTTTCTGATAAACGCCACCATCAATCTCAGCCAGATTCGACAGTCCCTGCACCAAATTAAAACCAGACGAAACCGAGTAATCGCCATCAGCAGAATGCCTCCAACAGATTACGTCCTCTTCACCCTCCGTCTCTGGCAGAACAGAAACAGACGCCAAGTTCATAAGCACACCAGCGGGGAGGCAGGAATACAACACAGCCCAGTTCCACCCCGAGCCCTCGACCCAATAATCTCTAACCGTCCCCTGTCTCTGATTCATACTGATTTCCTCAATCGCTACCTCCAGCAGCGGGGTTTCACCGATCCAAATTAGCTTATTTTGTGCAATGCTTTTTTGTCTATCAAACATACCATGTTCGATTCTCCCTTATACGGAGTAGTAAATACCCATTTTGAATTTCTCCCAACTTTCCTTTAATTAATTAGCTCTCTTTTTTTTGTAAATCATTTTTTGGATAAGGTAGATTAAGATATATAATTACGATTACTACCAGAAAAAAAGATATATAATTACGATTTAATTCAAAACCTAATATATAATTTTGGATGATATCAGAGATCATAGGAATTTAAGTATTTATAACTATATATTAAAGTTGTAACTTTTCGAGCCACCAGAACGATTCTGACCCCATCTCATATTTAAAAAATTAATTTTTATTTCGATTATTATAACTTCTTTCTATTAAATTCTTTTTTTACTATTTAAATTTATCTATGACATCAAACAAATATCTATTTAGTATAATAATATCTTTTGAAAGCTTCCTTATAAAAGTATTTAAAATTAAATATAAAATATTTTAAAATAAATATAAATCTTTTAACATATATCTTTTGATGAATTTATGTATAGATATATATTAATTTTCTTTTATAATAAAAAATTATCGATAAATATTTATAATGTTTAAAATTAATAAAAATAAATAATAAAATATTTAATAGATATATTGAAATGTTTTATAATCTCTAAATTTACGTACATGGAAAGTAATAAAATATGAATAATAGAATATGTAATCTTATCTAATCTTTACTTTATCGAACCACAAAATGAGTTTGGTCCCATCTTAAACTAAATTAATTAAATTTTAAATATTTATATAAATAAAATATCTTTATCTTTCATATTTTATTATATCTTATTTATTAAGTTAACTATTATTTTTTAATTTTTATCTCTTCCATATTTAAATATATAATTTTTTTATTCATATATTATCTTCTTTTTTAATTAAATATCTATGAAATATCATCAAGGAAAAAAGAGAAACGTAATTATTTTATCTTAATAATATATCTTCATTCTCAACATTAAATTTAATTATTTATATTGATTAAAAAAATTATACATTCCATGAGACCATGAACAATAAATTATTTATATTATATTTTTATTTATTAATATTATATTTATATGTCTATAAAACACTAAATCGTAGTCGTACATGGTACGATGAGTACAACTAATATTATGTGAAAATTTAAGAGTACTATATATAAAGGAATACATCTTAATTTAAAGAAAAAAAAAACTCAGATAACAATACTACACTTGTCATTATCGGCATTCGACGGCGCATCCATGCCATCCGCGCCATGCACCTATAAATTGTGCCTCCTTCAATATTTTTTGGGCATGTCACTATGCACTTTTGTTTTTTGGTTGCTCACTGGTTCACCAAAACTTCGTCTTGGTTATGTTCAGTTCGACCCGAATCGCGCACTTGACTTTAGCAGATGAGTCTCCCAAAAAGAATTTTTTACATCCATTGGAATTGAACCCCAGACCTCGTAAATGTGGAGCAGACCGCTTACCACCTGAGCCAACTCCCTTTCCTCATGTCATTATCCACTATAAGAAAGCCGCGCCCTACAAGTACAAGTTTGAAGAACATACCATGCATATTAATGAATTTATATATTTTATAATCATATAATAGAAGAATCGGAGAAATTCAATGTCTCAACATAAAATGTTTGAAATCGCATTGTATTACTTATTAAACAATCTTTGTTCCTGTTTGATCACTGACATTGAATTAATGAATCGAGTAGAAGTTCACCAAAAAGAAGAAACGGATGAGAGAGGGCGTGTCCAAGTTGCGCACTGTTATGAAATTTTTTAAACAAGTCGACTTGCCCTAGTGGCGGTTGAACTTGAGCATGCTATGATAATTATAAGTCGGCATGCATATTAATATATGTAATTCGTTACCTGTCCACCTAAAACTTTGTCTTTGTCAATGCGTTCACAAATCAACTATTTTGTTACATTATTGTTCACGCTTTCTTGTTAAGAAAACTCGTCTTATCATCAATCCTCAATCTGTAGTTTCTCAACCGTAACAATCTTCCATTGTTTCACACCCAAGTTCCAAAATCCTCAACTCATGAACACTTGTCAAAGATTGGGATGTGTTGGAGAGTAAAACATCGCGTACAAGGTTGACAATTTCACACAATCTCATTTTTCTCTTACATGTCATTATCAACTATAAGGATGGTTAATTGATTGGATGATATATATATTAGCCGTTTGCTTCTGAAGAATATATAACTTAATTATACGTGCTAAATTATCAACTTTTTGGGGAAAAAATTCTTTTTAAGAAAAAAAATAATGCCTTGTTATCTTAAAATGCGTGAAATGTAATTTCTTTTTTGTCAATTTGAGACAAAAATCATACTTTTCACAAAATGTGCTTTCGGGGGCTTGTTACACTTTTAACAAAAACGAACATGTAGAAAATTATTTATCCCCTAAAGAAGGGAATAACGAGCCATAGCATGAGCAAACACATTGCTTGACCTACAAACACGAGCAAGCATTTAAGGTTGGGGTAGGCAAATTAATGGATATATCAAATCCATTGTATCGGATATCCGATATTTTTTATCCCACAAAATTTCGATACGTATTCGATTGAATATCTAGTATATTTATTTCGAATCAGATATTCGAACTACTTTTAATTTAGTCAAATTTTATAGGATCAACGGATATCTAAACCAAATATTGGATGATTTAGGGTATATGTGTTGAATATTTGAGCTATTCGATATAAGAATATATTTTTAAAACAATTTAATTGTACATTAATAAAACCGAATCATCGAATATCTATTAGATAACTCAACCTTGATTTATATCAAATCCAAGCATCCAAAAAATCAATCGGATCGAATAAGTTTTGATAAATATTAACAAAAATTTTGATTGTAGATTTGTTGGTTGGATTAGTGGGTTTTCAAATTGGATAAGTTTACTCCATAAATGATAGGGTGTGTTTGGATTATACACCCTAAGGTTGTCAATTTATAAGAGACGTGTATTGCTAACCCAAAAACTAATAATTTCTTTTGGTTCATAAGAGACATTTAGGCTATTACAACGGGGTATAGGAAATTCGAACTTGCAACCTAATGGTCACGAACGTCAACAAATATCAACTAGATTGGTGAGGCTTGAAAACACTAGAAAATTGTAGTATAAAAGAGGTGTATTACTATGAAGCTATGGCAATAGCTAAATCAATGAGTAAATCAATGAGCTCAAAAGTTTCTTGTTACTTGGAGCATAAGGAGCAGCCAAGTCTAAGATACATTTCCCTAAATCATAATAGAGCTTAAGAAAGGAAAAGGAAAGAACACCTTAAAAGTTCTTACTACAAGAGAGACCTAAGTAAGTGTCAAAACAAAAGTAAAGAGAACCGAAACTGAGTTCTTCCAATTGGTTTCCTGGCTAGTATAATCCACATTCCCCCCTCAAGCGGGACTTGGGATCATGATTCCAAGCATGCGACAACGGAAGAAACGTTGTTGTGTCCCTAATGGTTTGGTGAAGACATCATCTAGTTGAAGGTTGGAATGAATGTGGACAGTGGAGATGAAGCCTTCTTGCACCAAGTCTCAAATGTAATGACAATCAATCCAGAGGTGCATTGTTCTCTCATGATAAATAGGATTAGGTGCAAATTGTTGGGCGACAACGTTGTCAAAAATAATTGTATATAGGAAACGGCACTGTGAGAGCTAGATCACGTGTCAAACCTTCTAGCCAAACAACCTCACTAGTTGTCTATGACATACTCATATACCCACTCTTTGTGGACGATTTTGGAACCGCATTTTGCTTTTTTTTTTCTTCCGTGAAACTGATGCCTTTCCCATGAAAATACAACATCCGATCAAGGATTGACAACTAAAAGTGCAAGCTCCCCAATCGGCATCTAAGTAAGCCACCAGAGAGAAGTCAAATTGAGATGGATAGAACAAAGAACAATTGATGGTACCCTTAAAATATTTTAACAAAAACAGAGATACTTGCATGTGTAGAATATGAGAACTAGGTTAGCTGTTGCACACTATATGCTATGTTTGGTTTTGAGAGTGTAAGATACAAAAGGCGAGCAATCAGTCTTCGATAAGATTCAAACTAAGAAATAGGCTCTCCAATATTTGGATGCAAATGGACATTGCATTGCATTGGAAATGATTTGGCTTGCAATCTAGAAGCCTTGTATTAGTCAACAATCTATCACATATTTTCTCAAGTTGACTTGTATTCATGTGTGAAAAAAAGCGATCTCTAATCCTAGGAATAATGTGCAAGGCCAAGGTCTTTTATTCTGAAGGCCTTGTCAAGAGAGACTTTGGTTGCTTAGATTACTTATGGTGAGTCACTAGAGATGAACATTTCATCCACATATACCAATGCAACAATAATTGTGTTATTAATCTTCTTGAAAAAATGGAGTACTCTTACTTGGATTGGATGAAGCCTAATTATGTGAGGTGCTTGGTGAGTGCAATGCTTGCTAGTTTCAAATCATATAGTGAGCATTTTAGTTTGCAAACCAAACCAGGTGATTCCTTTGAATAGCCAGGGGGAGGTATCATGTAGATTTCCTCATCCAGGAAACTATGAAGGAAGACATTATTTATGTTAAGTTGGTGCAATGGCTAGTTTCTTGTAGCCGCCAAGGCAAGAAAAACTCGAACATCAGAGAACTTAGCCATAAGAGAAAAAGTATATTTGTGATCTTTGTCCTTCACTTGATTGAACCCTGTTAGAAGATAGAGTTTTGATGGTTCCAGAGTCAGTGACTTCGAGTTGGCAAGTCGAGTCGATGACTTGGCCAAGTCACTGACATGACCAGCTGGCGAAGTAATCTATTTAAGGAAGGAACACACAGATTATGTGCGTGTATTTGGAGACAGATGCGTCGTTCTATTTTCGGAGAAGATCATCACAAAAGAGTGCTAAAATCAAGATAAAGACGATTTGATTCTCCTAGAATATTTCTTAGTGTGCGTAAATGTATATTTGGAAAGATTTGTAAAAGATTGAGTGTGTATTGTTTCCCCAACCAAATGGGAGATGATACACACGAGATCTCGCTTACCTTATCTTTAATACCCTAGTGTTTAGGTTAGTGGTAAGACTTTTGAGCGTCATTTCAATATTGTGTGTAAGAAAGAAAGAGCGAACTTGTGCGTGAGATTCGTACAAGTGGTGTGTCGAGAGATCTTAGGCATAGCGTGAGATTGAGAGTGTAAGTGCAAAGGTAGAGCATGGTTCAAGGGTGTGGGATTCATTCTTGTACACGAGAGAGCTTTGTAAACACTCAAGAAATCAATAGAGCGAGTCTAAGGACTCTTGAAATCCGACCAAGTGAGAAACTTGGAAGGGAGTGGTTTTTCTCCAAGTAAACTAGTTGGTTTACGAGGAGTTTCCACTATACATCGCTTGTCATTGCCTGTTGGTAACGTTTTGTTTTACTGTCTAATTATTCCGCTGCTTTATTACTCAAAGTCGACGACTTCGCAGGAGTCGCCGACTCGTTTAAGTACTAACGATCCTACAATTGGTATCAGAGCCAAGGCTCTAGATTGTGTTTTTTTAGTACTTCTGTTGCAGGAGAATGGCTTCCACCAACACTTCTGTGGGTGACTCTTTCTGGAAACCTCCAATCCTCAAGGTTGGAGAGTATAACTAGTGGGTTGAACTAGTGGGTTGAACAAATGAAAACCCACATCTGCTCGCTTGATGGTCAGCTATGGAAAGTGATTGAACTGGGTCCAGAAACCTTTCTTGGAAAGGATGGAAAGAATGAAAAGACCAGATCTGAGTATGATGATGTGGATTTCAAGAAGCTTGAGAAGAATGCTAGAGCAAAGAAAGTGCTCCATCATGCTCTCACTGACGGTGACCTCAAGAAGGTGATCGGATACACGACCGCAAAAGAAATCTGGGATGCCCTCAAAAGACTTCATGAAGGCAATGATGATGTGAAGAAGGACAAGATCATAAGTCTCGAAGCAGAGTACGACAACATCTTTCAAGGAAAAGGAGAATCTCTTTGTGATTATCATTCCAGATTTCAAACGATCGTGAATCAATTAGAGTTTCTTGGTGAGAAAATTCCTCAATGGAAACAAACCAACAAGCTGATCTCGGGATTGAACAAGAGTTGGGACAACATTGCTTCGTCTCTTCTCACTCAAAAGGAAACCAAGTCGCTGACCTTGGAAGATCTTGTTGGAAAACTTACCATGTATGGAGGCATTCAGCAAAGAAGAGTTGAGAGACTTGACTCAGAAAAGGTCAAGAACATTGCTCTTAAAGTTGAAAGAGCTTTTGACTTGGCTCAGGGAGACGACGACACTGAAGGAATAGATGAGGATGTTGCTCTCATCTCTAAGGCTATGAAGAGACTGTGGAATCGTAACAAAACTCCTATGAAGGCTCTAGAGTCAAACAAAGAAGGGAAGGATATAAAGGAGGTCATCTGTTATCAATGTTAGGCTAGAGGACACTTTGCCAAGCAATGTCCAAAAAGAAAAAGTGGAGAGGCTGGTAAAGGAATGATGGTAACTTGGGATATGTTTAATGATGATGATGAAGTGGCGCCGACAATAGGAACTTGTTGCATGGCCATTGAAGACAAATCATCCCAAGAGGTAAATGACTATGAACTCTCTTCTCTTTTAGCTAAAAAATCTAGAGAACAGTTGGTTGCTATCATCGAAAAGCTTGGAACTCAGGTCACTGAATTGAGAGAAAAATTAGAAGATAATGAAGAAACAATCTCCAATCTCTTCGATGATAACAAACACTGGTCCTCTAAGGCTATTGAATTAGAAAAGATTTCGTCTCCTAAGTCAATGACCTGTGAGTCATGCTCAGATTCGAAGAACCAAGTCATCAACTTACAAAAACAAGTTAATGACTTGGAAAGACAAGTCACTGACCTAGAAGGCGAAAGACTTATGCTTAGGCTCGGTCATGCTAAGCTATCTAAAGAACTAGAGGACCAAAAGATTAATGATGAGACTAAAAAGAAAAAGTGGCTAGATGAGTTTGTTGCTGAAAAGGCTCAAGAGGTCAGAAATGACTATAAAAAGAAGTTTGTAAAAGTGGTAGATATATCTGGAATTGGCTTTGTTCGTGCACCCAAAACTTAGGGTACCAAGGCTGCTCCCCTTGTGTCTAAAGGTAAAACCCCTATGTGTAGTGACAATGCAGGTTGTTCTATACATGTGGTGGAAGGGAAGCAACAGTGGTATCCTGATCAAAAGGTGTACAACATATGGCAAAATAAAGTCCAGAACTCGGCTCCGTCACAAATTGATTTTCAATCTCGCATTAACAACAAACCCATCTATCTGGGCTACAACAAATATGTTGCCCTAAAGTCTCACATGACATATTGGTATTGTGGCAAGCCTAGCCATTACCAAAATGATTGTCACAAAAAGACAAGAGATGATGAAAATGCAAGGTCACAGACTCTGAATGACAGTTACGGCAGAACCACTGTCACTGACTGCCCTCCAGGATCTGTATGTGCTAATTGTGACAAATGTTGTTCTAGGAACCACTATGTTGCCAAACCCAGAGGAGTTAAACAACTCTAGGTTCGTAAGAACTAATTCTTTCAATTCAGTTTGAAGTGGGTGACAAGGAGCCCTGGTTTATTGATAGTGCGTGCTCAACTCATATGTCGGGAAACCCCAGGGATTTTGTCTCACTTCAAGAATACAAGGGAGGTAAGATTACCTTCGGCAATTATAGTAAAGGTGGTATTTCTGGTATTGGTACGATAAGATTTTCAGATAAGCTAACAATAGACAATGTGAATTTAGTGGACAACCTCAGTTTTAAGCTTCTAAGTGTTTCCAAAATCTGTGCTAATGGAAAATATCAAGTTTTCTTTGATAGGAAAGGTTGTCATGTACAAGAAATTAACTCAGGGAAGATTCTTCTGAAAGGGGTGTGTGAAAACAATCTTTATAAGGTGGACCCCTGTTTTGAACCTAAAGAAAAACTGTGTCTTAGAACAGTTGCAGACGTCGCCGACCTCTGGCACAAAAGATTTGGTCATGCGAGCTTTCAACTTCTTGATAAACTTCATAGGCAAGAGCTGGTTAGAGGTCTACCCAAAATAGATCCAAGCAATCATGAAGTTTGTGAAACATGTGTAAGAGGTAAGCAAGTGAAGTCTTCCTTTCAATCAAAGGAGGTAAGTACCACTATACCTTTAGAGCTTATTCATATTGATTTATGTGGTCCGATGCGAGTCCAAAGTCGTGAAGGAAATAACTATATTTTTGTCATTGTTGATGACTTTTCACGGTATACTTGGACAATTTTTCTGTCTTCTAAAGATCAGGTTTTTGAAGAATTTGAAGCGTGGGTAAAGGCTGTTGAGAAAAAGCATGGAGTTACTCTTGTGTTTGTCAGATCAGATCATGGAATGAAATTCGACAACTCTGAGTTTCTGGTTTTCTGCAAGAAGAATGGCATAAGTCACAACTTTTTAGCACCAAAAACTCCTCAACAAAATGGCGTAGTTGAAAGGAAGAATCGAGCCTTGGAGACCATGTCACGAACAATACTAATCTCAAGTGGTCTTCCAAGAAATTTCTGGGGTGAATCCATTAATGCATCTTGCTATGTGATGAATCGAGCCATGCTTCGTCCACTTCTTGGAAAACTCCTTATGAATTGCTTAGAGGAGTTAAGCCCAGTTTCGCCCACTTACGCACCTTTGGATGCAAGTGCTATGTTCATAATAATGGCAAGGACAGTCTGGGAAAATTTGATCCAAGGGGTGATGTTGGCACTTTTGTAGGTTATTCCCCTCACAGTAAAGCCTATAAAGTGAACAACAAAAGGACGAGAAAAATTGAGGAAAGTGTGCATGTTGTGTTCGATGAAAACATGATGGGAGGCTCGATGATGGAAGATTTTGATTATGGTGATCAAGGGTATAATCTGGTTCAAGATGACTCACTTCCAGATGCCACAACACAAAAAGAATTGGTAGTCAATGACAATGCTGGTGTCACCGACTCAGATAGAACAGGAGAAAGGAGTCAAAATAAAAGTTCAAGTGATAGTGAGTCCGATGATGAGAAAACACCTAGAAGCCCAAGTCCGGAAAACTCTGAAGAAGACTCAGAGAGAACGCCTTAGACACAAGTCGGTGACTTGACAGATCTACAGGTCAGGAACTATCAACAGAAAAGTGCTTATCATGTCACTAACATCCTCACTGATTTCTCAAAGGGTGTGCAAACCAGATCTTCTCTGAATAATTTCTTTGCTTTCATCTCAATGTTTGAGCCTAAAAATGTCGAACACACATTGAAAGATTCGGATTGGGCCAGTGCCATGCAAGAGGAACTCCATCAGTTTGAAAGAAACAAGCTTTAGCATTTGGTCCCAAGGCCAAAGGGAAGATCTGTGATTGGAACACGATGGGTGTTCAGAAATAAGCTGGATGATGAAGAAAATGTGGTCAGAAACAAAGTAAAGCTAGTAGTTAAGGGATACAATCAGCAGGAGGGCATTGACTATGATGAAACGTTTGCTCCAATGGCTCGTCTTGAAGCTATTAGATTACTCATTTCCTATTCTGCTCATCATGGATTCAAGCTACAACAAATGGATGTTAAGACTGCATTCTTGAATGGATATCTAAAAGAAGAAGTATATGTTGAACAAACTCCGGGTTTTGAGGATGTCGCCCACCCGGATCATGTTTATAAGCTGGACGAAGCTCTTTATGGATTGAAGCAAGCCCCGCGTGCTTGGTATGATCGTTTGTCACAGTTCTTGATTCAACATGGTTATGTTCGAGGTGTGGTTGATAAGACTCTGTTCTTGTTGAAGGAAGGAAGTCATACTCTGGTTGTTCAAGTCTATATCGATGACATCATCTTTGGTTCAACAGATGATAAGTTAGTAAAGAAGTTCGCTGACCTCATGTCTAATGAGTTTGAAATGAGCATGGTCGGTGAACTCAAGTTCTTTTTAGGACTTCAAGTTGTGTAAGGTGAGGATGGGACACGAGTTCATCAACAAAAGTATCTTAGAGAATGTGTTAAAAAGTTTGGCCTTGAAAATGCTAAACCGTTTGATACTCCCATGTTGCCGACTACCTCACTTGGAAAAGATGATTAGGATCCAGAAGTTAATGCTACTATGTATCAGGGCATGATTGGATCATTGCTCTATCTTACAGCGAGCAGACCCGATATTGTGTTTGGAGTTTGCCTGTGTGCTAGATTTCAGGCTGATCCAAGAGAGTCCCACTTGAAAGCTGTTAAGAGAATCATTCGGTATCTTAAGGGGACTGTCAATCTCTATTTATGGTATCCAAGAGGATTTGATTTTGAGCTTGTCGGCTACACAGATGCTGATTTTGCAGGGAACCGGGTATATGGATTATATGGATATATGTGGTATATGGATTATATGGATATATGTGTTTTATATGATAGCTCTGAAATTTCCAGAGTTGTTTGCACAGAAAGTATGTTAACAGATGGCATATGATATATGGTTACATGATGCACTTGATTGAATAGCATATTGCAATGAGATTAAAAGGACTTGTGACTGTCTTGCCCTGAATTTGTATCACAGGACCTACGGGTCATACAGGATCTTCGGATCAATACAGGATCTACGGGTCATAATTCTTACAAGGACCATAAGAGTCCATATACAGTAAACCCGGGGCAGATTCAGGCTTGAACAGTTCACAGAATAATGAATCGGATACATCAGCATTTGCATTTGCATAGTAAATTCATATATGACATATATAATATGTATGAATATGGACATGGACTAAATGTTTGACTCTGTGTGAATTAATTGATGATGGTTTATATTCACCGAGTATGCGACTCATGTAAATCGCAAAACAATTTTTCAGGTTCAGCTAGTTCTTACTAACGTGTGTCAGTTTAGAGGTCACATTCATACAGGTCGGCCGACTAAAGCTCTAAGCAACCTTCTCCTCCTCATTTTGCATCATAGACATATGGCTTGTAATAGAAGCTAGAGTAATAGATGTTTCAGTATGAGAAGTAACGACATAGATGTGTGTGTGCAACCTTTTATGGTTGTTACTTTTTGCTTTGTGCTTCCATGGATAGTTGCTTATATGTGAATTATATGTTTATATGTGAAATAAGTTATTACAAAGTATACATCATAGGGTATAGGGGTATCATAGTTAGTTTGGTATCAGAGCAAGGTTATGATTCTTTAGGGGCATTCTGCATTCATAAGCATATGTAATTGACATTAGATTTGCATTTAATTGAATAGGAACATGAAAATGCATGAGCATGATGCACAAAGGAGAGAATGTTCAGCCGTGCCACATCAGTCTATAGGAGCATCTCATACAGTACCACATGGGCATACATCTCATACACATGCACCAATAGAACAGGAAGTACAAGGACCAACTATGGGGTCTAGAGGCAGGAATTTCAAAGAGCTTCGTAAGTTGGGAGCAGTTGATTTCTATGGGACTACAGATCCTGCAGAGGCTGAGACATGGCTTAAGAGAACAGAGAGAGTATTCGGTATGATGAGATGCACAGAAGAGGAAAGGTTTGATTTCTCAGTATCACTTCTACAGGGGGATGCTTTTGACTGGTGGGAAACTGTTTTATCTACTATAGTACAGTGTCCAGTACTTACATGGGAAGATTTTCTCACTGTTTTCAAAGATAAGTATATGCCAGAGGTATATCAGGATGCAAAACAGAATGAGTTTTTATCTCTCAAGCAAGGAAATATGTCTGTGGCTGAGTATGAAGTTAAGTTTACCCAACTATCGCATTATGCACCTGCTAATGTGGCAACAGAGAGAGATAGATGCAGGCGTTTTGAGGATGGATTATCCTATAATATCCGGAGTAAGATTACACCATGGGATCTTCTTACTTTTACAAATTTGCGTACTGCAGCAATTAGAGCAGAGACACTGTTAAAGGAAAGGCAAACATTCTTCCAAAAGCAAAAGAGGGAATCATCAGTTCTTATGGGTGAGTCGAGTGGAAGGCCATCTAAACGTCAGAGTTTTTCCTCTCCAACACCAACATTTGGCAGAGGTGGCTCAAATAGTCAAAGAGGTGGACACACCTCGACTTTTGGACGTGGTGGTGATAGAGGACCAGGGATGACAGTACAGACACGACCTATGTGTACTTATTGTTGTCGATCTCATATGGGAGAGTGTCGAGTATTAACTGGAGGGTGTTTTACCTGTGGACAACAAGGTCACTTCTACAAAGAATGTCCAGTTAGATCGAGAACTGAAGGAGCAACATCTGAAACCACTGTACAAAATGTTCAATCAGAAGCACCGGTATGGAGTTTTGGTAGAGGTCGTGGAAGAGGTCAGAACATGAATACCACTGCTAGTAGAGGAAGACAACAAACACAGGAATCTTGACCACAAGGTCAGGCTCGAGTTTTTGCTATGTCACAACAGGAAGCATCCAAAGCACCTGAGGTTATTACTGGTAAACTTTATTTACATAATCTTGAAATACATACATTAATAGATGTAGGATCTACTCATTCATTCATATCATCTACCATAACCTCTCAAGTGCATAAGAAACCTGAACCCTTAGATTACAGTTTAGGAGTAGAGACTCCTTTGGGGCAAATAGTAAAGGTACATACAGTATATCGAGATAGTATAATACGAGTGGATTCAGTAGAGTTACCAGCTGATCTGATCTTGCTATTCTTGTATGAGTTTGATGTTATTTTGGGCATGGACTGGTTGTCAAGACATCATGCTAAAGTAGATTGTTATACCAAAGAAGTGGTGATAGAATCGCTTGGGAAATCTAGAGTGATTTTCTATGGTGATAGACAAATGGTTCCCACTTGCCTACTATCTGCAACAACAACTTTTTGCATGATCAGAGAGGGATGTGAGGAATATCTGGCCCATGTAATAGGCCGTGTTGAATGTGATGAGGTTGGAGATATTCCAATTGTTAAAGATTTTTCAGATGTGTTTCCAAAGGATCTCCCAGGATTGCCACCTGATAGGGAGATAGAGTTTACTATGGAGTTAATGCCAGGTACTGCACCGATTTCTATTCCTCCATATCGTATGGCTCCATTGGAGTTACAAGAACTGAAGAAATAGTTACAAGAGTTGTTAGATAAAGGGTTTATTAGGGCTAGTGTATCACCTTGGGGTGCACCAGTTCTATTTGTTAAAAAGAAAGATGGTACCTTACGGCTATGCATAGATTACAGAAAGTTGAATCAGGTAACAGTGAAGAATAAGTATCCATTGCCAAGGATAGATGATTTGTTTGATCAACTTCAAGGTGCAAAGGTATTTTCAAAGATAGACCTTCGATAAGAATACCATCAATTGAAGATAGCTAAAGATGACATTACCAAGACAACATTTAGGACTCGATATGGGCATTATGAGTTTCTGGTAATGCTATTTGGTTTGACTAATGCATCAGCAGCATTTATGGCTTTGATGAACAAGGTGTTTCAACCTTTTCTAGACAGATTTGTGATCGTCTTTATTGATGATATATTGGTATATTCACGAAGTAAAGAGGAGCATGCTGATCATTTGTGTACCGTGCTACAAGTCTTGAGGGAAAAACAGGTATATGCTAAACTGAGTAAGTGTGAATTCTGGTTGGATCATGTGGTATTTTTAGGACACATAATATCTGGAAGAGGTATAGAGGTTGATCCTAAGAAGGTTAAAGCGGTGGTAAATTGGAAAGCACCAACTACAGTTACAAAAGTTCGTAGTTTTCTTGGGATGGCTGGATACTACAGACGACTCGTTGAAGGATTCTCTATTGTAGCTGCACCACTCACTAAATTGTTGCGAAAGAATGCCCCATTCCACTGGAATTCTGCGTGCCAACAAAGCTTTGATGAGTTAAAGCACCGTCTCACTACATCACCAATACTGACAATTCCTACAAGTACAAGAGGGTTTGTTGTTTACACTGATGCTTCATATCAGGGTCTTGGTTGTGTTTTGATGTTGAATGGAAAAGTAATTGCTTATGCGTCAAGACAATTACGACCACATGAGGTTTCTTATCCTGTACATGATTTAGAGCTGGCAGCAGTAGTTTTTGCCCTAAAGATTTGGCGTCATTATCTATATGGAGAAACATTCCAAATCTTTACAGATCATAAGAGTTTGAAGTATTTGATGAGCCAAAAGGAATTGAACATGCGGAAGAGGCGCTGGATGGAACTACTGAAAGATTATGATTGTACAATCGAGTATCATCCGGGAAAGGCCAAATTTGTAGCAGATGCTTTGAGTCGAAAGTCAAGTGGTATGATGGCCAATAAGCACATGACTTCATTGTCAGATTTGATTGCTTTGCGAGGTCTAAATGCTAGACTATAGTTTGACACAGATGGAGTATTGATTGTAACGTTGGAAATTCGGCCAATGTTGAGACAGAAAATTAAAGATGCACAAGTAAGAGATGAAAAGTTGGCAGAAATTATTGAACAGGTGCAACAAGGTAAAGATATGCCATTTGTTATTCAGGATGGCACATTGATGTTTGGCACCAGATTATGTGCACCTAATGTTGATGATCTGAGACGGGAAATTTTAGATGAGGCACATAATGCATCATATGCTATGCACCCTGGCACAACAAAGATGTATCATACCTTAAGACAACATTATTGGTGGCCAAGGATGAAGAAGGAGGTTGCTGAATTTGTTTCTAAATGTCTTACTTGTCAACAAGTCAAAGCAGAACACCAAGCACCTACAGGTATGTTGAAACCTTTATCTATTCTTGTCTGGAAATGGGAGCGGATTACGATGGATTTTGTTGTGGGATTACCACGAACACAAAAAGGAAATGATGCTATCTGGGTGATTATTGATAGATTGACTAAGTCAGCACATTTCTTGCCTATACGTTGGGGTTGTTCATTGGATCAATTGGCAGAGATATACATGAAGGAAATTGTCCGACTTCATGGAATACCAGTGTCCATTGTATCAGACAGAGATCCTAGATTTACTTCTCATTTTTGGGAAAGTTTTCAAACAATTATGGGGACCAAATTGCATTTCAGTACAGCTTATCACCCTCAGACAGATGGACAGTCAGAGAGGACTATACAGACCTTAGAAGAAATGCTTCGTGCTTGTGTCATTGAGTTTCAAGGTTCATGGGATAGGTATATTCCACTGATGGAATTTGCTTACAATAATCAATTTCAAAACAGCATTGGGATGGCACCATATGAGGCATTGTATGGAAGGAAATGTCGAAGTCCTTTCTATTGGGATAAAGACGGTGTAGAAATTTTAGAAGGGCCAGAGATTATACAAGATACAGTTGATAAGATTGATATTGTAAAGAACAAAATGAAGGCGGCACATGACAGACAAAAGAGCTATTTTGATCAGCATCGCAAGGAAATGGAATATCAGGTTGGTGATAAAGTATTCTTACGAGTTTCTCCATGAAAAGGTGTCATGAGATTTGGTAACAAAGGAAAACTGAGTCCTCGGTATATTGGGTC
This sequence comes from Fallopia convolvulus, assembly GCA_964016875.1. Classification (NCBI taxonomy): domain Eukaryota; kingdom Viridiplantae; phylum Streptophyta; class Magnoliopsida; order Caryophyllales; family Polygonaceae; genus Fallopia; species Fallopia convolvulus. The sequence continues at coordinate 48,758,230 of OZ024729.1, forward strand.
ATATAACATCATAGAGAAGGTGGGACCGTTGGCATACAGATTAGCATTACCTTCGGAATTCGCTCAGATTCATAATGTCTTCCATGTTAGTATGTTACGACGGTATCGATCTGACCCATCACATGTGCTCAAAGATTCAGAAGTACAACTTGCAAAGAATTTGAGCTACATAGAGGAACCAGTCATGATAGTGGATTACAGAATCAAACAGTTGCGGAATAGGGAGATTCCGATGGTTAAAGTGATTTGGAAGAATCATGGTTTAGAGGAATCCACTTGGGAAACTGAAGATAAGATGAGAAAGTCATATCCGCATTTGTTTAATGGTAATTGATTCCCTATCATCCTGCATCATATGAAGAGATAGTGAATTTTGAGGACAAAATTCTTATAGAGTGGGAGGATTGTAACATCCCCGACCAAAGTGCATACGTCATTTTGCATTCACACCATATTAATAGCATATGCATAGCATATTGGCATGACATATAGTACATTTTTAAAAATAATATTTATTTTTGAATTAAGTTTATTATATTTTTAAAAGTTTTTAAGTAAAAATTAATTAATAATTAATTTAGGGTAAAGTTTATAGTAAAGAGGATTTGAGGGTGTAAACTGTAATTTTTATAAAAAAACTATCCAAATTTGACGACTTTGTCTCGGAACCGACTTTGCCTTACGTATATATATATGATTGATCTTTGGGTTTCTTCAAAGTTAAGGAGACATCAAAAAAAAGAAGGCAGAGAATTTTCGAGAGAAAAAAAAGAGACAAGTTTGATTTTGGTGGATTTGATCTCGTTTTGGTACAAGATCTCTTCTATCGGGTTTTAATCTTGAAGTATGATGTTCGTGTTTTTAGTATAGTTTTTAGTAGGTTTTCTTTATTTATTAGGTTTAGTTTTGATAAGTTTAGGTTTAGTTTGGTATGTTTTTGGGATAGTTTTGCATATTTTCATAGAAAGTATGGAAGCTACTCTATTTTGTGTATTTTGTAGGTTTTAGCAAGGAAAAGAGCTATATGGAGCTGAATTTGGAGCGCTACAGTGAAAGACAGAGGAATACAAAATTTGAAGAAGTCAATGTCAAGGTTTTACGAGTTGAAGTGCAGAAGAAACCAAGCCCAGGCTCGTTAACGAGGCTATAAGGGCTCGTTAACAAGGCCACGTGATAAGAAATTTCGAGGGTTGACTTTGTAACTCACCGATCCTGTGCGGGAAATTATTTCCGTGTCGGTAGAGTATCTTTTTATAATTTTTAGGGTTATTATATTATATTTTAGGTCTTGTCATCTTTTTAGATTTTGTTTCTATCTTTTTAGGATTTTATTTCTATCTTTTAGGAAAGTTTTTATCTTCTAGGCTTATTAGTTTTTAGCTTTTTAGTATAAATAGCCCTCTTATTTAGCCTAGGAAGGAGGGGGGATCAATCATAGAGAAATCGAGCAGAGAAGAGAGAGAGCCGAGGAGAGGATTGGAGACGAGTCGTCGGGTCGGTGGACGAGAGTTACCGAGTTCGTTGATCAAGTATTTCGGTTCGGTATTTGTTTGTTTTCGGTTTCTTCTGATTTTCTGTGTAAGACGATATTTGTTATTTAATTTGAGTAGTAGTTTATTTTCAATGATTTCTTGTTTCGTAATCATGCTTAGTGAGTAGTCTTCTTTTCTAGGATCGGGGTTAAGCCCGGCATAGTTGAGTATATTTAACGAGTAAGATTGTGTATTGAATGCCTTTTATCTATTATTGAGATTGTTTGTTGTGTTTATACCGAGATGAAAGTTGAGGTAATTTGAGTTTTTAACTGGATTGAAAGAGAAAGTTAGTAACTTGAAGGCTGATATTGTTTGAATACGAAAGTTTCAAGCTTTAGATCCAAAACAAACAATTAAGTGAGTTAAGTTGCGAAAGTAGGTTAATTTGCTTCATGGTCAACGAAAGTTGATAATTCTATCTATTTAAAGGCATGATCTATTCTTCTTACGAGTTTATATGCTTGGCTATGTTGTGGTGTCCCTAGTCCTAGATCTTTGTTTTTATTTGAATTATTTTAAGTGAATTTCGCTGCTGAGTTACTTGGCTCGGTACCGAACTTGTGTAGGTCGTTAGTTGAGTTTTTTATGTACGGTGGTTCGTTAACGACCCTGACAACGTCGTTAACAAGGCTGCTTGTGTGTGTTTTTGTTTGATTTTGTTTGCTTTTTAGTAGTCGATAAACGAACAACCTTTCTTCCTGTGGAACGATCCTGACTTTGCTATACTCAGCGGGATCTTGACTTATAAATTTATTTGTTGTCAAGAAATACCCTCTCAACAAATTGGCGTCGTTGCCGGGGAAGCAACATGTTTGTTAGTTTATCTGTGGGTTCGGGAATAGCCCGACCCCGTTTTTGTTTTAAATTTTCGTTTTCTTTGTCTGTTTTCTCAGCGTATGCCGGTAGGACGACGAAGGCTCGAGTTTGACAACACTGGTTATTACTCAGAACCCGAACGTTCCCTGCACCGTAGACTCCGAGAATACCGGGCCATGGCCACACCAGAAGAGATGGCTCTTCAAATGGAAGACCTCCGAAATCAGATGGAGGCGTTGAAGACTGAGAAGGAAGGCGTTGCTGCTGAAGCTGAGCGTCAACGAGCTGCTAATGCTCGTCTACAAGAGGAGCTTGATGCCTATCCAAGGAATGCCAAACATTACATGCATCCAGAACTGAGGGTGCCAGAGTCCCGATTGTGCTTCCAGCGATAGAGAAACCCTTTGAGATCAAGTCTCAATTCATATCCTTGATTAAACGGGCTCAGTTTGAAGGGAAACCTAATGAGTGCCCTATGGAGCATATTAGAAACTTTATTGATTTATGTGACACCATAGCTGCTGAAGGTGTCTCACTTGAATATGTTCTGTTAAAAGCTTTTAGGTGGTCCCTTATTGGAAAGGCCCTGAGCTGGTTGGAGAGCCTACCTTCTAAGTCTATCAGGACTTGGAAAGCTTTGTACGATCAATTTCTGACAAAGTTCTTCCCTCCTGCTAAGACGACGGAGTTGAGGAAACGCATCACCTCCTATCATCAGCTGCCTAATGAAACATTCTTTGAAACATGGGAAAGATTTAAAGAGATGCTTAGACAATGCCCCACTCATGGGCAGCCTTTATATGTTTTGCAAGAAATCTTTTTCCAGGGTATCAACGCGAAGACCAAGAACCGCATCAACACGCATACTGCGTGCGGTTTTATAGAGATGAATCCGACGGAGGCATGGGAACTGTTGGATAAGCTTTCCAATTAGGATGCCATGTATGGAACCCAATAGACTCCACAGCCTCAGAAACGTCTCTACATACCAAACCGAGACGAAGTTGATCCGGATGTTAAAAATCAATTCTTGCAAGATGAGGTCAACCGTCTGAAGAAGCAGGTAAGTTTTCTGAAATCCTCTCAATCATGTCAAGAATGTGGTTCTTCTGCACATAGTACTTCTGCTTGCACTAACATAGAGCAGGTTAGGGTTGCTGAGACAATAGCTGAGATGAATTATATGAGAGGACCATACAGGAACCAGCCTAGCTATAATGACTGGTCAAACAACTATCAGGCATGGGGCAATCAGAATACCAATCAAAACTATGCAATGCCTCCACCAGATAGACGACCTGCACCTTATCGACCTCCAGGCCATCAGGAGCCACCATCATGGGTTCAAGGATTAGAGGAAGGCATTAACGGCGTGACCAACAAAGTTAACGAAGTTCAAGCCAACCTGAACCAACAAAATAAAAGATGGGGAGAGTTCGATATATCGAAGAAGAGTATTGACTCCCAACTAGGGAACCTCGCTGTCCAGATTCCGAGACCACCAAGGCAACTCCCGGGACGCCCCGAGGAGAACCCTAGGGGACAAATCGCGGTAGTGTACCTTAGGAGCGGGAAGACATTACCGGAGAGAGTCCAAACTGAGGACAAGAAGGAAGAGGACGTCACCAAACAGCTCGTTAACGAGCCAGCGAGAGCAAATAGCGAGCCCCTATACCAAGGTGACGAGGCTCCAAGGGTATCTAACGACCCTAATCCAGGTAAGTCTACTACACCGAGCCTTCCTCTCTATCCCAGGGTAGTTAACGACCCCATCAGGGTCGGTAACGACCCGCCGAGCATACCTGACGACCCCAGTGTCGACCCGGTACTCCCACCTCTCGAGCCTAACTTGGTTCCGAGGATGGTGAAATCTCTTCCATTTCCAACTAAGAAATCTATGGACTCTACTGAGAGTAAGTTCAAGCGTTTCGTAAAGATTCTTCAGGGCATTAATATTTCCATCCCATTCGCTGAGGCCCTAAGCGAAATGCCGGCTTACACAAAGTTTTTGAAGGATATTCTTAGCAGGAAAAGATCCATTACAGAGCTGCAGGATGAAGTAAGATCAATAGCTCTACCGGAAAAGCTAGGAGGCCCAGGAAGATTTGCAATAACAATTGGCATAGGCAACCACAAGTTCAAAGCTTTATGTGATCTGGGCGCCAGTGCTAGTTTAGTTCCTCTCTCAATCTGGTCTAAAGCTAATATGGGACCACTAGAGCCGGTAGATATGAACCTGTACATGGCAGATGGATCATGCGTCAAGGCCACAGGAGTTGTGGACGACTATCCTATCCAAGTCGGGAAATTCTTTATACTAAATGATTTCATCGTCCTCGATATGCCTGAAGACCCTCATGTCCCCATAATTCTGGGGAGACCATTTTTAGCCACAGCAGGTGCAAGAGTAGATGTGCGAAAAGGACTCCTCACTTTTGATATTGGAGAGGAACGGGTAGAATTCAACTTGGATCAAAATGCCAACGACCCAATTGCAGTCGCACAAATCAAGTTGACTCAACCAGAACTCGATTCAGCCGTCCCTACCGAGCCTCATCGGCCAATCACCGAGTCAGACATGCACAAATACAACCAAGGTAAGCACTCTAACTATGAATCTGCTAAAAACGGTCATTCCTTATCTTTTATTCCTACACCATGCCCCATCATATGCACTACAGAGGAATCCAAACCACCTTGGATTTCGGATTTCACTAATCATAATGTAGGAATATCGGGCATATTGATAGAGAAAAAGGGGCCTAATTTAGCGACTCAGGCACACAGAAACTGCAAAAGTATGGGATACCTCAAGACCCCAACATAGCCACACAGGAGCCACCTTGAGTCAAAGGAGTATGTCGGGCAGACGACGTTAAAAATAGCGCTTACGGGAGGCAACCCGCTTTTTAGTATAGAATTAGATTTTTCTCTTTTTTTAGACTCTTTTTCTTAGCATTCTTTTGAGTTTTTTTAGTTTTTAGGATAGAAATTAGGATTTAATTTTGAGCTAACAAGATGCAGGAGAAGGGATCGAAAAATCACTCCAAGAGGCTACGGTGGCTCGTTAACGACTCACCTAGGGTCGTTAACGACCCGGTTCGGACGACCCGATTCGGCAAAACGGGCAGGTAAGTTCTTTTTTAACCTAATCTATCTTTTTTTTACTACCCTAGCTGCCACCCCTCTACCCCTTCCTATCCCTTCCCTATCCTATATAACCTTTCTACCCCTCCCAAATATCTTTCACTCTCAAATCCTTTCAAATCAAAAACTCAACCAAAAACCTTTGAAGATCCCTTCCCACCGATCGGAATCCCGCGCCAACCATTGCCGAGCAACCGTCGTTACCGAAGCCGGAAATCCCTCCCTTCACCATCGAAGATCCGAGGCTTTTGATAGCCCCCACCGAGCTCGTTACTCACCCAATTCCCAACCCCTTGTTCTTCAAATTTCTCGGTTCTCCGATATGTTTTCTAAACCCTAACTCGAAATTGCATGATTTATGATTTTTAGGGTAGAAATTTCATGTCTAGGATTGAGTTTATATAGAGGATCGGTTTTCATGATTAAATATTGCCCATGGTTGTGATTTTTGCTTCGTTTTTCTAGATCTAGAGAGGGATATTCATGTTGGATGTTTTATGGTGAGAAGTTAATTGTGAAAAGCATGAATTTTTTTCTTGTTCTAGTATCAAGCTACAAACTTTGCATGTCAAAATTTTGGGCAAAATTTAGCATGTTCGGGTTGGGTAATCGAGCAAGTATGGGGTGCGCATTTCCGATTGTGTGGCTAGTGAGGAGTATAGAGGATGCATGCTTGAATTTTGGCTTTATTTTAAAGTAGAGTAAACTCAGAAATCTGCGATCTGGTTCTCGGCGGATCGTTAACGACCCACCCAGGCTCGTTAACGACCCTGCATAATCTAAAAATTCAACAACCAGTCCAGATTCGTAAACGACCCAATTGGGTAGTTAACAAATAATTCCGAGGCTATTTCGAGACCAAGTATGGGGTCTCTTGCCTATCTATTTTGAGTAGATCTTATCTTGGAAAATTTTTGATTATTTTGTAGATCTCATGGCAAGTTCAAGTAGACCCACTACCCGAGCTCAGAAGAAGAGAAGGAACCAGAGGTCCCCATCTCCACCTCGCATGGACAACGTGATTTTGAGTACTCAAGGCCAAGTGCATCGATACCGTGCCATTCTAGAGAAGGACCACAACACTCGTTGGTTCTCGAAGTCTAGTGCTATCAACACGGGGATCTACACGGATGTCAAAGAAGCCTTCCTTATCCTTGGTGAATCCCATCTCCTGAAGAAGGAGAATTTACCACACTTTCCGGCCCTCACATCCGAGTTCTTGGCCACTCTAGAGACGAGCTTCCCGTCAAAGACTTCGGCGGGACGAATCCGGTTTCGGCTCGGTAACGTGAGTCGTGAGTTCACCATGGCAAAATTCAACGCAATCCTAGAGCTTCCAAATCCGTCTAGAGACTACAGTTCGACAGACTACAGAGTGACTAGGACATGAAGCTACATCACAGGAGAAGAACAATCCTCCACATCGGCATTATCTGGGGCAAGCATCATCAACCCCATCTTCAGGATCATTCTCCGAGTCCTAGCCGCTATGTTTTGGCCAAAGAGAGAGATAAACAGGCCAACAAGGACGGAAGTTGCTTGTCTCCGCACCATCCTTTTCGAGGAGCCCGGCCCCGTGAATTTTGGGTACGAATGGCTCTACTACGTCGAGAAATCAACCAAGTCCAAGGAGGTTTGGTGTGGCAACTTGGTTAGCCTTTTGGCTAAAAACCTTGGAGTTGACCTCACTCGCTACACACCGGCCCACGCTCAACTCCTCAACAAGAGCTATTGGTATAGCTCCGGTATTTTCATCCAAGCCGAAGGAGGATTCAAAGTTAAAGTTCAAGACCGCTTCGTTAGGCCCACCCTCGACAAGCTAGAGTTACTCTATGTACCAAATTGGTACGAGGCGTGGACGGGTCATGCTTACCCGTTAGAGCCTAAGCCGGAGGATGAGCTATCACTACGGCCGTGTGAGACAAGATTTTAGCGAGAGGAAGAAGCAATGGATGAAGATGAAGATGAAGATGAGGATACCGAGGTAATTGGCGACGACACTGAAGAAGCCGACACCGAGGGAGGAAATGAGGAGCTAAACCTCGAAGATGAAGACCTCGACACGGAAGTTTTGGGCACCAACGTCCTCGTTGAAGAGCCCACCAGGTTCGTTAACGACCATTTCCAACCTCCTCTCTACATCCCTAACGAGGCACCCAACTTCGTTAACGAGGTACCGAGAGCTTCTGTCGACCCACCACCAGCTCCTACAGATCCTCAGTCTTATGGACTCATGCCATACAATCCAGTGCTGTACCAAGACCATTTCCAGCCTCACTATCCACCACCCCCTCAGCCCGAGTACACAGGATCGAGTATACCACTACCATGGGCCGAGGATCTTTCTGCTCGGATGCAGCAACTCCACCTCCAGCAGGACCACATTCATCGGAGGATGGATAGATGGGAGACCGTCTATTCTGCTCGCATGTCGATGGAGGATGAGAGGCATCGTCAGAGAGAGGCGGATGATACTGAGCGTTGGAGGACAATGTACGATTTCATGGGTACCTTTGAGCACTACTTTCCTCCACCAAACCAGTGATTCAGCCTGAAGATGCAGTTTTCCTTGTTTTCCACTTTTGAGACTTTGTAAGTTTTGTTTTTCTTTTTTTTTTCTTATTTTTATCTTTCTTTGATTGTTTTCTTTTTCTAGTTTCTTTTCCTTCTTCTTATTTTTCTTACAGTGGGGACACTGTAATTTTAAGTATGGGGTGGGAGAAAGTAGAAAACTTGTTATCTTATGTGTTTATTTGTTTTAAGTAGTTTTGTTTCATAAAAAAATAGATAAAATAAATAAAAAGAGTTTTAGAATTAATAGATATCCCTTTCTTAGGTTCTATGATAGTAATTGTTAGCCTAATCATATAATTCCTTGCGAGCACGTCTTTAATAGTATAGCCGGAATCTTTAACTTGAAATGGTTTTTTAGAAGAAGATAGCATTTGATGAAATTGAGCACATATACTTTATAGCATAAGTGATGCAATCCAACAAAAAAAAATTGTTACCTAGTGAGGAATTTTTGGCCTTATAGGGAGAACATTAATAATTACCTCTTCTTTTCTTGTGTGATTTACTCTCTATATGTATATTATCTCTTGGAATTGTGATGGTTATCTATTTCTTGAGACCCGTATGGGATTTATAGTTCATTACTTGTGAAAATCATATGATGGAGAACTTATTTTTATGAGCCCTATTATTTCTTATCTACCTTTACATGATCCTTCTTTTGATAACCAATTCTAGCCTGAAGCCTTTTATTTTTAGCTCCACAAAATTTTCCCTAGCCGAGATAAGCTTGACCCTATCCGGGGATTAGGACTTAGATTGGAGAGGTATTTTGTTGAGTGCAAGAAAGAGGAGTGATATATATTGTTTGCTATGATTGAGGGATTATTAGGAAGGGTAGATTGGAAGTCTCTTGTTTTACTTGTAATAAGAAAAGATCTCTTGAGGAAAAAATGCACAAAATAAAGGTTGTTTGTTGAAGAAGAAAAAAATGATGGAAGAAAACACGATGAAGCTTGTTAACGACCTTGAAGTGGGCTCGTTAACGAGGCAGCGAAAAGAGAAGAAATAAGTTTGAAGTGTATATGTGCTTATAGACTAAATCAAGGATTCTTTTATTTCTTATGAGACTTTTTAGGATATGTTGGGTGAGTAAAATAAGTGTGCATAATAAGAGAAGTGAGTTTGGTATATGTTTTTTTTATGAGAGTTTTGGTATTATGTGAGATTTTAGGAGTCCTTGATTCCCGGATATTATTAGCACCACATAGCCAAAATATTTCCACGCCTTATTGTTATTACCAAGCCCCATTACAATCCGGCCGAATGAAAGCTTCTATGAAGTTTTTCATTGAGCCTAAGTTTCTCTTGATGATTTTTGCTTGTTTTGACAAATCTTGGGTGGAGAGTATTGGTGATATAAGTTCCAATTTCTATGAGTTTTTGCATATTGGATTGAGTTGAGAGTTGTTATTTATAAGCCCAAATACTTGAGAGTTGAGTGAAACACATTATATCCCTTGTGAGGTTGGATTGTATTTTCTTATGTCTATTTGGTGCATACATGTGTAATGATGTTAAGTATCTTTTGCTATATTTTTCTCATGTGTAGATGTTGCTTTTTGGAGGATGGCTATTTCTTGATGAGTATGTTTGTTTGGTTTTGGTTAAGTGTTTAGTAATTGCTTGAGGACAAGCAAGTCTAAGTATGGGGTATTTTGATGTTCGTGTTTTTAGTATAGTTTTTAGTAGGTTTTCTTTATTTATTAGGTTTAGTTTTGATAAGTTTAGGTTTAGTTTGGTATGTTTTTGGATAGTTTTGCATATTTTCATAGAAAGTATGGAAGCTACTCTATTTTGTGTATTTTGTAGGTTTTAGCAAGAAAAAGAGCTATATGGAGCTGAATTTGGAGCGCTACAGTGAAAGACAGAGGAATACAAATTTGAAGAAGTCAATGTCAAGGTTTTACGAGTTGAAGTGTAGAAGAAACCAAGCCCAGGCTCGTTAACGAGGTTGTAAGGGCTCGTTAACAAGGCCACGTGATAAGAAATTTCGAGGGTTGACTTTTGTAACTCACCGATCCTGTGCGGGAAATTATTTCCGTGTCGGTAGAGTATCTTTTTATAATTTTAGGGTTATTATATTATATTTTAGGTCTTGTCATCTTTTTAGATTTTTTCTATCTTTTTAGGATTTTATTTCTATCTTTTAGGAAAGTTTTTATCTTCTAGCCTTATTAGTTTTTAGCTTTTTAGTATAAATAGCCCTCTTATTTAGCCTAGGAAGGAGGGGGGATCGATCATAGAGAAATCGAGAAGAGAAGAGAGAGAGCCGAGGAGAGGATCGGAGACGAGTCGTCGGGTCGGTGGATGAGAGTTACCGAGTTCGTTGATCAAGTATTTCGGTTCGGTATTTGTTTGTTTTCGGTTTCTTCTGATTTTTTGTGTAAGACGATATTTGTTATTTAATTTGAGTAGTAATTTATTTTCAATGATTTCTTGTTTCGTAATCATGCTTAGTGAGTAGTGTTCTTTTCTAGGATCGGGGTTAAGCCCGGCATAGTTGAGTATGTTTAACGAGTAAGATTGTGTGTTGAATGCCTTTTATCTATTATTGAGATTGTTTGTTGTTTTTATACCGAGATGAAAGTTGAGGTAATTTGAGTTTTTAACTGGATTGAAAGAGAAAGTTAGTAACTTGAAGGTTGATATTGTTTGAATACGAAAGTTTCAAGCTTTAGATCCAAAACAAACAATTAAGTGAGTTAAGTTGCGAAAGTAGGTTAATTTGCTTCATGGTCAACGAAAGTTGATAATTCTATCTATTTAAAGGCATGATCTATTCTTCTTATGAGTTTATATGCTTGGCTATGTTGTGGTGTCCCTAGTCCTAGATCTTTGTTTTTATTTGAATTATTTTAAGTGAATTTCGCTGCTGAGTTACTTGGCTCGGTACCAAACTTGTGTAGGTCGTTAGTTGAGTTTTTTATGTACGGTGGTTCGTTAACGATCCTGACAACGTCGTTAACGAGGCTGCTTGTGTGTGTTTTTGTTTGATTTTGTTTGATTTTGTTTGCTTTTTAGTAGTCGATAAACGAACAACCTTGCTTCCTGTGGAACGATCCTGACTTCGCTATACTCAGCGGGGTCTTGACTTATAAATTTATTTGTTGTCAAGAAATACCCTCTCAACAAAGTACAAGCTTGATTTGGTAAGTTTTTAATTAGTTAATGGTTTATCTAGATTTTTCTAATTTTTCCAGATCTAGATCTACTGTTGATATTGATTCGAAAATCAGTCGATTTATAGTTCTTAGAGAGTGTTTTCGATATCGGATTTATATTCGGTAAAAGATTTTAGAGTATTTTTAGGGTTTCGTTTTGTAAGGATATTAGGGAGCCCTTTGACCAAGTTTTTCAAAAAGGTTTGAACTAGAAAAATGTTCTTTCATATATATATAGTTTATCGATGTCAAGTTTTAAAGGATTTGGAATTATGCATAAGAAGTTATAATGCATTTTGGCATTTCATTGCATTTGGGGTTAGAGTTTGTAAGAGTTAATAGCCTAATTTGCATTGGGTTACATATAGGAGCCCAAGAAATAGAACGTGGTCAGAGTCAAGGGGGAGAAATATAGTATCTGCCTTAAACAGGTGAGTATAGACCGGAGATTCAACCCTATGTGGTATATGGATATATATGAATATATGTGATATATGTGATATGGATATATCTGCTATATGAGCTATATGGATATATGTGGTATATGGATTATATGGATATATGTGTTTTATATGATAGCTCTGAAATTTCCAGAGTTGTTTGCACAAAAAGTATGTTAACAGATGTCATATGATATATGGTTACATGATGCACTTGATTGAATAGCATATTGCAATGAGATTAAAAGGACCTGTGACTGTCTTGCCCTGAATTTGTATCACAGGACCTACGGGTCATACAAGATCTTCGGATCATATAGGATCTTCGGATCAATACAGGATCTACGAGTCATAATTCTTACAGGGACCATAAGAGTCCATATACAGTAAACCCGGGGCAGATTCAGGCTTGAACAGTTCACAGAATAATGAATCGGATACATCAGCATTTGCATTTGCATAGTAAATTCATATATGACATATATAATATGTATGAATATGGACATGGACTAAATGTTTGACTCTGTGTGAAATAATTGATGATGGTTTATATTCACTGAGTATGCGACTCACGTAAATCGCAAAACAATTTTTTAGGTTCAGCTAGTTCTTACTGACGTGTGTCCGTTTAGAGGTCACATTCATACAGGTCGGCCGGCTGAAGCTCTAAGCAACCTTCTCCTCCTCATTTTGCATCATAGACATATGGCTTGTAATAGAAGCTAGAGTAATAGATGTTTCAGTATGAGAAGTAACGACATAGATGTGTGTGTGCAACCTTTTATGGTTGTTACTTTCTACTTTGCGCTTCCATGGATAGTTGCTTATATGTGAATTATATGTTTATATGTGAAATAAGTTATTACAAAGTATACGTCATAGGGTATAGGGGTGTCACAGAGATAAGGCACCACTTTCTTCGAGATTGTGTAGAAAAAGGCATGGTCACTATGGAATTTTGTAGAACAAGTGATCAAAGAGCAGACATCTTTACAAAGGCCTTAAATCGTGAACCCTTTGAACAACTCCGCATGGAATTAGGTATGATCTCTCTTCAATGATCTATTTCCCTACATGAATTTTATCGATGATTGGCTAGAATTGATTGCTTTGCATATGTTTTGAATTCATGCTTTTATAAGTGTAAATCTTAGCATTCTTGATAGACATCATGTTTAGGAAACCCCATGCATTTGACTTGTCGGTGACTTTTACTACATTCAGTATGTGTATAACCTTTTTGAGCTCTTTGTTTCAGCCCAAAAGAATCAACTTGATGATCCTAACCCACATTACAAGCCCAAATGATGGTTGATTCTAAAGCCTGTCCCTGACCTATCATGTTTTGAGAGTCTCTATGAGCCACATTTGATCTTTCTTTATAAAACAGAGACTTATCATCATGATCGACAAATCCTCAAAAATAAAGCTTGTTACTTGGTTTGCTTTGGCACTCCCTATGCAACCCCAACACCAAGTAAGTTCTTTAAGAGAAAGTCACGAAGTGTGTAAAAGTCAAGGACATATGAAAACAGCAGTTTTATGATAGACGTCGCCGACTTGATCAAGGTCAGTGACTGTGTGTTTCGGCGCGAGAAAACGATCATGGCTTAACAGTATCTTTTGAACTTGGAAAGTTTTTCAAAAAGGAGGAAAGAGAAGATCTTGTGATTTGACAACTTCCTTAATGATGGAAGTGCACTTCTTTATTATGCCCCAACTGTCAAGACAAAAGGTACACTTTCTCAAGTCTTCCTTTCTCTCTCTCGACTTCTAATCTCTCTCTCTCTCGAACTCAAACCCTCGAACCTTCAAACCTCTCCAATGGCGTCTCCCTCCAACAACTCAAACCTCCCCACTTCTCCCAAAACCCAAACCGAAAGTCCAGAATTGGCAAAGAAGAAGATTCTCGCTCTTTTTGGTGATGATTTTCTTCGAGCTCTTCTGTCTGGGCAATCGTCTTCCTCAACCGTTCACCCAACCGGCATTGAAATACCATCTCTGAAACCCACTTCTTCACAAAACCAAAATCCGAACCCCTCTCCTCCAACATCAACTCCCTCATCTCCTATTCCCACTGAAAAATCTCAAAACCCTCCATCCCCACAAATTGGAACCGAAACCCTAACCCTTTCACCGAAATCTGGAATACTGCGCCAAACGGCGCAACCGGTGGTTATTCCAGAAACCGGTGACTCCTCTACACCCAAACCCTCTCAACGAGAGAATGTAGAGGAAGAGAGAGTGAAGACTCCAAATTTGGAGTCAATGGATTTTGAGAAAACAGAAAAGGTTGTCGAGTCGTTCGTGGAAGAAGAAGAAGAAGAGGCTATGGAGGTTGGAATGGAAGGCACACAAGAACTTGCTAGAACAAAGGGGAACCAACGACTATCTCCTGGTGATCAAGCAAAGGCTGTCAATGACTCTCCAAAAGTCATTGACACAGATGCTGGTATGGAGGATGACGACAAGGTATCTAACAAGGAAGTCTCCCAAAAAGAACAAATCAAAACTTTTGAAGAAGGTACTCGTTCTGATCCTATCGTAGTTTCTAAGAAATCTAAGTTTGGTGATTCTGGCAAGAAAAATTTAGAGAAAGATCTGTTTGGAGATGATTCTGAGTTGCTCAAGGAGGATGAAATTGAAATGCCTCCTCCTTTTCGCCCTAAAACCAGATCATCAAGCGCTAGAGCCACGGCTGTGGCTCTTAAAGCCAAAAAGGGCAAGGGGTTGGAAACCCCTGAGGCTGCATCAGAGGGAGGTGACCCTTCTTTCTCTGAGAAGGTCACTAGGAAGAAAAGGGGGAGATCTCCAAAATCTATTGTTGGGTCTAGCAAAAAGATAAGGAAGTCTAGTATGATTGTTGACATGACTTCTAGGGAGTTTACTAAGGATTTACTGTGGGAGGAAAACTTCTTAAAAGAGTTCAAACTGATTAAGGTTACTGACTGGCTGAAGAAGCAAAAATGGGATAAATTAGTGCAAGGGGAGCATGAGTACAACCCGCAGATGATTAAGATGTTTTATGAGTCCCTAGTGATTGAGGATATAGGGAACATGACTATAGGGAGGTACATGGTTGATAAGAAGACGTACTCCTTCACTAGAAAGGATGTCAGTGGCATCTTGGAGATACCTCATGAAGGTTTTGCTGAGTACTTCAAAGGAGCTTGGCCTGAAGGGGTCGATGACCGTGAGATTATCAGAACTGTCACTGACAGTGATGATAATTTCACCAGTCCCTACCCGGTCAACAAGATGGGAATTGAGAAGAAGGTGATGTTCAATTACCTCATCAACAACTTGCTCCCAAGAGAACTCAAAAGGAATGTTGCCTCTATTCAAGATCTATTGGTCATGGACAAGATTATCAAGGGAAAGAAGGTGAACATGCCTCGTCTGATGATGCTTCACATGAAGCATGTGCTCGAAACTACTAAACATGCGCTTCCTTACGACATGTTGATTGCTTTGATGATGGCTGAGCACAAGGTATATGTGGATGGTGGTGACGTCCTCAACACCAGGGTTCTCAACAAGGAAATGATCAAGAAGTTTGGTTTGAACTGGGTTGATGGACAATGGGTGTCAAAGACTTCTGAGGTCAGTGACAAGGATCGCCAGGAAGAGGGAATAAAATCTGCTCAAGCGAACGATGAATTGAAAGATATCAGGGAGCAAAATATGATTCTGAAGGAGATGCTTGAGAAACTTCAAAGCATGGTTGGCAATGTGCTTTCAAAGCTTAGTGCAACAGAGGATCGGCTCAATGACTTTGGAGCCTGATGTCAGTGACTGTCGCACACTCATGGCCTCCTCTACCCCTCTCTTTCTACCCTTTCCACATTATCTCTCCAGTTTAAAAGACTTTTTCGTTTAGTTCGATTTGGTTGTAATGCATTTCTGGATTGTTTTGTTTTTGCATCGTACATTATCGTTTGGTATGGTGGATGACTATATATGCTTGTTTTGATATTATGTTTTAAGTTTCTATATTTGCCTCTGATTTCTTCTCTTGTTTTAGCAATCTTTTTGATGATGCCAAAAAGGGGAATTAACCGGGGGAATATATTTATCAAGGGGGATCAAAATACTGAAATCATGCAGTTACTAAACTTAGGGGGAACTTTTTATGGTTTTTTTTTACTTTGCTCTTTTTACTGTGATTATGGTTTTTGTATGCTGCATAGTTTATCTGAACAGGTTGTTTGTCACCATCAAAAAGGGGGAATTTTTTATAAGATAGAGTTTTGATGGTTCCAGAGTCAGTGACTTCGAGTTGGCAAGTCGAGTCGATGACTTGGCCAAGTCACTAACATGACCAGCTGGCGAAGTAATCTATTTAAGGAAGGAACGCACAGCTTATGTGCGTGTATTTGGAGACAGATGCATCATTCTATTTTATGAGAAAATCATCACAAAAGAGTGCTAAAATCAAGATAAAGACGATTTGATTCTCCTAGAATATTTCTTAGTGTGTGTAAATGTATATTTGGAAAGATTTGTAAAAGATTGAGTGTGTATTGTTTCCCTAACCGAATGGGAGATAATACACACGAGATCTCTCTTACCTTAGATTAAATACTCTAGTGTTTAGGTTAGTGGTAAGACTTTTGAGCGTCATTTCAATATTGTGTGTAAGAAAGAAAGAGCAAAGTTGTGCGTGAGATTCGTACAAGTGGTGTGTCGAGAGATCTTAGGCATAGCGTGAGATTGAGAGTGTAAGTGCAATGGTAGAGCGTGGTTCAAGGGTGTGGGATTCATTCTTGTACATGTGAGAGCTTTGTAAACACTCAAGAAATCAATAGAGCGAGTCTAAGGACTCTTGAAATCCGACCAAGTGAGAAACTTGGAAGGGAGTGGTTTTTGTCCAAGTAAATTAGTTGGTTTACGAGGAGTTTCCACTATACATCGCTTGTCATTGACTGCTGGTAACGTTTTGTTTTACTGTCTAATTATTCCGCTGCTTTATTACTCAAAGTCGACGACTTCGCAGGAGTCACCGACTCGTTTAAGTACTAACTATCCTACAAACCCTTTTGCCACCAACCTAGCATTAAAGCGTTCAACTTCCCCATTTGGCTTAAATTTTTATTTTGTATACCCATTTGGAACTTGTTGCTTTATTAGCCTTTGGAAGTTGCACTAGGTTCCGGGTGTGATTAGTTTTAAGAGCACACAATTCAATTTCCATTGCTTTGACCCAATTTTGGTTCTAATTTAGCTTGTTCAAAGGATGCAGACATTAAATAATAGAGAAGACATTAAATAAGGATTGCACATAATCTATTGAGTAATTCTATAGATCATTTCAGCTAACCACATAAAACACTTATGAGAATTAGGGGTGGGAAAAAAAACCGTAACCGAAAAACCGACAAACCGATCACTTTTCACGGATAACCGAACCGAATTTTTTTTTAAGCGGTTACGGTTAACCGACCGATACTTTTAACGGTTCAACGGTTCGGATACGGTTATCAATATTTTCACGGGCGGTTAACCGAAGAACCGATAATATTTTTAATATATATTATATGTTTTTAAAAAGGGAATAATATATCTAATTAGTTTTAGTTAAAAATATATGTATTTTACTAAATAATAAACTAACTAATAGCTATTATAAAAATAAATACTTGAACCAGTAAAATGTGATTGTGAAATCCTTTTAGAGAAACAAATACTCAGTTACTCACAAATCACAATGTGAGGTACTGAGAGCTTGGAGGCTGGATCCTGCTGGATTGCTGCATTGCTGCCTTGATTGAGGCTGGATCCTGCTGGATTTGTATTTTGCTGGAGGCTGGAGCCGGCTAATTCAGTTTTCTATTTTGCTGAATGCTGATTTGTATTTTGGTATATTTGCTTTGCCAAAACAAACTTGTATTTTGGTATATCTTTGATAGATTTGCTTCAGTTTGCTGAACTTTGTTTTGACATATTGTGTGATTTGTGTCAACGATTAAGTTAATTAGGTAATGATTGCTTTGTTTTACAACAGGTACATGGCTTATTAACTTAATAAGCCATGATTTTGCTGTCACTATTATGGTAAGAATTCATTGCTTATTTTAATAACTTAGTAATGATTGCTTTGCTGTCACGGTAAGAATTAAGCCAATTGTAAGAATTAATTGCTTATTAAAGTACTGATTGCTTTGTCACTTAATAAGCCATGATTCAGAGATTACTACTTATTTTAATAACTTAATATTAAGGTAATGGTTGATTGCTTTGTTTTACAACAGGTGTTGTACATGGCTTATTAAGTTTAAATACAAAAATTATTGTTAATTAGGTACGGTTTCACGGTTTCAGCATGTACATGATTGACAAAATTATAATAAAGCGGTTAACCGACAAACCGTACCGAGTTTCACGGTTAACCGTTAACGGTTAACCGGTAACGAACGGTACGGTTATGGTTATTGAAATTTACTAACCGAAGTTCCGGTTAACCGATGTCCGGTTAACCGAAACTCCGGTTAACCACCCGTGCCCACCCCTAATGAGAATAAATCATTACATGCATCAACAAGTTCATTGGTAACTCTTCTGGTTGGTAAGTTCCCATGAACCTAGTCATCTAAACATCTAGAAGGTCTCATAACTCTGGTTAGTCTCTTGGCAATTGGATATATATTTGTTACATTTAGTTCATTGGGAGGAGAAGTAAAAGGCATGTCTAGCCTCTTTGTACTGTCATTTTATGGTGCATTCATCTCCAAGACATGCTCTTCACATTCAAGTATATTAAAACATCACCTTTGGTATACTCTTTGCCAAGAGCAAGATCAATTTGATCATCAAATCTTAGTGATACAATTGGTAGCTAATAGTTAGGCTCACTATTCTTGGCTTGTGATGTCTCCTTAAAAGGGGAAATCTTCTATTTGAAAATCACATGCCTTGCAATTATGACTTGTTTAGTGGTCATATCATATAACTTGTAAGCTTTTTGATTCAGGGGTTATCCTAAGAAAACATACTTCCTCAAAGTGTAATCAAATTTACTTCTTTGATTCTTTAGAATCAATGTAACATAAAAAAAACAATGACCTGTAAATGAACATAATCAGGTGGCTGGTGATACAAAAGCTCAAATGGTGTTTTCCATTCTAAAACAAAAAAGGGCCTTAGGTTGATAATGTGGGTTGCACTGAGCACACAATCTACCCAAAATCTTTGTGGAAAGTTTGCATTCAATCTCATGGCCCTTGTTGTCTCAATCAAGTGTCAATGCTTTCTTTCAATTCTTCCATTTTACTCTAGAACCCTTGAGGTTGACCTTTGATGAACTATTTCCTTTTTTTTAGAACAAATCAAAAAGATCTCTACTAATAGATTCTATCCCATTGTCTAACCTTACACATTTCACCTATGTATCAAACTGCGTGCTAAAATATTGTAAGTATTGAGCCAAAATTCTATGAACTTTGCTCCTTGCTATTTATTAGGAAGGTCCAAGTGGCCCTTAAGTAATCCTCAACAAATGTGAGGAAGTATTTTGCTCCACCATATGTTGGTGTTTTGTATAGACCTCATAGATCCACATGTATCATCTCAAATATATTGGAAGTAACAAAAAACTTGTTGTAAAATGCAAATTATGGTGCTTGGATAGATCACAAACATCACAATTATACTACTTTAAACTGGAATAGTCATACACTTTCAAGTATTTCATCTTGCCTAAAGATAAATGTCCTAGTTTGGCATGTAACAGATAAAAAACATTATCCTTATTACATACTGAATTTATCAAACATGGAAACAAATTGTCGTTTTGGATAACATTAAATTGATGTTCCTTGACCTTTTCTTCTTATTTGTACTCTCAAGAGTGGCTTTTAATTTATTATGAGCCACATCAAACTTGTATAATCCTCCTTCCTTACTTCCATTAGCTACAACCTTCTTAGTCATAAGGTCTTGTAGTTCACATCTATTTTGCCCAAACACAAAAATGTCAGTTCCACCAGTCATTAATCTTGATACAAAAATCAGATTGTGTTTAAAGCAAGGTAAATATAGCACATTTGTCTGACGTAACACGGATTACAACTGTATAGTTCCACAAAACTTTACTAGCAAAATATATCCATTTGGAAGATCTATTTTTATGGGATGACTTAATTTTCTCAAGTCATTAAAAAAACTTTTATCATAAGTAACATGGTTAGTGGAACCTGAGTCCACTATCCATGTGCATTGAGTCAATGACTAGTGTTCAAATTCAACTCATGATATGACAAGGCTGTTTTACCTGCAAAATTGATTGTATTTCCCGCACCATGAGAATTTGTTCGTGCTTCTTCCTTCATTTCCCTTAGTACCTCTTGAACCATTGCATTGATCAAGGCAAGATCCCCTTTGTTGTTGTCCTTCTCTTTTGAATTAAGTGGTGTGTTGTACATTTGCCATCATCTTCCTTGAATTTTCTAATCTTGTTCTCTTCCATCATTATGGGTACCCAACCAATTTGAAATAAGTTTCTTTTACATGCCCATTTTCTGGGCAATAGGCACAATGTTTGTCAAACTTCGCCTTCTTTGAAGTATTTGGTGAAGTCTTTGTTCATATCCATGCCTTGGTTGTTTCTAGTGTTGTCTCCATATCCATAACTTTGATTTCCTCCATTACCTGTGTAGTTTCCATCAAAGTTCTTGTTTTGCCTAGCATTTCTAGTTTTGTAATAGCAAGAGTATCATGAGTTTGAGACAAGTTCCCAGTGATCTCCTTTTGCCTTTCAGTCTACATCACCATATAAAATGCTCTATTGATAGTAGGCAAAGGGTTAGTAGACAAAATAGTGTTTCTAACACTCTCAAATTAGTCATAAAAACCCATTAGAAATTGCATTAGTTTGACGGTTGACTCCTTATCAACTACCTCTTCATGAGAGCACAACCACATTATGTAAAAGCCCAACAATTGCATATAGGAGTCCCATCAATGGTTTGCAACTCACCCATACCTTTTTTAACTTAGTGTAATAACTAGCAACACTCAAGTTCTCTTATCTTATGTTGCTTAGCTCTTGTTGTTGCTGGTAAATCAAGGGAGCATTTGACTCCACATATCTCTCCTTGAGCTCACTCCATAGCTCTTGAGCACTCGACACGTACATAAAGTTTTGGGAAATTTCACTTACCATGAAATTTATGATCCAACTCATGACCATGTAGTTGTACTTTTCCCACTTATCATATTCTTTTGAGTCTCTATCTGGTTTCTCAAGACTCCCATTTACCCTAATTTCATATTAACCCAAAAGAAAATTTAACATTCCTACTCCAACTTTGATAATTTGATCCATCAAAATGTGCAGAGACTACATGCATCCTTAGAGTGTCCAAATACCTCTGGCCCTAGCTCGAAAAGGATTTGCTCAAAAGTCACCACTTCTAGTCACCAATTCTCTATCGTTGGCATACATCGTGATGGCTCTATTCAGCATGAGTAGTTGGATTACAATAACCTACTAATTGCTTCATTGGACCTCAACTTGGAAGCTTTGATACCATGTGAAGCTATGTAAATAGCTAAATCAATGAGTAAGGCAACAAACTGAATGAAGAATAGAGAATTGACAAACAAAATGAGCTCAAAAGTTTCTTGTTACTTGGAACATAAAGAGCCACCAAGCCTAGGGTATATATTTCAGTAAATATTGATAGAGATAAAGAAAGGCAAATGAAATAGTGCCTTAGATAGTCTTTATTACAAGAGAAAACCAGGCAAGGGTCAAAATAGAAATAAAGAGAATCGGAATCGGGTTCCTCCAATTGGGTTCCTGACTTCTTGGCTAGTGTAATCTACGGTTATTGACCCATAAAAAAGCTTGTATTGAACTTACATCTTACGTGCGTTTAGATTACACATTATAGTACATTATATATAGGTTAATTCACATGGATATGAAGCTTATCCTAAAAACTATAAACAAATGAGAATCCTTGGATTTGAGGGAGGAGTGAGTATGATTACAAAGAGATAGGGGCAAAATAATATTTAGTATTTTTTTTAAAAATATTTATTTGTTTATTGTTTTTTCGCTTCTTTTGCCAAAATCATGATGTTTAACGTTTTACATTATGTTCACATATTTATACACATGTTCAAACTATTACAAGGCATATCATCTTAAAAGTTCAAAGATTTTATCATGCATTTACATATATTATAACTATGTTCACATGTTAGTGTTGTGTGTTCATGTTTTTTAGTTGTATGTTCAGGTTTGATTATATCATTTTACAAAAATTAAAACACTTCAAAAAGTAAAAAGCGTAAAAAATGATATTTTTTCCGCTTATTTTTGCCAGAAATATGACGTTTGAAATTTTACATTATGTTCACAAATTTTATGCACGTGTTCACATATAATCATCTTAAAAGTTAAGAGATTTTATCATACATTCACATATAATATTAGTTCATTTACATATTAGAGTTGTATGTTCATGTTTTATGATCATATGTTCGTACTCAATTTATATCATTGTATACATGTTAAAATGATTGAAAAAAGTTCAAAAATGTTAAAAAAAATATTATCGGAGAATCGAGATTCGTTTCTAATTACTAGGATAGAATTTGTTTTCATTTGAACCAATTCTTTATACGGGTGTAATGCAAAAAAATCATAATACAAAATCGCTGATTCTAATTGCATGCGATTTTTTAACTTCCTGCACCACACAATTAGTTTGTGTGGACAATCCGCACAATTAGTTTGTGTGGACAAAAAAAGGGGTCGCAAGCCCATTGAGTGAAAGCCCACGCATTTAGGTTTGGTTCCACGCAAAAGCTCTGCTGATAGCCGATAGCTGTTTCTCCGGTGGTATCTATCATGGCGAAAACCAGGGGTGGGCTTAAAATAGGCGGCGGCGGCGGTTATCCGATAGCCGGGCGAGTTAGGGGAGCGGAAAGGGGTGCGATGGTTCGTGGCATTGTGGGTTGCGAGGATTCGATTACAAACTTGAGCGAGAGAAGTGGGGATGATGGCGTCGGCGACGCGTCTACGGTGGTTGCGCCTAGTGGTGGTGGCGACGCGTCTACGGTGGTGGCTCCGAGTGGTGGTGGCGACGGTCGACCAGTTTCGGCAGTGGTCGGTGGAGGCGGTAAATGGGGTCAATCTAAAGAGGTATGTGTTTGTCTGAGTACTGATTTTTATTGAATTATGTTGATGAAGAAGATGAAAAAGTGTGTCTGTATATTAGATTTGTATAAGTTGTGGATGATAAACATTTAGTTTAATGGCGTGTTGTTTTCTCCTGTGGGCACGTCCTTTGATTCCTTGTATTCATTACTATGCTTTGCTAATCGGTATATATTCCTGTGGAATTTAATTGACTGTAGCAATTGAACTAAGAGGAATTGACTGTAGCAATTGAACAAAAATTCATAATACTACACCCATATAATTCCTGCCTTCACTATTTACCTGATCAGCAACTTTGTGCCTTCTCAGAATTCCTGTATTTTAGCTATTTTATCAAGGAAATTGATTCTGAATGCTGAAGAAACTTTAACACTCAATAAAACATTAACTATGACAAGAACATGATTCTTGTAACAACTAGACTTCAATAGTTCTCCAACTTACTAAGATATGATAACAAGAACTACTATGAAACAAAAGTAGTGGTCAGAATTCAAAACAGATTAGCTATCTCTGCTCAAACAGTAGATAACATTGTTATAACTACCATGACTCTATGTCTTTGGCAATGCTGAAACTACATCTCCAAGCACACCTAAGAAAAATCATTATAATCTACAGCCTATATAAAGGGATACTTCACAAAGAATAAACACTTTCAATTCAATATGCTGAATGAGAAAGCACTAGAAAGTCACACATGGAATTTGTTTTACATTGCAAACCATCTTTATCATTATAACTAAATTGCAGCCTAACCTATTAGGTTATTGCTTGTCCAATATTTAACTTTAAGCCCAAAAAAGTAAATGATTCAGTATAAAATTGCAAATGCAAGACAAAATGCACCATAGAATTTGTTTTGTCTTATTTTACTACATTTTTATGTTAATTTAATATAACTTGTTCATTAGTTTATACTTTGTTATTCGTACATAAGATATAAATATTTTTTTTGATGGCAAGATATAAATATATTAGTTTAATTATTAATGATTGAATTGGTTATCAAATCAGGATGTTCGGGCTGCTGTAGCTAGAGCACTTAAGAGGCCGGGTTCAAACTTGGAGAGAGACGGTGAGGGGAACAGGGATAGGTTTGCAGGCCGTGTTGTTAGTAGGTCGGCCCGAGAACGGGCCGACAAGGTGAGGGATAGGGTTTCGAGGCCGAAGGTTGCCCAGAGGGAGCATGTACCTCGACGGAACTTGATCCCACAGATAGACAAAGAGGATGTCCTGGCAGAAGATGTTATTGATGGGGGCATAGATATGGACCAGACTCCCGTTCGATTTTCGGGATCGCATGTGTTGGGTGTTGAGCAGACTCGCATCCGAGCCTATCATAGCTCTGACGGGCGATGTAGAGAGCACCGTTATGGACGTCGATCAGACTCCTATGCTGGTTTCTGGATTGGATGATTTGGGAGATGAGATGACTCACACCAGCACGCCCGGGTTAGTTACAGCTTCGACAAGTGGCATGGGGAGCACTGATTTTGGTGCTAACCAGACTCGCACTAGCCGTCCCGACCCTATCATGGCTTCGACCCCAGATCTTGGAGCTAACGAGACACCAGCCACTGCACGTGAGCCCGAGACTCCTGATCAAACAGAGTAGGTTGGTCCTCCGTTTCCTAGCGGACCGCGTTTTTTGGATCTCATTCCTAGCTACAAGACCCATGTGGCTCCTGAGATATGGAGCTAAACATTGGCTATCATCGCAGCTACCGAGGATGGCGAAATAGATGAGGTCTCACCTCTAGAGTCGATGGCGAAGCTTTTGAAGGCCTACACACGGCCAACTTATCATTGGAGAGACCTGCAAAAATACAAGGATTCAGTTCATGGTGGATGGTGGGATTTGGTTGGTCGTAGTGGTCTTTAGGCGATCGATTTGGATTATGGGGGGATAGATCACGTTTTGATATCGGCTTTTGTGGAGCGTTGGCATCCGGAGACGAACTCCTTCCACTTCTCTTGGGGGGGAGATCAGTATTACGCTCCACGATGTTGAGCAGATCTTGCGGATTCCGATAGCTAGAGTGGGTATATCTGGAGGTTTGAAAGATGACTAGTTGGATGCGATGACTGCAGATATTTTTGGGATTGAGACTAAATTAGCTGCCGAGCTGAGAAAAAGGGGTTTTCACTCAAAAGAAATGATTCATCGTTCGGGCTATATTGAGCAATTGAACACTTCTGAGGCAGATAGCAGTCGCATAGCTTCTGCTTACTTATTGTCCCTTGTTGGGAACACCCTGTTCGCCGACAAGTAGACGAACAAGGTGAAACCCATCTACTTGTTGTTTGTCCAAGACCCTGCCACAGCGAGCCGATATTCTTGGGGTGCTGCAGCCCTTACGTGTCTCTACAGAGAGTTGGGTCAGGCTTCTCGAGCCTTTGCCATGGGTATTTTTGGTTGCATGTTATTGCTTCAGGTATGAAGCATATTACTTTAAGTTTATTTAAATATTACTTAAATTTCATATATTAACTAAGCGTTGATTTCATGCAGACGTGGATTTACAGCTATTTTAGGACTTTTACCGGTCATGTAGTGATGGATTTGAGGAAGCAGAGAGATGAGAGAGCAGCTGTTCACCACATGAAGGAGAGGGTGCTTAGAGACACGGGTCGGTTGGTGAAGATCCGCCAGATATTAGACGCACTCACGGCAGACCAAGTATGTGTGGTTCTTAGTTGTTTATTATTTTCTCGCTTTTTTCAATTTTTATTATTAACACATTTTTGCTGTCATGTTAATTGGATGCCTTGGCGTGAACAGATGGATTTCGATGGGGCCCAGCGGGTCTCGAGATATAGGGGCCTTATTGAGTGCGTGGATATATCGGAACCATACCACCCTGACCATCTCATGAGGCAGTTTGGCAAGAAGCAGGGCATTCCAGCCTTACCTCTCATCCGACCAAAGAAGGTGGATCGGCGTCAACGTTTGAGGAAGAACATCGCCATGTTCGATAACGAGGCACGGTATTGTGAGTCGAGACACAATCACCTGATCGACCTTGACATTTCACCACAGGCGACATACGGATGGGACGTGGAGGAGGATTACATAGATTGGTTCTTAGATCGCTCTCACCCGACCTTGGATCCGAGATCGGTGCCTGGTGCCATGCCGATCGCCCCGGTGGCACCGCCTTCACCGTCACCGCCTCCGCGACCCACTCCCGTAGTGGAGGATCATGTGGTATGTATTATTTATATTTTTTTTTCAGTTTTTATGTTTTGGTGTTTAGAGTGATTACATTTTCTATGATGTTGTCCCTTGCTTATATATTTATTGTAGCGTATTCCTATGTCAGTCGGACAAATAAGGGAGCGGTTAGAGACGACAACTATCGATCCCGACCAGAGGGCTTTCCTATTGCAGTTGTTAGATTTGTTGAACGGCAACGTTCCAGTTGTTCCAGCGCCGCTCCCACGTGCATCTCAACGTCATTCGACCGAGCAAGAGGAGAACAATGGGACATCTCATGAGCATTCAGTTGAGTGAGGCGAGGGTAGTAGGATCTAGATGATTGTCATATTATGGATGTTTTGCTCAATTATTACGATATTTTGTGTCTTTTGAATATCTTTACATATGTTTATATTTAAAACATGAGATTTATTTTCTATCCATAGATATGACAAAGTTTCAATTAATATGAACCATATTTTTAATTACATATAGATTGATGTTGTTAAATTTACATGTTGATTAGATCAATTATTTGCGGTTTTCTTGTCGGTTAAAATTTACGGGTTGATTAGATCATTAAAATTTTTATGATTATGAAAATGATATTACAAGTAAATAATATTTTTAATGATAAAATATTATATATGCAATTATTAGTTTCATTATTTGTATTATTACTTTTTCACTAAAATTATAATACATATATATGGACACATGGAACACATGGAACACCAAAACAGTCTCTCCACCAATGATCGATGCACTCTTCATCATACTCATCCTCCACCACAAAATCATACATATCCAAGAGCAACTTAAAACACTCCTCCGAGACTCGATGATATAGGTGAGCGAACAACGGTCTGAATTTTGGAGCAACAAGTTTCATTCTGTTTGGAATCTTGACACGTGACATCTCCATCGCTTCCCTCACTTTTTGGAGTTGGCTCTCTATCTGATGGTGAATCTTTTGTATCATCATGTTAAAACCTAGTACAGTTGAATCCAAAAGTTTCTTCAAGACATTATGCATACCCTCAACCCTGCCAATATAGGAATCGTCATATAATAATGTCTATTATGAATAACTTCGTACTTAGTATAAAAACAAAATTTTACCTATTGGATGTTCGCGTGTAGAAGTGAAGTCGATGATCCATCCAAGCTCGCACTATATTCATCTTGTACGGGTCAAGCCATGTCCTCTGGACATAGCCAACAAGCCCACCATGCCAACCATCCAAAATCTCTTGTAGCCTCGCTTCGTAGCTAGCCTCAGTGGTTGACATAAACAATCCCCAACACATGTCAGCAAAATCTTCTCCCCTCTTTTGATCCTTTAGGATTTTAATCGCATGTGCTTCAATGTTGTTTGTAATGTGCACCCAACACAATAAATGTTGCTTATATCTCAGCGCCGCTGGCTGTTGGCATCGGTGGATAGAGAATTCAGAGTTACTCATATTCGAAGGGCAGCCAATCAAGTTGCTGACCAACTTGCGAGAAAGACTCAAAGGCGGATGGTGGCGAAAAGACTTGGTGCATGGGGTTAAATTAAAGAATCAGTCATGTAGGCAAGCTTTTATGAAATTGACGCAGATAAGCAGATTTACGGCCTAGTTGGCTTTGAGGCTTGTATCACTTTCATGTTGGTTAAATGGATGCTTCTTCTGCCAACTAATTAATGGGATCAAGATCAATACTTAATAGTGTGGGCTTTGCTGAGAGATGGACACGTAGGAATTGGATTTGTACGCACAATTGCGATTGGGAAAGTGATGCATCTAGTTATTGTTGATGAGATGGATTTGCATCCTTAATTAGACGTGTTGATGTTTTTATTGCGCTGATTCAAAGGGAAGTGTTGCTATCGGGTTCAGTGTCTAGGATATTACATTTAATCTATTCCTTGCTTAACTAAAATTGTTTGTATTTTGGCTAAGACTTAGTAAAGGATTATTACGTTGGGGTTGGGGTGATTGTAATTTTTTTTTTCCTGAGGTGAGCCTTGTGTTAAAGCTTTAAAGTAATGAAACCTAATTTTGATCTTAGTGGATTTCATATGTATTGGCTGGCTATGGAAAGATGTATGCGTTGAAAATCACGTGATAAAAGTCATATTGACTCTTGATAAAAGTGATCAAAGTAATGAAACCAAGTCAGGATTTCAGTGTAAACAAATTTTATGTCTCGATTAGCAAATGAGTAGGTTACACTCTAAAAACTTAGATTTGTCACAGTATAGATGACTATTTTACCAAATAAAAAAAAAACGTACCTGTTTGTCTTGTATGTACAATCCATAACGACAAGAAAAGGGAACAACTTCAACAAATGGATTGACCCTGGATGCAGAAACAATAGGATATCAATGATGTTCGAACCTGTAGGCGTCCTTGTGCGCACAATGTACTTATGATTGTGCATAAACTGTAGGGTCCATTGACACACACTCAAGTTACCACGATCCGCCAAGAAGGTTTTTTGTTTGAAGTTGGATATTTGCTTCGTAGAGGTCACATTGTTCGGGTCTACGAGCTTCATCAACTTTGAAACAGCCCTTGGGGGTACAAACAATTGGGCACTATTGATAATCATCTCCTCCTCCTTCTTTGTCATTCGACCTACATACGCATGACCGAGCAAACTAGTACTTAGCTCATGGTTGTGAATGCCATACTTCAACTCCAACGTCCATTTTCCTGTAAACCTATCTCGTCAACCATATAACTCAAACTGACAGCCACACTTCTTTGAATTCCCCTTGAATGTTACAGATCTAGATAAGCCAGCCTGCTCACAACTTAGTTTTACCATACTTTGATTCGAGTTCCTAATGACCAAGACCATCATCCTATCTCGACCCATTTGCCTGGCCCACTGAAGCATCTCATCTCGAGTATCCCACTCGTAGTTGTTGTCAAAATCACTAGTAAAATCTCGACTACGTGCCTACACAAAAACATAATCATAACGAAATATGAAACACCAATAATCCATCCAATGACAATACTCATAATTAAATATTCGTTTCATAAAATATGTACCTCTAAGGACTCGGATCGAATGGGACTTGATCTATATCATGATATGATGAATCATTCACATTACGTGCCATTATAGTTCAAAATAATGATGCTTATGAATGGTATTGTATACGTAAGGACGAGGCATAAATTAGAACGGCAAAACCCTAGATGAAGGGACTATATGGAGGCGAGAAAACGGGAATGTGAGCCTTTCACTCAACGTGTTTGAGTGGATGCACTCAAAGTAATTGAGTGAAAGTAATTGTGTGGACCCTCTTTCGTATACGGAAACTGTTTGTGTAGAACTTCGGCGCAAACACGTTGTGTGGTGCAGATAGATACAATCACGCGTGCAAACAGCATCGGCCTACAAAATCCAGGATTATAATGCAGTAGCACATTGTAATGCTTTATAGAATGCCTAAACCTAACGGACCAATGTAGATTTTGCTTACCTTACCTGCCCTTCTTATTGAAGGCCCGAATAAAATGTTTAATGAAACCCAAAATGCTTCTTCGGCCCAAAACTTTGTATTGATAAGAGTGTGGGCCGGTCAAACCTGCATAGATGTTTCTTTTATCCACAAGTATTCTAAGTCGGTGGTTCACCGTGCACAAACAGAATAAATTCCCCTGGAAAGTGAAAATTGCCAAACATCACAAGGCGTATCTCGGAAGGCGAACTGAAGAGAAGAAGGCGAAACAGCGAAAGAGGAGAAGAAGCATGTCGGAAGCAGTAAACAACAGCGCTGAAGCCGATAAGAAGCCCGGAGATGGTGCTGCGCATATTAATCTCAAAGTTAAGGGCCAGGTACAGTGTTTATTTCCCCCTTTCCCTTCGTCTACTTCTTCTTCTTCTTCCGGTTTTTAGTTACGGGGGTTTTGTTCAGTCTCATGCTTTGATTCCCTTTTGTATTATTCGTGTAGTTCAGGATCGTGATTGTGTTTGATTTCCTAATTTTTTGAGGAAAGGGGCGAGTTGTGCAGAAATTCGTCTTCCTCTTGCGTTTTCCTGAATTTTAAATAGATTATTAGGGTTCTCGATTGGAGTTTTGGCGGGTTGATGTGCGGCTTTGAATTTAGGGTTTCTGGTGGAAGGGGTTTGTTTGAGGTTTATTGAAGGCTGTGGGTGAATCTACGAGGATCTTAAATTTTGTAAAGATTTAATCTTTTATGCCTCTTCAGATTTTTAAGAAGTAGGTTTGTAGAAAAAAGGTTTCTTGCATGTCTTTTATGGATTTGATTTTAATAAATATAAGGTTGAATTTACGGCAGATTCGTTCTATGACCTATGCATTTGTCATTCATGTCTTGTTGTTCTGATCCTCTTAATGAGTTTGAATACTAAGCCTTAGATTGTCACTTCCCTAGAATTTTCCTTATGCTTGTAACCTTATATTGTCAAACAACTTGTTTTTTAGATCAATAGCATTTTAAACTTGTAAGTTGTAATACTATTTAATAGTACAGTTGATTTGCCCTTTCTATAGTTTTGTGTTTTCCTTTGACTCTTAAGCTCCCTTTCAAGACCTTGAACCTTCGAATCTGAACTTCTGTTTAAGAAGTAAATGTAGTCTCAATGAGTAGTATGTCACCCAACTACTGTGTCAGTTCTACAACCATACTTATGTAATCCCTGCAATAAAATAAAAGTGAATAAATTAAATAAATAATTTGCTTATGTTTTTTACTTCATGTTAGTTTTCATATGTATGATCTTCCTAGTTTATCATTGATCAGCAAGGACATACATGATGCTTTTATAATTCTGTTACTGTTTGTTCATCTGTTTTTTAGGACATACATGATGCTTTTATAATTCTGTTACTGTTTGCTCATCTGTTTCTTATAAAAATCAGCTTTTGTGAAGTTATGTGTTTTCTCCTCCTATGTGTTTCTTTGCCCTGAATAGGGATTTCATTTCACTCTCTTCATGTATTTAGGATGGGAATGAAGTCTTCTTCAGGATCAAGAGATCTACCCAGCTGAAGAAACTCATGAATGCTTACTGTGACCGCCAATCGGCGGATCTGAATGCTATTGCCTTCTTGTTTGATGGGCGTCGACTCCGAGCAGAACAGACCCCTGACGAGGTCAAAAACATTCCCTCCCTACCTTTCAAGTCTCAACTATATATATGAATATGTATTCATACTTTGACAAATCTCTTGCCACATTTTTTTTTCTGATGAACCCAATTGGTGGTTGCAGTTGGAGATGGAAGACGGGGATGAGATAGATGCCATGCTTCACCAAACTGGAGGTGGGGCTACCACCGCTGTTGCCTAAGCCTGTGGATGAGTCTGGATTTGCCTTCTGCTATTGTAAAATACTTACTGTTTAGGCATTTATCTGTTTTGCTACATTGGCTTCGTTAATGTTTGAACTACTACTTTGTTCGTGCCGTTGGTTTCTTGATGACTGACTGTCCAGTGCCATGGTTTACGCTTTGATCCTCTCTAGTGGGTATGATGCATGTTTTATCTGTGTATGTATATGGATCATGGAGCTGAATAAATTTGGCTAGTTGGCTTGCTTCAAATTTGTCGCGTCTACTCTAATATAGCTGGCTGGACAATCGTTCTGTCAAATTTGCCTCCAAATGTTGCAACTCTTGCTCTGTTTATTGTTCCATTCCACTTACCCAATAGTGCTGACATCAACCTTTCTTCTCTCTTTCCCGTTGCGTTGCTGCTCCTCCACCGCTCTCTCAGCACAAATGTATTCCACCACATATACATTCCACAGCTTGTCTTCTTGATATAAAACCACAAACCATTTACCTGTTCATCCCCCTTTTGCCGTCCACCGCCTCATGCCTTCACCTCTGTCTCTGTTACATCTTGCGTGCCTTTGCCTTCACAACCGCTCCTTGTGGCTCGGTGACGCCCAAGGCCTTGGTTAGCCCTGGATCCTGACATCAACATAGACCCCCACCATCGCATATCCGCCACCAGCCCTATCCATTGCTTTTTGTTTGTCCCACACCTTGACCAGTTGACCCGCTTGCACCGCGACCCAAACGTAGGCCACCACTAGAGCGTCGACATCTACTGCCTCAAGTTGTAGTGCTGTACCATGGAAAAGGGGGAAAATATGACAAATATTTTAAGAATACTAAAATATGACAAATATTTTAAGAATACTGAATGAAAATGGACAAACAAATAAGGACAGAAAGGGTATAATGCACAAACAAATAAGGACAGAAAGGGTATAATGTTATGCATAATCAATTAGTACTCATATTTTTAATTTTAATAAAGTTTTAATTTGAACCATAAACAAATAAGGACAGAAAGGGTATAATGCACAAACAAATAAGGACAGAAAGGGTATAATCTTATGCATAATCAATTAGTACTCATATTCAATTTTGGGAAAATTATTCATATATCCTTCAAATCTTTCAAAATCAGGAATATATCCTTCAAAACTTCAAAACTAGTTATTTATCCACTAAATTATAATATTTTCTTTTTTATGTATAATTTTTTTCTTCCCATTAAACATAATTTAAAAATCTCACTAAATCTATACTACCTAAGATAACCTTACCTTATTTAATAAATTGTGATTAAAAAAATAATATTTTCCTCTTATCTCATTATACCGATCGAGTGTTTTCTTCTTTCATTCTTCCCTACAAAGACTTCTGACGATTGTTTGTAAGTTAATCAAATTAACTTAATTTTCTTCTCAATTTCTATAATTCGTTTTATATACTTTCTTTGTTAAAATTGTATTAGTTCTTACTTTCTCTACATGATTTATAGCTTCAAATCTTCAAATTCCTTTGTTTAGGGTCTAAATAGGTATTTACTGATGAACTTGTATAAACATGGAATTCATAATATCTACAACTATTTCTAAACTTGCATGATTCATTTGTTGTTTGTTCTAGCCTCTACATAGATTCTACTGTTATACTAGCTATGGTTTTATGGGGTCTATGTTCCTCTTCCAATTCAACATGGTATTTGCTGAAAATTAATGCTCCTTTAATTATAGAGTAGCAAGAAAGAAATAAAGAAAGATAAATATAAATTAATTAATATTCCAATCGGTAAATCAATTTAATTATATATAACAATATGACGGAAAACATGGCCTAGGAGTGAGGGTACGTATATGATTGCAATAGTTAAATTCCATGGACAAATTACTTTTAAAGATTTTTTTAAATAGTACTTAAGTAATTAGTCGAGGGTAGTTTAGGTTTTATAAACTTAGTGAGTTTTTTAATTATATTTAATAGGTGAAAAAGAATATGGATAAAAAAAACAAATAATATTATAATTTGGTGGATAAATGGCTAGTTTTAAAGTTTTGAAGGATATATAACTAATTTTGAAATATTTGAAGGATATATAGATAATTTTCCCTTTAATTTTAATAAAGTTTTAATTTGAACCATAAACAAATAAGGACAGAAAGGGTATAATGCACAAACAAATAAGGACAGAAAGGGTATAATGTTATGCATAATCAATTAGTACTCATATTTTTAATTTTAATAAAGTTTTAATTTGAACCATATAATGTCTTTATGAACCAACAACTAATCAAATCAAATCTTCAACAACTAATCAAATCAAATCTTCTACTCCGTAAATATACTCCCCTACGACGTGATTGGGTGATGAATTTCCAAATTACATTAAAAAAACTTAAATATTAGTAACGAACCTATCCCCCATTAAAATGTTCCATACTCTTGTTTCACTTGTGTGTAGCTCGAGTTTTGGGGTGAAAAGTAATTTTTAGTGTCTTGAAAAACGTAAAAACTAGAGAGAATTGCACGAACTTCAAAGATATTAAAAGTAATTTTTGGGTAAAAAGGGTTTTTGGGTGGAAAGTGAAACATGGCCAAAAAAATCCTATATAGTCATCCGATAAAAAAAATCCCATTAATTACGACGACCCAAAGTCCAAACCTACCCTAAAGGTTCAATCAAGGGTACACAACTTCCCGCCAAAAATCCACTTCGTATAGGATAGATGAAAGGAGCAGTTCCCAAAAAGAATGGTTAGGGTTAAAGAAATGGGAGAATAAAAAGGCACACACTTTGCAAAGCGTATCCGAGAAGGCGGAAGTAGAGATCGATCGTTCGAGACGACAAAGATGAATCAGGGGAAGAGATCGGTTGCAGATGAGAATTCAACGCAACAGTTCAAGAGAGGGAGATATTCAATGTCGTCATGTCACCCACCGCCATGATTTCCTTAATGGAGTTCTCTTACTCCACTATAGCTACCAATTTATCAAATTGCTCCAGTTCAATGTCCAATTTTAAGCTGTAACCGGGAACTAATGATACTCAAAACTTCTCTACCATAAGGGCGTTGATGATTTGTGAAGAGCAGGCAAAACAAGCATACTGTTCTTGTGCCATTGGCCACCTAACCTGCAAATCTCCTCAGAAAACTGAGTTACTAAACTCGCAGTTTCTTACTTATACTTCTTGATGGTATAGTTGACGATTCTTCCCCTTCCATGGATGATCTTAAATAGGAGATACAAGGACATTGTGATATCTTCATATTTTTCCTTACTAAGAGCTTCTGTTGTTACATACATGATTCACATTTGCAATTACTTGTGTACTCTGCTTTTACATCCTCTAGCAATTGACAAGGATGTTCATACAGTGAGTTGTTCTATTGATTTGGCATCTTAGGGCTTCATTTTGCACCAACTTCTAATACATTCATGAATAATATATGTTACACCCGTGTTAATAATCTTCTTAGGCCTTATATTGTATTGTATAGGTGTCTTGTTCATAGCATATTTTAAAGCATATGTGAATTTTGTTTAATGCTTTTGTTAAGGCTTCCAATGTGAATCTTGCTAGTACTTCTTCCTCGGGTGTACATTCTGATCCCATGCTTGCAAAGTATTTTTAATTTTCAATCTTTGGGTGTGTGTAGGAACAAAAGGATCATATGTCCTTCAGAATAATGAGAGGCACCCCACTGAAGAAAGCCATGGTAGCTTTCTGTGAGCAACAGAACAAGGAATTTGCCTCTATTCGCTTTACAGTGGATGGACACCGATGTAGAGGGGATTTGACACCTGATGAGGAGAAAACCTTAAATCCTTTGATCCCTTTTCAATTAAATATTAATATTTCCTCCCATCTTTGATGTTTCTGAGACTTGCACAACCCGGAATACGTGTCTCACACTAGCATTTTGTGTGTTACAGATGGGGATGGAAGACGGCGATGAGATAGACGCTTGGTTGGATGCGGAGGGAGGGAGCTATATATAATCTCCCTTAAGTTTGATATGTAGGATTGTGTCTGTTTTGAATTTTAGCTTAGTCGATTAGGCAATGCTCTATCATGTAGTTACGTAGCATATATTGTAGTGGAGTAATATTGTTGCTTAAATCGTTATATTAGGCAATGCTCTATTGTATTTAGTAGCACATTTTGGACCTTCGGGCATTTGGTTCAACGGTTTGGTCTTTGGGGTAGTACCCTGAGGTCACAGTTTCGAATCTCTGAGACGGGCTTTATTAACCAGAGTTTCGAATCTCTGAGACGGGCTTTATTAACCAGTTCTCATCCCTAGTGGATGCTCTAGGCGAGTCAAATAATACTTGTGGTGACCCTAATATTTATCCTATTAAAACAAAAATAGTACATTTTGGATTGGAGTAATATTGTTGCTTAAATCGTTGTATGTATTATTACTACGATGATTCTCACTCCATTATTTGATCAGCAAGGACAATAATCATCTCCTCTGACGTTTTGGCATAATGAAGGGTTTGTTTATCAAAAAAAAAAAAAACTTGTTGCTTAAATTGTTTTTTAGGCAATGCTCTATCGTATTAAGTAGCACATTTTGGATTGGAGTAATATATTATTGTCTAAATTATTGTATGTACTTCTAATTTCATCTTTACAACCCTAAAAGTTTTACCTCAAGAGATAAATAAATGTTCTATTATCCCTTATTTAATCCATTTAAAAGATATATCTTAAAAATAATAAGGGCATTAATAAACACTTACCCTTTTCTATGGTCAATTTTTTAGCCTTTCAAATTCCTCCATCAATGTTCTGATCATACTTCCTTTAGCTTTCTTCCTCAATGTTGCAACAACGTAAGAAACACTTGCCCTTCTCCTTCCCAAAAGCTAGCAATCCCTGCATTGTATAAATAGTCATATCCTTATAGCCTTTACCTTTCATCTAACCAGTCATCGATTTCCTTTCGGATTCCGCTTGCAGACCCATTTCAAGATATGATATAGGTTGCCCCTTCTTCTTGTTTTGGTTTCATACTACAATGCTGCAAATATTAAGAACAAATATTACCTTTTCGTTTTATATTTTGTAGGGAAAATGGTTGCAGGTCCATCCATGGAGACCTAAAAGTTGTCACCTTTGGCTAACAAAACATAAGAACAACACATAACTTGCACACTTGATGAACTGCCTGATGGTATTTATCATGAGCTTAAATTGATGGTTGATAGAAAGTGTGATATAACTAATGTATATGGGAAATATCTAAGTACGAAATCCTTGGTTCCTACTGTTACAACATGGAAGAAGTTGAGAGGCTAAAACACTAAATGACAATTAATACTCTTATCAATAATAACATGTTTTATGATTGTGAATGGCTAAGACGTATCTTGTACATTGGATAATTTCGTGCAAATTAGGCAGTTAATTATATGTCTCCTCCATCTTTTGTCGATTAGGCAGTTAATTTCGTGCAAAATATAGATCATCATTTATATATTTATATATTTTATAATATAGATCATTTATTGGTCTTTGAAGGAGAGTTTTTATAGTTGTAAAGATTAGCTATTAGTTATATAAAATTAGTCTTATATAATTACCTTAGTTTAATAGCATTAATTGTCTAAGGATTTAGCTTACGGAGTATTTATGTAAGGATTAGACTTACCTAGCATTAGTTTTTATGTAGCACTAGAATGCTTAACCCGTCCGTTGGACGGGGCAAATTTATGCTCTATCTTTATTATTTGAAAAATGAATATATTTTTGGTAATCATAAGGTAATTATAACATGTATTGACTAAAATCTAAATATTATCATATAAAAAGATTAAATAAAAATAAATCGTGAAAATTTTTACTTGAATGAATAATATTATTTTGTGTATGGTATGTAATATGTTTCTATTTAACTTCTACTATTTTTCTGCAATACCCTCTCGAGCAAAATCTTGTATTGTTCGTTCTTTTCTTGCAAATTGGGTTGTCTTTTTTTTTGTGTAATAGTGAATGAAACACATATGTAAAAAGTGAAAGACTTATAATGAGAAAAGAGTAGAATATATATAAAAATTTATACGTTACATTAGAACTTATTTTTTGTTTTTAATGTCAATGGTTGTCTTATGTTTTTTACTTTATTTGTAATCTCAAAAGTTATAATTTAATGATTTTAAAAATTACTTATGTAATACCAAACGTCTGATATTATCATTGTGTTTAATATCAATGTTTGCTAGATTAATGGTGTAATACCAAAAGTTATAAAATTAAGATTGACCATTATTAAGCAAAACCTTCTAACTTTAACTATAGGTCTTAAGTTCAAACCTGCTAACTTTATAGTAGTATATAATATAATATAATCTATATATCTATATATCATAACTATAACCTAAAGCGGAGGTTAAAAAAAATTATTGAACGACACATGTCACTTTTAAATTGGACCACACCACCTTTTTTTTTAAATAATCTTTTATTTTTGGATATGATAAATTCTTATCCATGTTTTTAGAATATACGATAGAAAATCTCATTATTAAACAATCTTTTATTTTTAGATATGATAGATAGGAAGATCATTAAGATTTTTTTTATGCTATCATACAAATTAAATTTTAGAATATTTATTTTATTTTTAGATAAAATCGTTTTTTAACTAAGATATTACTAGCAATCTCCTTGCCAATTTGGTTATTATTATAATCCAATCATTTGTTACCTTATATGAAAAGATCTTGATTAGTTATATGATAATTGCCTTATCTTTTTTCGCGGATCATAACAAAAGCGGATCATAACAAAAATTTATATTTAAGCATTTACATGATTATTTTTCTCAGATAATAACTATACTTGAAAATATTTTATTTTTAATATTTTATTAAAGAAAAATCCGTACAAGTTACGGGAATACATACTAGTATTCTTACTAAACTTGAATCGCTCTATCCTATTTGTCACTCATCTAACTATACCACATAAGCATCTTAATTTTTAAATTTACTTCTTTACCCTCTCTTCTTTTTACTATTTACAATCCTTAAAAATATATAATATAATAATATTACTATTGCTATTAATATACAATGATCTACTACTTTCTTTTATGGACAATTTAAATATTATATAATTGTATATCATCATCTTTAATATGTATCGCTATTTTTTTTTCAATGGCAAGTATGAAACAATCCATACATAATATCTCTAATATATAATTATCTACTACTTTTTTTATGGACAAAATTTAAATATTATATAATTGTACATCATCATCTTTTCAATAATTAAATAATAATATATATAATATAATATTATTGCTAATGTTATTAATATATAATTGTATCCTTAAATTATAATATGATTTTTATCCTTTTTCCAATATTATATGTATGTTCTTTTTGATAATGTATCTTAATTTTTTTCAATGATAAATAGTAAATTTAATATTATGCCACATAGATATATTTAAATGTTCATTTATCTATTTGTCCTTAATATTTTTAGAATTTACACTCCCTATATATTATAATATTATTATCTCATTTATCATTATTACTTACCATATTCAATTTAAAAAATTCAATTATCTATGTGATTAATAAGCATTCTTTACATAATGTAATAATATTACCTCATTTATTACTATTACTTACCATATTTAACTAATAAGTATGAAATACTTACCATATTCAATTAATGAGTGTGAGAATATTATTCAGTTTTTTTAGTGTTTATTTACCTATATATTATATAATATTATCTCATTCAAAAATTAGATCACATATCCTATTATAAATAAAGAAATATTTTCTTACATTCACTACGTATTATAATAATTCTCGCTTGAAAGTTTTATTGGGGAAACTATTTTATTTTATCAAATAAGTTTATGTAAAATTCAATCGACAAGTATGGTTCCTATATAATTTTATTTTTCAAATCATCGTCGTGCATGGCACGACCGGGTCTTGCTAGTAAATTTCTAAAATTAAAAAAATAATTTTGTAAAATAAAATGCTCTCAAGAAGATTTGAACTTATGACCTATGAGTTATTAAGAAGCACCATTCCCACTATGCTTATGACCTGTGAGTTATTAAGAAGCAACATTACCACTATGCTATAGATGATTTTTTTGAATTTTTATCACCTAAATTTATATTATACATAAATTTGTAATAAATACTATGACATTTATGTGGCCTTGAGGATAACTTTTAAGTTGTTATGATGATGATTAGATTTTTTATAATTAAATATAATTAAATATCGGTTAAGAAGATCTAATTTGTTAGATAATAAAATAATTAAAATCAAAATAAAAGATATATAACCCTAATATATTATGATTTTGGTTCAAATGAAACCAACCCTTAACATGAAACGGAAGGAGAGTTGTCAGTCGTCGGATTACATGATCCAATGACTCGGATTACTCCTGTGTTTTTGAAAACAAAATAAATGGCATATGAAATCTTCTCGATGAACTGCAATCTTGATCTCCAGCTCTCGCAACCGCCGACATCGACCGCCGGAGAAAACTCACAAGATCAATTCAATCCTCAGCAGCTTACCATTTTCTACAATGGCCGAATATGCGTTTGCGATGTGACCGAGATTCAGGTACTAGAATCTGAAATTCCAGTCAATTCAATTCGATCTCTTATAAACAATGTCACCAAAAAATTGATCTTTCAAATTTAATTGATGTTGTTTCTTAAATTGAATTTGCAGGCGAGAGCAATCATATGGCAGGCAAGCAAGCAAGTGGAACAGGGGAGATATAGCAATAATGATCGGAAAATTAGCCCCAATCCAAACGCATATAATTCGCCAGCGCTCGGAGTTGCCAATCTCTTCGGTGTCCACGTCGGCGCTGCATCAGTATAACGCATCTACATCTTCATCGTCTTTGTCGGGTTTATCGATGAAGAAGTCGTTGCAGAGTTTTCTGCAAAAGAGGAAGCACCGACAGCTGGCGACATCGCCTTATAGCAATGTGAATCGCTGAGATTGAAATGGGAGATTGTATCTATCGATCTTGATTCTGTTATTTTGTAATTAGTTAAATGCTTGATTAGTTGTATGATATGCATTTTGAAAGATTGTATCTTGATTGTTGTAAGGTAGAAGAAGACTAATTGAACAGTGATCATCCGACACACTTAATTTCATCATGTGTCATATTGAAAAGTTTCAAAAGTGCATTGAAAAGTTTCAAAAGTGCATTATGACATCAGAAAAAGTGCATTGATAAATGTCATAAAAAAGTGTATCATCTGATTGAAAAGTGCATTGAAAAGTTTCAAAAGTGCATTGTGACATAGGAAAAGTGCATTGATAAATGGCATTAGAAAAATGCATCATCTGATTGAAAAAGTGCATTGAAAAGTTTCAAAACAGCATTGAAAAGTTTCAAAACAGCATTGAAAAGTTTCAAAAGTGCATTGTGACATAGGAAAAGTGCATTGATAAATAGCGTATGAAAAGTGCATCATCTGATTACAAAAGTGCATTGAAAAGATTCAAAAGTGCATTGTGACATAGGAAAAGTGCATTGATAAATGGCATTAGAAAAGTGCATCATCTGATTGAAAAAGTGCATTGAAAAGTTTCAAAACTGCATTGAATAGTTTTACATTGTGACATAGGAAAAGTGCATTGATAAATGGCATATGAAAAGTGCATCATCTGATTACAAAAGTGCATTGAAAAGTTTCAAAAGTGCATTGTGACATAAGAAAAGTGCATTGATAAATGGCATTAGAAAAGTGCATCATCTGATTGAAAAAGTGCAGTGAAAAGTTTCAAAACTGCATTGAAAAGTTTCAAAAGTGCATTGTGACATAGGAAAAGTGCATTGATAAATGACATATGAAAAGTGCATCATCTGATACAAAAGTGCATTGAAAAGTTTCAAAAGTGCATTGAAAAGATGAATAAAATACCACTTTCTCCTTGATGAAGAGACGGACATAAAAGTGCCTCCATTGAGATATTTATGAAGAGACGGAGACACCTCGATCCATT
Organism: Fallopia convolvulus; assembly: GCA_964016875.1. Lineage (NCBI taxonomy): Eukaryota > Viridiplantae > Streptophyta > Magnoliopsida > Caryophyllales > Polygonaceae > Fallopia > Fallopia convolvulus. The sequence continues at coordinate 48,799,617 of OZ024729.1, forward strand.
CCCGCATCCCACACCAACTTGCATCCATTCCCTGTTCCCTTGCGCTTGTTCATTACGCTTATGATCCCTTGCAATCAGCCGACAAATTAAACTCTGATCGATCCCCTTCTCTCTCAAACACCTCGATTGATATATTCGGCCGCCAGATGGAGAAGTTGTGGGAAAAAAGGTACAAATTCGAGGAGGATACCTATCTGACAGTAATGAAGACCACTCTCTTCTTCACCGGCGACGGCTTCTCCGTGTACGACTCCGTCCACTCAATTTACCCCAAAAACAAAAAAAAAGAGAAAAAGGATTAATTAATTAGAGAGGGAAAAAACATAATTGCCCCCGCCTTTAATAAAAGGGGAAAGAAAATCAGCCCTTGGATCTCTTTGATCCAAGGGCCCAGAATGCTCCTTCCGTTTCATGTTAAGGGAGTGTTTTATGGGAACCAAACTCAATATATTATGGATGCAATTTTTTTGAGTTGGTGGAAAATCTATATTTACATATATAGAATTAAAAATTAAAAGATCTATAACTCCAACACATTTGGATTCAAATTTTTTGAAGATTAATTACTAAATTTATAAATATGATTTAGAATTTTTTTTTGATACAATGATCTACTAGCTTATTATAAGGCGAACATTAGGCTACCTTAAAAGAATAAGGTCAACCTAAATCATCACAACGGATGATCTTTAAGAAATGCAACAATAAAGGATAACAAAAAGCAAAACTCCTAGAATTAATAAGACTAGGATTTGAACTTGAACTTGAGTCTTCAAGAACTTGTCGACAATGTCTAATATTGACATGTCTTCTTTCAAGGAAGTCTGCCGCAGCATTACATTCCCTAAAACAATAAAAAAAACACCTCTTGAAACCCCCCAACCAGAGCTCTGATTTCTTTGATTAAGAACTTTATTTCCCAAGGATCTTCCAAGTTTTTCGTAAAGAATTAATAAGCATTAAATTATCCCCTTCGATTATTAAATGTGAAATTCTGAGTAATAATGCATTTTTAATTCCTTCAATCATAGCAATTGCTTCTGCTTGAATAACTGAAACAGACAAAATTTTCTGGCGATCAATACTAAGAACATTACTATTACTATCTCTAATAATAAAACTTATATAAGTGTTAGAATTAGACTGTTTAGAAGCATCACAGTTTAATTTAGACCAATGAGGAGGAGGTTTTTTCCAAACGGCATTTGTTTTTCTTTTCCTAGTATTAGTTTTTATAACAAAAGTTTTTTGATTGGCTAGATCCCATAAAGCAAATTCTCTAAAAGCTAGCTCAGAAGGACTTAAATTGGAGTTTATAATTTTTTTTTTGAAAATGATTGCATTTCTATGATTTCAAATATACCACCAAAGGAAACATAACATATCTGAATTTATATTTAGTTTTAACGTTTCAATTAAATCAGACATAAAACAACCTGTTGTAGTAGCTATTATAAATTTACAATTTAATTTATTTCCTAAACTGGTCATCATTTTAAGTGTAAAAGGACAAAAGAAAAACAGATGATGAAGAGATTCATGTGAAGACTCACACAAAGAACAAGTCGCATAAACCGAATTATAAAATTTGTTAATTCTTTCCGTTGTAGGTAAACAATCAGAACATGCTTTCCAAATGAAATTTTGAATTTTAGGAGGAATTCGCAGCTTCCAAATCCAAGAAAAACCCGTCCTAGGCAAAATTCTTAGAGACGTAATTAATTCAGAAGCTGACTTAACTCTAAAAGAACCATCAGGTGGCGGGCTCCAAATTATAGAATCCTGCAAATTAGTAAGAGGAAATATTTGTGACTACCCAAAGTGGCAAATTACTAGAAAGTGCTAAAATATTCCATGTTTTATTAGGTAAAATGAAAGAGGAAACCTTTAAATGAATATTAACATTGTCATATTAATCCATTAAATTAAAATTTCCTAACCAAATGTGTAACACCCCGACTTTCGATAGGGCGCTACTTAGAAGTAAACCTTACTAGGTACTACTTAAGTGGGTTGACAACAACACTTTAGGATCTTGCAACGTGGGCAAGACGAGAAAAAAAAACATCCAACCTTCTTATTTAATAAAAATTAGAAAACACAGTTATGCATGTAACCCCGAGAATATAAATATCCAAATCCGACAAACCACTATTAAAAAGAATTATTGAAGAAACAACAATAAGCAAAACCTAATACCAACTCCAACATAATAACAAGTCATAAATAAACAAACATAAATCCGACCCAACTATGACACACGCCCTTCACCGCTTCGCCCCGCCATCTGGACTTGGTTCCTGCACGGTTCCCTGATTCATACCTGGAACTGAAAAATATTCCCCGAAGGGTCAGCTACTAATCTATCAAGTTAGAAAGAATACGAAAATTGTAAGACGTTTTGAAAGCACTTCTAAAGTCAGCATCCAAGTCCACAATCGCAATCATAACTCTAAAGTCCAATACCTAAATTAGTCATAATTAGTCACACATAGCCACATACACAATCACAAATACAACCTTATAACAATGCACTTCCTCCATTTCACAATCTGACTTCCAAGGCGCTCGACCCCGCGCCGAGTGCAGAGGCAAGCCCTCTCACTCCACTTCACAATCTCCCTTCTAACCATGGCTAAGCCTCCACTGGAGCACTTGCCAAAACGCATAGATAATAATTTTTGTTTTGAAGGGGCACCGTTTCCCTGTCACACGAGTCATACATAGCCAACTCTTCCTCAACGCCAGCTACGATGGGGCCATGTCGGAAGCGGTACCAACACAGAGAAAACGTTCCAAAACTATCTTTCCAATAAAATGCGTTCCAAACCATTTTACACACACAACAATTCAAGAAGTTCAAAACAATTTAAAAGGTATTCGGGACTAGTTCCCAAAACCCGCCCTACAATAACGGTATGCAATCTAACATGATACAAAAGAATCGAGCAAGTCGAAAACGACTTACCTCGAACGAAGGATCCTCGAAAAAGACGGAAATTAAGAGTGTGGGCATAAACGATTCCCTAGAAGAAATATTAACATAACAAGTTGAATTAGGTTCAATCCACACTTACTCTAACGAGATATATGAACGATCATCCCCTATATTATAAATCCGACTTAAACGTGATCCAACTACAATTTTAAGCTCTAATAATCCCAAAACTCCACCACCTTATACTAGCACTTAAATATATATATATATATATATATATCATGAAAAACTAACGTTATAATTCAGGATGAACTAGATATACATATTCACCAATTTGCACTACTAACCATACATAATATTAACTTATGCCAATCAATATAATCTTATTTTATTAAGTAATATCATCCCACCTAAGATAACCCAATCCACCTAAATACCCATCTCCCCTTGCCCAAAAGATCAGCCCAGCTAAAAAATGAAAAGAAAGGCCCAAACCACATTTTAACCCGGTACGTAAACCGATTGAATTCAATCGTCTCCTCTACTATCAAACACAAAGCGCAGGCGCGCAGCATCTTAGCAAGCCTCCCCCCTTTTGACTTTTCAACGTGGCCCCACCTCCCTTTTCTTTTTGAAAAACTTTTCGGTCAACTTCTTCTTCCTCCTCTTGCTACTGTATACCCGTAAATCCCGACCCCAACACGCGGCCCCTCACTCGTCTTCATCAACCCACTCCCGACTTCGACAGAAACAATTTCCCGATCGCACCCAAGGACCCAAATGACTCAAGACCGATCCCCCTCTCCTGATGCAATCTAAGCGGAACTCATCCCGGTTAAACTAATGGAGGATACCGAAAACAGAGGAGGACGGACGAACTCACCGGAATTTGACAATACCGATCGACAAGCTGAAAGGCTTTACGGTCAACTAGTGATACCCGCGGAAGTCTGGTTCATAGGGCGGAAACAAGGGGTTAACGACAAGATTAAAAAAAAGGAAACGAAGGGAAAAAGGATCGGGGCGATCGGTGGCTGAGTTTTGCCGACGCCGATTCGAGAAAGCTTTACCTGCACACCTGAAGGTTGATGATGGTGACAGCCAATTTCCGACCTTCTACACACCTGCAGAAAGAAGGGTTCGAAGATTGCGGTGTTGTAGTAGGAGGGTTCGGAAGAACGAGTTTGTTCGGTTAAATAGGAAGTCCAAACGAAGGTTAAGTAGATTAGGATAGAAGATTTGGGGGTTTAGAGATAGAAATTTATATTGATTCGGTTAGAGGGTATCTAGGATAACTGAACAAATATATATATATATATATGATGTTCCATTTTAAGTGAAATGGGGTGAATATTACTATAGTAAATTTCATTTGCCCAAATAAACCACATTCCTTAAAAGTAGCAACTGATTGATTTAAAAAAAAATTGAAAAGGAAAGAATTATATCATGCTCAAACAAAATCACGTAAAATCTAATTTTTTTTATTTTGTATTTCCTCCTTTATTAATTAATTTGACATGTTTTTAATTATATCTATTATTTTTTTTTAATTAATTGATATCGACATAATTATTTTATCTTCATTATCGCATGCTGCCAAATAAATATCAACTTACTACACAATGAATATCTACCTTTGTTATAATGAATATGATCATTAGTAACTATATAATCTCATTATAATTTCGACAACTATATCAACTTCAATGAATATTGCTATATAAAATTGTGAATATCAATTTACATTACAATACATACATAACTTGAATCGAAAAGTTACATAAATGTCACTATTTAATTATAGAAATATCATCAGCTAATACAATGAATATAATCACCTAGTTACATGAATATCACTAGCTAATGTGGTGAATATGTGTAACACCCCTACTTTCGACGGGGCGCTACTTAAAAATAGACCTTACTAGGTACTATTAAATAGGTTGACAACTACACTTTAGGATCTTGCAACGCGGGCACGACGAGAAAACGAAATAAAAACATCCAACCTTTCTTTTATAAAAATATAGAAAACGCAGTTATGCATGAATTCCCGAAACCCTAATTATAAATATCCTGAATCTGACGAATCATCACCAACAATAAAATCATTCGACGAAAACAGAAGACAAGTCATAATACCAACTCTAACATATTAATAAAAATAACATCCTAAAAATAACACAACTAAACTATCGTAAAAATAATCCGATCCCACTATGACACGCGCTCTTTACCGCTCCGGCCCGCCATCTGGCCTCGGTTCCTGCACGGTTCCCTGATTCATACCTGGAACTGAAAAATATTCCCCAAAGGGTCAGCGTCTAATCTACCAAGCTAGATAGAATACGGAAATTGTACAACGTTTCGAAAACATTTCTAAAGTCAGCATACAAATCCTCAATCGCAATCATATCTCTAAAGGCCAATACCGAAATTAGTTATAATCAGTCACACAGAACCACATATGCATTCACAATCACAATCTCATAACACAACAATTCCTCCTTTTCCACAATCCGACTACCAAGGCGCTCATCACCGCGCCGAGTGCAGAGGCAGGCCCTCCCACTCCACTTCACAATCTCCCTTCTAACCCCGGGCTAAGCCTCCACTGGAGCACTTGCCAAAAACACACAGATAATAATTTTCGTTTTGAAGGGGCACGGTTTCCCAGTCACACGGGTCAACGTAGCCAACCCTTCCTCAACGCCAGCTACGATGGGCCGTGTCGGAAACGGTACCAACACAGAGAAAACGTTCCAAAAATATCTTGCCGATAAAATACATTCAAAACCATTTTACGCACACAACACTTCAAGAAGTTCAAACAATTTAAAAATGTATTCGGGACTAGTTCCCAAAACCAATCCTACAATAACGGTACGCAATCTAACAGGATAGAGAAGAACCGAGCAAGTCGAAAAACGACTTACCTCGAAACTAGGAATCCTTTGAAGAAGACGGAATTAAGAGTGCGGGCAAAAACGATTCCCTAGAAGAAATATTAACATAACAAGTTGAATTAGGTTCAACCCACACTTACTTTAACGAAAAATATGAACGATTATCCCCTATATTATAAATCCGACTTAACGTGATCCAATCTACCATTTTAAGCTCTAACAATCCCAAAACTCCACCACCTTATACTAGCACTTATATATATATATATAATATACTCACTAATCTGCATACCCAAACCATACGAAATCTTATATATATATTCACTAATCTACATACTCGATTAACGTAAACTTAACATACCAAATAGAACCATCCTATTTTATTAAATAATTTGCCCAACTAAGACCCATCTCCCGTACCTAATATTACCACAAATCAACCCTTTGACTATTCTATGTGGGACCCATCCCTTCCATTCATCTTCAACTTCTACCTTGCCATGTTGCTTTACTTTTAATAACTGTTTGCTATATATTCGAAGTTCATGGCCCAACATTGTGCTTGATTAGTGGTTTAAGCTGGCTAACCCGATCCACCTTATAATGCTAATCTCTTAATAAAATAACTATATAAAAAAAAACGTTCTTTCTTTCTTCCTCCTGGAAACAGCGACCTCAGGAGAGGCCCGCTCCTCAGCGTAGGACGGCGCCGCGAACCTCCTTGTTGCTGTAACGGAGGAGCCCCGCCGACCCAGCAATTCGCCGGTCGCTCTGACCGCTCTCAACCAGCCACCACCCCTATCCCGACTCTACAAAGCGTACAGACGAAAGAAAGGAATAGAGGTTCGTTCTTACTTGGTTTTCCGGCGAATATCGTTTAGCGAGCGGTGCGGAAACGATGGATTGAAAATGCTCGATCGGAACAAGGGCTCTAGAGGCGCTACCGGTCGACGAGTACGACGAACAGGACGACGGCTGACGGATGGAGGCGTCGCCGCTGGTTATCGTGTGACCGGAAGATGTGATTGATGATGACCGGGGATCTTTCTAGCGTGAACTCCGTAAGTAGCTGATGCACACCAAGCCAGAAGATGGAAGATGGCGACTTGATGATTCTCGGATGTGAAGAAAAAACAGAACGTAGGCGGAAATTCTAGGTTTAATCGGCTACTTAAGGGATATTTAAGTGGGTTAAAAATTTAAAGATAGGATAGATATAATTGGGTGTAGATTGAGTAATATATCTATAACAATAATTAGTTAGGTTGAAAAGATAAGAATAAAATTATGGGTAGAAGATAGAATTAGTTAAGATAATATATTAATCTAATCAAGATAATATATATCAATTAGAACGTAATATATTAGGCTTAGTTAATCTAGATAGAGGGGATGGGTTTCAATGAATAAAACTACTTGGTTAATCCGTCAAACGTTCCCTTTTTACCCAACAGATTAATTAATTAATCCGTCACGCAAATTAATTAATTAATCCGTCACGCGAAGTTACTTATAAAATTAGGACTCGATTGGTTGTCGACTTAAGAAACTCGGATATTAGATACTATCCCCCTTAAGAAAGTTTCGTCCCGAAACTTAGGAATGAACGGAACTGAAGTAACCAAGGAATAATTAAGAGATTACTAGACCTATTATCAAGTTCTACAAATACCTCCCTCTAAGAAAACGGTTCGTCCCGAACCGCTGTTCTAAAACATATTATGAAACTAGAGTATAAAACGAAGATCATAATAACCTAACATAATCAATCTCATTTTAGTGACCAACATCCAAACAAAACAACTTATCCAAGGAACAATCAGTAAAACAAATAGTCATAGACAAAGTAACAAAATCCCGATTCAAACAGCCAGAAAACTTAGAGAACATGTAAAGGTCTTCACGTCCTATAAAAAAAACTAATGTACTATGAACTAGATTAACTTTGTCTGAAATGCTCAAGATAGATCGTTAGGTGGATCGAGGACATCTTGTTCTCCACTTCCCTTCATTTCAAACACTCGAGGAGGAACTGCTCCCGTGTTACTAGCTCCTACGCTCCGACCACCACTCTGATCTGGTGTCTGCCGTGCTGGTGGCCGATGATGGACTCCCCGATTTCCCGTCCCCGGTACCGATCCCTGCGAAGGCGCGCCAACCGTACAGAACCTTTGAAGATGTCCGGGCTTCCCACATGTAAAGCAATCCTTCATTGGGCTAGGACACTGGTTCCTCAAGTGCTCAGTGCTTCCACAGTTGTAGCATTGTCTTTGATGCCCGACAGCCCGACTCTGTTGTGATCGTTCTTGGCGTCCCGCTGGCTGGAACTCTAGTCTACTCTGCGAGTACCGTCTAGACTGATCGTCACCCTTAGAAGTCGTTGCAGTTGCCATTTTCCGTCTCTTACCCCCTCCTACCTGAGCATCCACCTGTTCCGCCCTCAGAGTGGCCATAGCATACGCCAAAGCAGACTGTTGAACCTCTCCCAACGTCGCGAGTCGGAGACCAGACACATAGGCACGTAAATGCGGCTGCAACCTTTTCAGGAAGGTCGCAATCTTCAACTCTTCAGTTGTAACACCCCGTCTTCCGACGAGGAGTTACTAGGGAATAGACCTTACGAGGTACTATTATTTAGGTTGACAACTACACTGTAGGACCTTACAACTCGGGCACGACGAGAAAAACATAATAAAACATCCAACCTTTATTTAATAAAACTTAGAAAACATAATCATGCATGAATCCCCGAAAATCATAAATATTCAAATACGTCACAACGCCTACTGAAACTAAACTATCTGAACCAAAAAGATAATAACCGAAACAAAATATCAACTCCGTCTAACAAATATTAAAATCAAAATTCTAACTAATATAAATAACTAATATAAACCGATCCCACTATGACACGCGCTCTTTACCGCTCCGGCCCGCCATCTTGCCTCGGTTCCTGCACGGCTCCCTGGTTCATACCTGGAACTGAAAAATGTTCCCCGAAGGGTCAGCGTCTAATCTACCAAGTTAGAAAGAATATGGAAACTGTAGAACGCTTTGAAATCATTTCTCTAAAGTCAGCATACAAATCCACAACCGCAATCATAACTCTAAAGGTCAATACCTAAATTAGTTATATCAGTCACACAAGTCACATACGCATTTACAATCACAATCCCATAGCAAAGCAATTCCTCCTTTTCCGCAATCCGACTTCCAAGGCACTCATCACCGCGCCGAGTGCAGAGGCAGGCCCTCCCACTCCACTTCACAATCTCCCTTCTAACCCCTGGCTAAGCCTCCACTGGAGCACTTGCCAAAAACACACAGATAATAATTTTCGTATTGAAGGGGCACGATTTTCCCAGTCACACGGGTCAAAGTAGCCAACACTTCATCAACACCAGCTACGATGGGCCGTGTCGGAAACGGTACCAACACAGAGAAAACGTTCTAAAAATATCCTTCCGATAAAACATGTTCAAACCATTTTACACACAATAATACAAGAAGTTCAAAATAGTTTATAAAGGCATTCGGGACTAGTTCCCAAAACCCGCCCTACAATATCGATACGCAATCTAACAAGGGAGAGAAGAACCGAGCAAGTCGAAAAACGACTTACCTCGAAACTAGGGATCCTCCAAAGAAGACGGAATTAAGAATGTGAGCAATATCGATTCCCTAAAAGAAATATCAACACATATAACTACATTAATTACGACCCTCGTCCTCCTTAACGACTTTTTGACAACAAACATGACTCGTTCTATGCCCAAGATTACTTTCTCTGTACAAAATTAATATACGTTCAAAACCTCCGAATGTAATTTACCTATTAAAACTCCTACTAACTAGCTATTTCATTATAATAATACACAACAAATTGTACATCTATTGATTATAATACGTACCTCACGAACCAGTATATATATAATTCTAACCAAACGATGACTAATTAATTAACACTAACGTAGACATATATTAATTAACTCTAACAAGATATATACTAACCTATATATATAGAAATGAAAAGGACGAGTATTAACTAGACCACCTAGCTCTCAATCTGAGCAATTTCGAAAACCGATCACCCCTAATTACACTAAACAAAATCCTACCCATATACTCGATTGTTCCCCTGAAAAACAGAACAACACCGTATTCAGAAACAACAAGGAGGTGCACTTAGGTGTGGATCGTTACCCAGAAACGCCGACAAGGAGAGGCGACTAGTGAATCGGCAAAGCGAAGACGATGACAACGTTGTGGTCGAACGGAACTAGCCTCCGACGGCGTGATGGTCCGAGACGAGGGCGTTGCCCAGGCCAATCCGAGGTGAGGGCATCGACCAGGCCAAGCAGCGCAGCCCGCAGGTTACAAACTTGAACAGAATACCGGCTCCGACGGTGGATCGTGATGCCGGAATTAGCAAACGAAACGATCATGAGGACGGTGTGGCTTGCGGGAGGTGTATTCTCCACCAGAATCGTCGGACGGCACGTTCGGGCTTGCAGGAGAAGGTAGCGGAAGAAACGGGGTTGAAGGCAGAGGAGAGCTTTAGTTTGATCGTGAAGATGGAGGTGACTTTGAATGAGGGCTCGGTTTGTTAAGAAGGGCGATCAAAGATATCAATATTGTCTTAAGATAGAATTTTGGCGATTAAAGATATTATTATTACTTAAGATAAGAATTTTGGTTACGATATTAACCAACTAAAAATGTGATCTAGCTTAGCGTTGAAAGAATGGAATTAGTCAAGGATAGGATTAGGCTTTTTGGATAGAAATATCTATATATACATTGTGATTATCCAAACGGATTAATAAATCGAGTTACTTGCTCGGTTTCTTGTAGACCCCGGAACTCGTTTCTTTTTTTTTTATCCTAGAAGGAAAAACGGAACTCGAATATTACATCAGTAGGGGCAGCATTTGGCACCGCTGCCAACTCTTGCTGAAACTTCAGAATAGTCTCAGATACTGTGATATTTTCGGGTCCAGCATCCCGAAAAGCAGCCTCCCGAGCCGCCCTCACCATCGGAGGACAGTACTGATCTCGAATCCGCCTCTCAAACTCCTCGAAAGTCACCTCATTCCGGTGGTCCCTACACAATTCCCACCAGTCAAAAGCACTCTCCTGTAGCAGACTCTGTACTAAAGACATCTTCCGCTCCTCCGGTGCCTTAATGGAATCCAACGCAGATTTCACCCTCCTCAACCACTGCTCTACGTCAGAATCCTGAGCTCCAACAAAGTTCGGCACTCCAGTCTTCCTAAACTCCGCGAGCCATTTGTCAGGCTGAGGCTCGCGATACTGTCTCCTCGGTTCGACCACATGATCAGCTACCACTGGTCCTCTTGAATCTGGCATTGCTCCTAACTGAGCAGCCAAAATAGAATCTGGTCCTGGTGCCCTCCTCTCAGCTCCTTGTTGCCCCGCAACTGCGTTCAGATTCGGTGCAGCTCCTGCACCCATCAAAGTCTGCAATAACAGCTGGATTGCAGCGTTCACCTCTGGGGCCAATCCTGCTGGTGGTAATCCTCCTCCTACTTGAGCCCCGTTTGCTGGGGGAACACCTCCAGCGACAGATGCACTATCCTCGCGATGAACAGCAACAACCACATCCTGACTCTCAGCAACCTCCTCCTGGTTATCTTGTTGTACCTCTGGCTCAACATCTACAAGGGCCTCTCTCCTACCCCTGCCACGGCCTTGGCCTCGGCCTCTACCGCGGCCTCTCACTCGGCCTCTTCCATTGGCTTCAGCAGCTCTTGCTCTGGTTGGTGGGGCCATCTATAACAGAAGTCCCACAGTCAAAACTTAAACCTTCTACTTATTAACGTAATTCTTTCTATTCTACGTGAGGTCCTTTGGCTGATGGGGCGGAGTCGCGACGTGTCACCTACCCCCTATATGCAACATGTCTACCCCAGTGAAAACATTTTGAAAACACCGACCGATTTTGGTTTTAAGTTGGACCTCGGGTACTCTTTGTTGGTCAGTTCCTTGTGCCCTGTTGTCAACCTCGCTCTGATACCAATTTGTAACACCCCGACTTTCGACGAGGTGCTACTTAGAAATAGACCTTACTAGGTACTATTAAATAGGTTGACAACTACACTTTAGGATCTTGCAACGCGGGCACGACGAGAAAACGAAATAAAAACATCCAACCTTTCTTTTATAAAAATATAGAAAACGCAGTTATGCATGAATTCCCGAAACCCTAATTATATATATCCTGAATCTGACGAATCATCACCAACAATAAAATCATTCGACGAAAACAGAAGACAAGTCATAATACCAACTCTAACATATTAATAAAAATAACATCCTAAAAATAACACAACTAAACTATCGTAAAAATAATCCGATCCCACTATGACACGCGCTCTTTACCGCTCCGGCCCGCCATCTGGCCTCGGTTCCTGCATGGCTCCCTGATTCATACCTGGAACTGAAAAATATTCCCCGAAGGGTCAGCGTCTAATCTACCAAGCTAGATAGAATACGGAAATTGTAGAACGTTTCGAAAACATTTCTAAAGTCAGCATACAAATCCTCAATCGCAATCATATCTCTAAAGGCCAATACCGAAATTAGTTATAATCAGTCACACAGAACCACATATGCATTCACAATCACAATCTCATAACACAACAATTCCTCCTTTTCCACAATCCGACTACCAAGGCGCTCATCACCGCGCCGAGTGCAGAGGCAGGCCCTCCCACTCCACTTCACAATCTCCCTTCTAACCCCGGGCTAAGCCTCCACTGGAGCACTTGCCAAAAACACACAGATAATAATTTTCGTTTTGAAGGGGCACGGTTTCTCAGTCACACGGGTCAACATAGCCAACCCTTCCTCAACGCCAGCTACGATGGGCCGTGTCGGAAACGGTACCAACACAGAGAAAACGTTCCAAAAATATCTTGCCGATAAAATACATTCAAAACCATTTTACGCACACAACACTTCAAGAAGTTCAAACAATTTAAAAATGTATTCGGGACTAGTTCCCAAAACCAATCCTACAATAACGGTACGCAATCTAACAGGATAGAGAAGAACCGAGCAAGTCGAAAAACGACTTACCTCGAAACTAGGAATCCTTTGAAGAAGACGGAATTAAGAGTGCGGGCAAAAACGATTCCCTAGAAGAAATATTAACATAACAAGTTGAATTAGGTTCAACCCACACTTACTTTAACGAAAAATATGAACGATTATCCCCTATATTATAAATCCGACTTAACGTGATCCAATCTACCATTTTAAGCTCTAACAATCCCAAAACTCCACCACCTTATACTAGCACTTATATATATATATAATATACTCACTAATCTGCATACCCAAACCATACGAAATCTTATATATATATATTCACTAATCTACATACTCGATTAACGTAAACTTAACATACCAAATAGAACCATCCTATTTTATTAAATAATTTGCCCAACTAAGACCCATCTCCCGTACCTAATATTACCACAAATCAACCCTTTGACTATTCTATGTGGGACCCATCCCTTCCATTCATCTTCAACTTCTACCTTGCCATGTTGCTTTACTTTTAATAATTGTTTGCTATATATTCGAAGTTCATGGCCCAACATTGTGCTTGATTAGTGGTTTAAGCTGGCTAACCCGATCCACCTTATAATGCTAATCTCTTAATAAAATAACTATATAAAAAAAACGTTCTTTCTTTCTTCCTCCTGGAAACAGCGACCTCAGGAGAGGCCCGCTCCTCAGCGTAGGACGGCGCCGCGAACCTCCTTGTTGCTGTAACGGAGGAGCCCCGCCGACCCAGGAATTCGCCGGTCGCTCTGACCGCTCTCAACCAGCCACCACCCCTATCCCGACTCTACAAAGCGTACCGACGAAAGAAAGGAATAGAGGTTCGTTCTTACTTGGTTTTCCGGCGAATATCGTTTAGCGAGCGGTGCGGAAACGATGGATTGAAAATGCTCGATCGGAACAAGGGCTCTAGAGGCGCTACCGGTCGACGAGTACGACGAACAGGACGACGGCTGACGGATGGAGGCGTCGCCGCTGGTTATCGTGTGACCGGAAGATGTAATTGATGATGACCGGGGATCTTTCTAGCGTGAACTCCGTAAGTAGCTGATGCACACCAAGCCAGAAGATGGAAGATGGCGACTTGATGATTCTCGGATGTGAAGAAAAAACAGAACGTAGGTGGAAATTCTAGGTTTAATCGGCTACTTAAGGGATATTTAAGTGGGTTAAAAATTTAAAGATAGGATAGATATAATTGGGTGTAGATTGAGTAATATATCTATAACAATGATTAGTTAGGTTGAAAAGATAAGAATAAAATTATGGGTAGAAGATAGAATTAGTTAAGATAATATATTAATCTAATCAAGATAATATATATCAATTAGAACGTAATATATTAGGCTTAGTTAATCTAGATAGAGGGGATGGGTTTCAATGAATAAAACTACTTGGTTAATCCCTCAAACGTTCCCTTTTTACCCAACAGATTAATTAATTAATCCGTCACGTAAATTAATTAATTATTCCGTCACGCGAAGTTACTTATAAAATTAGGACTCGATTGGTTGTCGACTTAAGAAACTCGGATATTACAATATGATCACCCATTTTACATGTCTATCACTAGCTAATATAGTGAATACGATCACCTAGTTACATGAATATCACCGTCTAATACGGTGAATATGATCACCCAATTACACCCAATTACAAATCTCACGAATAAAAATGAGAAATGTATGATTATAATTTATTGCCCTTATGTAGACTCCATCTTCTTTCGATATTTTCCAGCCATTTGCTACCTTCAAATAAAAAAATAGAGTAGATAAATAATTGTAACAATACATAAAATATCTCAAAATATCAATTACATGAATATTACTACCTAATTTTGTGAATATTATTCTGATTACAATGAATATCACTCACAAAATATCAAATATGAAAATTAATATACACAACATATTGAATATTTTTTATTATCTATTAGCAATTCTCAATCAATAGCAAAAAATAATCAAACGCATATAATAATTACAACAAAGAGTAACAATCAAGAATATCTTTTAATATGCTAATGAATATCACTTAAAAAAATAACGAAAACAACAGAGTATTATCAAGAATATTTGTTAATATCCCAATGAATATCACTTTAAAAAATGACGAATATTAAACCCGTCGATCCAAAAAAATATAGCAAGAGATGAATCGATATCAATGGATCAACTTAGGGTTTCAATTACAAATCAAAATTACATACTTTATACAAATCACTATAAACAACCTTCAATGAGAAACAATATCATAAACACCAAATTAAAATCCTGGACAAGCTCACAATACGAGAAATAAACAAATGGGTTGAAAGGCAAAAACAATGGAAAGATCGATGTTATCACATTAACCCAATTTATTACTGGGGGTTTGTTGGACGAATGGAGAGAAACTCAAATATCAATTTGCACATCCACTTTAGCAAACTCAACATTAATAACATTAGATAAATCACATTCCAATTTATAGTTCTAACAGGCGCAACAGTACAAGGCAATTATCATCTAACCTTGAAAATGTTTCAAAAACAACATCACACATCTGGATCTCAGTGGTGTGCGTCGATGGTGCTTGTAGTCCGGTGAAGAGGCGCAACAGTGGTGTGGTGGTCCGATGACGATGGATGTCCGACAACGAGATAAAGAAGGGAGGAGATTGTGAGTAATCGGTAAGAAGAAGAGAGGTTGGGAGGAGATTAATTTTTACGTAAATTGGGGAGAAGAGATAATAAATTGGAAAGAGAAAAGATTTTCTATCAAAAAATTATATCTAGTAGAATTAATCTTGTGTTTTGTAGTCCATATCATATTTTACACCTTTTTCAAACAAAATCTCAACCATTTAAACATTCTAATCTAATGGTTTATATTCACCCTCATTTTCTACCTTAAAAGCCTTTCTACCAGAACTTAATACTATATATATAAAAGAGTCACGTGCGAATGGCCGCTTGGGTGAGAAATAAGAATAAATCTCGATCGTTCATTCCAAAAAATCAACGTCCCTGATTAAACATTCATTAAAAAAAATAAAATACGGCACGGGCAAATTTTTCCCGTATTATTCGCGTATTTTTCAATAAAATACGACACGGACGAATTTTTCCCGAATTATTCATGAATTTTTCGAAAAATACGTTTTTATGAGGCGCGCCCAGTTTGTTCATCTGAAATAGCAATTTTTTCATCAATACTAACTAATTGTGCATTGAGTTTTTGATAACATTGTTCATTGATTTCGAACTTTTTTTATTTTTATTTTTATTTTTTAACCTTATTTATGTGTAGGAATACAATATTATGTGGTTTTTTTATGCACATATAATTAGTTTTGATATACTCATATTTGTTCATTGATATACTCGTATTTGTTCATTGATATACCCCTATTTGTTCATTGATATACCCATGGTATACCATTATTTGTTCATTAGTATACTTCTTTTTTGTTCATTGGTATACCATTATTTGTTCAGTGATATACCCTATTTGTTCATGGATATAACCTTATTTGTTCATTATTATACCCTTATGTTTTAGGTGTGCTTGTGCCTTATTTAGCTATGAACAAATTGGTATACCATTATTTGTTCATTGATATACCCTATTTGTTCATAGATATACCCTTATTTGTTCATGGATATAACCTTATTTGTTCATTATTATACCCTTATGTCTTAGGTGTGCTTGTGCCTTATTTAGCTATGAACAAATTGATGTTATTAATGAACAAATATGCATATAGTAATGAACAAATTGAGGTTACTAGTGAACAAATATGCATCTAGTAATGAACAATTATATGAAAAAGGCAATGAACAAATATGCATAAACCAGTGAACAAATTGATATTACTAATGAACAAATATGCACAAACTGATGAACAAATATGCACAAACCGATGAACAAATATTTTCGTTTTTTTATGAACAAAATCACAATGTTGATGAACATATTGCATGTAATTTTGATATACATTTGTTCATTTTTATGTACAAACAATAGATTTTTGATGCACAAGCAATAGTTTATTTATGCACAAAATCACAGTTTTGATGAACAAAATCACAATTTTGATGAACAAATCCACATTATTGATGAACAAATCCACAATACTGATGAACAATCTAGGCGCGTGTCCTATTTCCGTTTTTTTCAAAAATACGCGAATAATTCGCCAATAATTCTCCCGTGCCGTTTTTTCCCCTTTTTAAGTGAAATGATCAGCGCCTTTAATTTTTCTTGATCCAACGGCTTCTGTTCTTTCTTATTTCGCACCTGGGCGCCCATTCGCACCTGAACCGGACTCTCTCTCTCTCTCTCTCTCTCTCTATATATATATATATATATATATATATATAAAGAAAGGATATATATAAGGTTTAAGGAATAAAATAAAATTTCTCGCATAGCTAAATATTAACTTATAGGTAATTAGATAGGTGGCTTGAAAATAGATTACTAAAAATGGTTTAATTGCGTGTCAAGAACTCGATTGTTTGAAACCATGAAAAACGGGCTCGAGCATTACAAAATGTCTGACCAGAATAGAATATTTTGTCCATTTCCAACTAACCATTTAATACCGTTGGAAAAAATATCCCTGATATGTAAGAATCTTCCAAATTGACATGACGTAGCTTTCGGTTTATAATTAAGAATATGCTGGGTTCGTATATACTTTTCATTAATAATTTTAACCCACATATTATTAGGATCAATTAAAATTTTCCATAGCAATTTCATTTGAAGAGCTACATGTTTATTATAAGCAGTTCTTAAACCAACATCTCTATTTTCCTTTGGGGAACAAATTTTATCCCAACTTTTTAAAGGATGATGATTGGGAATATATTTATTCCAAAAAACATTCTATTAATTTTGTCAATTTCGTCACATATACCTTTTGGGAGAAAGAAACTCTGCATTAGATAACTAATCTTGCCTAAGAGGTTTGAATAAATTAAGACAGTCCTTCCTGCATGAGAGATAGAGTTAGCTTTCCACTAAGTTAATTGATGTTTTAATTTATCTGTTATATCATTAAACATAGAATTCTGAACATGACCTTTTAAAATGGGAATTCCTAAGTATTTTCCATTGAAGTAGTAATTTGTATATTTAAAGTAGCAGCAGCCATAGGGCGCGAAATATTTTCCGAAGTTTGAAACGAACTTTTATTATAATTTATTGATAACCCAGAAAGAGTACTAAATTTATGTAAAAAAGATTTTATATAATGAATATTATCAAAAGTTGCATTTGCAAAAATTATGGTATCATCCGCAAAACTTAAAAATGGGATACGAGTTCCGTTTTTAACTAATTGAATCCCAATTTTAGGAGAATTCATCGATGACTCATATTGTAAAGTACGGACTAAATATTTCATTGCTAGAACAAAAATGAAAGGAGACATTGAATCACCTTGCCTAATTCCACATTGAGGAGTAAACTCAGGACCAGGTTCATTATTAACAAGAACAGAGGATGAAGAAGTGGTAATACATGTCATAATTATATGAACCCAATAAGAACTAAAATCAAATTTTAATAATATTTGTCTAATAAAGTTCCAATCTATCTTATCGTATGCTTTTTTCATGTCTATTTTTATTGCCATGCAACCTTTTCTACCCTTTTTCTTTTTATGAAAGGAGAGGGAAATTTCATGGGCTATTAGAATATTATCTTGAATAAGCCGGCCTTGAACAAAAGCACCTTGCAAAGGATGAACTAAGGATGGAAGAATATATGACATTCTTGCTACGATTAATTTTGTTATAATTTTGTAGATAGTATTACACAAACTAATGGGCCTAAAATGATTAATAGTTATTGGAGATTCATTTTTAAGAATTAATGTAATATAGGATTTATTAAAAGCCTGAAGCATATAACCCGAGTGGAAAAATGAATTAACAGCTAGACAAACAGAATTCCCCACTATATGCCAATAGCATTGAAAAAATTCAGATGTGAATCCATCTGGTCCCGGGGTTTTATCCGGTGCCAAATCACCTACTGCTTTTTTTTTTATTTCAGTTTGAGTTGGAGCTTTACTAAATATGAAATTATCTTCATGTGTAACTAGACAAGGTATAATGTCTAAATCATTTGATTGAATAGAACACAATGGATTTGCCAAAAATCTATCCTTAATTTCCGAGAAAATTGATTGGGTAATAACTTCTTGATCATAAACAATAATACCTTGTGAAGTTGTAAATTTAACAATTCTTTGTTTAAAAGATTTTACTTTCGAAATAGACTGAAAATATTTAGTATTTTTATCTAAATTTTGAAGATGTTTAATTTTCGAGCGTTGCTTCCAATATATATTTTGAAATTAAGAAGAGCATTGTATTTGTTCAAATGTAATTGGAGTTTATTAAGTACAAATATACAATTTGGATTAGTTAATAACTTATCTTGTAGATCATTCAATTGTGCTAATGAAATTTTCAATTGTTCATAATTATTATTAACATGATTCTTAGCCCAGACTTTAGCATATTTTTTTAAGTAAACGCATTTTCGCTGAAACTTTAAACATATATGAACCAGTAAGATTATATTTTCATACTTAGAAACAAGGCCCTCAAAAGCAGGTTTAGATATCCAAGCATTCTCAAATCTAAAAGAAAATTTTTTAAATGATTGAGAACTAATTAAGTTTATCAAAATTAAGCAATGGTTCGAAGTTGTAAAAGGATGGTGCAAAGTTTTAATAGAAGGATAATGTTCAATGATGAATTAAAATTCTATCTAATTTTTCAAAAGTATTATCTAAAGAAGTAGAACTTTTTCTCCATGTAAACGGAAAACCCAATGTAGGAGCATCAATAAGTCCTAACCTTAATTTCAAATTCATTAATCGCATAAATCTTGATTGGGATGGAAGAATTCCCCCTAATTTGTCATGATCAAAATTTATTTCATTTAAATCTCCAATGATAATGAACGGAAAACCAGAATATAATAAAAAAGTTTGTAGAAAATCCCAATAATCTTGTTTTTCTTCTTCCCGAGAAGATGCATATACAAAAACGATCAAAATTTTTGTCGATCTATATTCGTAATGTAATATTAAAATATTTGTTGAATTTTAATACCCCATACAATGATGTGAGAACGAATCATTTGTCATTAAAATCCACATACCACCTCGAGAGCCTATACTAGAACTAAAAATAATCTTGTGAAAACTACATTTTAACCATGAATTAATATAAGGTAATTGATCTGTTTTAGTTTCTGCTAAACACAGGATATGTAACTTATTTCTTTTTCTAATAAACCCAATTTCTTCCCAGAAATTAGGTCTACGAACACCCCTAACATTCCAATAAGCAATACACATAAAAGACCTTGTATAATAAGAATATTTTTTGAATAAATAAATTAAATATGGGATAAATACCAAAAGTTATAAAATAAGGGTGCGTATAAAATTGTAAAAACCTTTGATTTTGTATGTGATAATGTAGAGAAGGAATTACTAATAATTAAAACTAACTTACAACTTAAGTGCATAAAAAACAAAGTAAGTGTCATAAACATGTGTTCGAATTTAAATTCCCTGAATCACATAAAAAAATTATCAAGGAAGATTGTACATTATAAATTGATAATCTATAGCTTAAAATTCCTCATAAACATTGTATATTAGAAGACCAATCATTTAAACTAAGAACAAGTACAAACCAAAAACAAATAATTATATAACCTGTTGTAAAACATAACATAATAGTTCGCTAGGCATACACAACTTAAAAATAGAGATTGACATTCATAATACCAAAAGAGTCGCATTAGTATTTCACAATACATAACCATCCATAAACTTCCAGCCTTCATCAAAACATAACCATCAACCTTCCAACTTAAAACAAGTACTAAAACAACATAACCAAATTCTAAAAGTCCTTGAAACACTATCTTACAAACACTAGATAAACATAGGTAAACAACCTTCAAAAGAGGGGAAGATGAACATCCCCAAGCCACACCAACCTTGAAAGAGACACTAATCATTAAACTGCACTTGATTTGCGAGCCCTATACCTTTTAGGTTTCTTAGAAGAAGATGTCACCACATTTGCCTTGTCATTGATCTCATCTTCAATCTTCGTTTTTGGGGAATCAGTGGAGCTCTCACTTGCTGACTTGATTTCAACTGCATTAAGATGGTTTCTTAACATACTATTGGAGGACTTAGTCCCGGGTTGATTGATCATACCAGCCATCCCTGGATAAGGCAACTGAGAGATAGGAGTGACAGGAGCTAAGCCTGAACCTAACCCAGCAGAAACCATGGGAGAGGCACAAACAAATTGAGGGATCATCATTGTCTCTGGGAAGGGGACATTCATAGCAGCAAAAGCATAGGCCATCTGCTCTCGAGCATGCATGGCAACAACAGGATCAACAAATAAAGTAGGATCCACAGTAGAGTACATATCAAAACTTGCAGCATGATTCAAGTGAGGAACTAGAACTGGAGGAACTGGCATAGGAAAACCAGCACCTAAACCAGTCTCAACAACAACAGATACAGTAGACAAGGGAGGTATCATATTTGCAACAAACATGTTATTAACCAGATTTGACCTTACAAAGGTCAATGCAGTAGATGATTTAGGGGCAACAGACTTTCCAACCAGATTAGCATGCATTTTGGATCTTGTTTGCTGAATTAAATCTTCATCTGCAGTGTTTGTATCCAAAGTAAGCTTAAGCTTTCTGGGCTGGATATTGTTTAAAGGACACTCTTCAAAGCCATGGTCAAGTTCACCACAGCAACCACATCCAGGGGAGACAGTTTCATACCAAACCTTAAGGGTAATCTCAGTATTATCATGAGCAAGGATCTTAACACAACCTTTGAGAGGGACAGACACATCGGTGTTAATTAGCACCCTACAAAACTTCATATTATTTTTTGAATTTGTGACCTCATCTAGCCTTAAAAAATCACCCACAAGGTTATCCCTTAAAATGAGACCGAGAGCAGAAGGAGTAAAAAGATAATAAGGAAAAGAAGGAATTCTTGCCCAAATATCAACTTTTATAACTTCATCATTGGAAGGGTTGAACTCGGGATAAAAAGGATAAAGAGCTACCAACTTACCCTGAACATGATATGGCCTTTTTATTGTAGACTAGATCCCTTGACTCTCTATTAGAAAACTTGTAGAGAATCCAAAAGTTTGAAAACTCTTGGAACAATATTTCTCCCTTTGCTAGATCATTCCAAGCCTCTTTCATTTTGCCATTAATCAAAGTTGTAGAAAAAGGCTCCTCCACCATTTTAAAAAGCAAGGTAAAATGCATGAGCTCATGCCGATATTTTTGCACAGATGGGATAACAGTTGGGTTAGGTAAAGGGAGAGTAGAAGAAAAAGTGCTTGGTTGTAAGATAGAGTTTAAAGGCACAAAAACAACCTCAGGAGATGGAGATATGTTATCATCAGACTGACGGGAAAGTGTTTCATGACATGAAAGGGGACCAGTAGGGCTAAACTGCTCAGGCATAACTAGAGTTGGAATAACTTGATTTTGGGAACAAAGCATTTGGAGAAACCTTCTCAACTTCCATAGAAGAAGGAATAGAAGGAAGGATTGGGAAGTTAACTAGAGCATCATGGTAAGTTTGTGAGTCAGACATTGAAAGAGATTGAGGAGTACTTGCAGTTATAGATAGAGGGAGAACAGAAGGTAGTGGGATGAGATGAGTAGAAATGGACCCGGAAGTGCTCTTAAATAGACAAGTCATTGTAAGGACAACCCCTAGATTTGGTATAATTAATGAGTAATAAAAAGAGGCATGCAAAAAGAATATGACTTGAAAACAAAGAAGTATTAAATGATAAAACTTAACTAGGAAAAAGAGGAAACTATTTAGTCTGCACCAAAAATAGCAAAAAACATTAGTTATAGTAGAAGTAAACGATTATCACTGTAACATGCAGCTATCACTTAGAGTAGCATTTAATGGAAACGAAAACCAGTGGCATAAACCAAAATTGCAGTAATAAAGGCTAAGAGAGATATGCACCACGGATGCAATGATTACCAAGATTAGAAAAAGATATTCAATAAATGATAAATCTGGAAAAGAGATTGTAGAAATTACTTCAAAAAAATTGTGAAGACAAAACTCTCTCAATTTATAATTAATGCTTAAGCAATTGTAGATGTGACAATATAGAAAAAACACTAGGTAGCACTTCACAAAGCTATCCAGCCAATAGATTGAAATGCAAATTAAGAATCAGTGAAATAGGTCGCCAACTTATGATATGTCTCCGACATGAAACGACGGTGAATTGAGAAGTGGCCAACATCAAACATATGCAAAATATTCATGAAGTTGCCCACGTGAGCCATGTCCGCGACGTGAGCCAGGTTCCCGACGTGAGCTAGGTTGCCAACATGAGTCAAATCCCCGATCTGACAGGAAGGAGGACTGAAAACGCGTGAGAAGATTGCGCGAGATATCAGATCAGTTAGGTTAAGGAAAGAATCTTCTCAAGATAGGAAAGGACATGGATTTTTCTTATGCCCTAAGGAGTTTGTTTATTGTAATATGTCTCTAAATCCTAGAGTGCTAGCCTATATAACTCGTGGTTATTAGGTTAGAAGATAAGAGATGATATTGCAAATTTAGAGAGGAAACACTACGAACTCCATTTACATATTCTTGAGAGAAAAGTTAGATTGTTCGAGAGTTCGAGAGTTTGAAAGAGGAAGAGAGACATAGGCTTGTTAGTTGGTTGAGAGTAGTGTTTACTCGGTTCATAAGAGTTCGAGCATAGTTGGGAAGTAGGGCTAGTTCCAGGGTGTTATTGTAAGCATATTCAAAAGGGTCAATAAAGCAAGTTACGACTTTTAATCCTTCTAACCGAGAACTTAGAAGGGAGTGGTTTTCACACTTGATTGACAGAGTTCATTGATCAAGTGTTTCCACTATAAAATATTGGTGTGTCAAGTAAGTTTTTCATGTTAAATTAAATTTCCGCTGCGTATACACTCAGGTTGATGACTTTGTCTAAGTCGACAACCTTGACTAGGTTTGTGACTTTGACTAGGTCGACGACCTAGATGTACTAACGATCCTACACATATTTCATTGAAAAAAAAATAATAACAAGTTAATTGCAAGGGAGCCTTAAACAAGTGCAAAACAACGGTGATGTATCATAAAAGCATAATAAGAAATCAAGATATATATATATATATATTAATCCCTATGCTCTATAATCTATATCGGTCCTCCATATTGATTGATACATAGCTGAAGGAGCCTCGTATCAACAAATACCGACCAAAGTCAGCCAAGCAAACCTGAGGGAAGGGGCTTGACGGCCGGTGAAAGGGAGAAGACGAAAGGAAAGGGATATTAGGGTAAAATAACTAATTTCTTATTATTCATTAAGATAACTGATGGTGCGCGCGAAATAATCGCTAAATAATTAAGGGATGAAAATCGTTTAATATCAAAATGGCGCGATGTAATCGAGCCTGAGTATGCAACTAAAGTTAAAACCCAATTACCTAGAAACACAATTCTAAAAACTGAAGGGCAATAAGAGATATGGAATGTGCGTGTGTGATCGATCACTCCCAAAATTGTGAGAATGCATGTTCCACGTAGGTTATGCTCATCAATTAACTTAATAAAACATTGTGGCCCATTAGCTTAAGTGTTGAAGACCCAAATAATCAAAAGCCTACAAACAAGCGGCCCATTTGTGTGTCACCACCACCATGTGCATCTATGCATATAATCTTTGATGGTTTCTCGTACAAAAATTCAATAAGGCGTCCCACATTGATCGTACACACAAGCAAGCAACTCTCCATTATTATATATAGAAAGGCTATGAGATGTCTGAAAGGATCAAAAAACCTTTCCGAGTTGGGATTTTTTCCTGTACCTAGATTCGATGTGTTTGATTTCCGAGTGAGATCGCGCTATTTACGGTATAAAGTCCAAAGGGCTTTATTTTTAACGGTATAAAGTCCAAAGGGCTTTATTTTGGGCGGGGAGGATGAAAAAACTGCCCTATCGGTTCAATAAAGCGACATAGGAAAGAACCGAAAAGAAAACCCATGAAGAGAGGAGGAAAAAACTGCCCTATCGGTTCAATAAAGCGACATGGGAAAGAACCAAAATGAAAACCCATGAAGGAGTTCGTAAACTCTATTTAAAAGGCTTACATTAATTAAGTAAAATATTAACAATAATCATCGGTCATCGGTGTTCTCGAACGGGTTGAGAGACCATAGTTGTCGGACCCTCCTGTGTTGTATCATTGATTTTGAAACTGGCAACTTGATCTTTGGATGCATACTGCTCATTCTCTTTTCTCTTTTCCATTCTCAAATGATGCCGCTAAACTCTCAAGTTCTTGGCCAAGATTATCAACACAAGGCTTTTTAGGTGCCTTTGTAGATTCCAGAAATGGCCGTGCTCTAGTGGTGCATGGACGTGGACGTGGTTGGGCCCCACTTTCAAATGTTGCGATCAACGCCAGCTCTACCATTTTCCCCTCGAGTCGTTTCTCCTCTACTTGCAATTGTTGCTTCCAATTTTTGGCTAGCAATTGCCACTTCTCTTCTTCCGATTCCAGAACCAAGAGTGTTGGGGATTCCATAACTAATTCAAGCTTCACCTATATATAGATCGAAAAAAAAGTTTACGTTATGTTATGCAGAAACTAAAGCCTATACATGTAACTTTATATTTAATAAAACGATTTTTTCTAAGAATCTTGTTTTTTTTCAAAGATTTGGTCATTATAATTTGTCTATAGAGATTTTAATTTTTTTTATAGGTATTATCCGGTAATAGCTTTTTGAACAACAAAATTTCTAAGCCATGTCCTTACGACCTATGTTAGGCCAGGAAGAATATGTTATCAAGATGAATTAGTAAGTGATCAAAATAATTAACATCAACAAAAGACCAGCTTCATGCATGATTAATTTGTCATTCTTATTTCAATAAATCTGTTGATCGAATAGCTAATTGTAATTGTGTTAAATTTACTGGAGAATTTAATGAAAATTGATGCACACTCATATACAGAACCCTAATTAATTTATCATGAGTTAAACAATAACCTTAATTTAATTATATCATTCATGCATTCGACACATAATATTAATTATATATGAAAGTTACCATCTTGGTTCATCGCCGAAGAAGGACATGGAGGTAGAGAATCATAGTCATAGTCGTAGCTTGGAGACCAATAATCAACACGTGAATTTGAAGTCTGCATGATTACTCGATAATTATTTGTTTGTGGTGAGAAGATTAATTATTTCTAGGTTTAATGTTGATGAGTAGATTAATTATCTCTAGGTTAGGGATTTCTTTAAGGATTTTTCTATCCTATGTCCTTAAGATATAGGATAAGAAACTTATTTTGGAAAAATTTTACAAGTTTTATTTATTTAGAAATTTTATTTTATTTTTCTAAGAGTTTATAATTTTTCTTTTAGGATTTTAGTTTCTAAAAAAAAAGTTTCTTATTCTATGCCCTAATAGATTAGAAAGACGAGTTCTTTAAATATGAAACATGACCACAACAAATACTTACGCCTAACCCTTACCCACAGTTCGTATAGTAGGATTACTTGCTAGAGAAGCTAGCTTTGTTTTTAGGGTAATGATCGAAGATTTTTTTTAAGACAATATATGGAGAGTGTATATTTCAGATTAGATTCTTACAAATTGGATGTGGATTTTGGCTAGGAAAAAAAAAATTAGGCAAGTTTTATCCATGGTTATTTTTTTTGGCAAGTCTATGGGTATAGATATTCAAATTTTGATGCTATCGATCTATGTGCAATATTTTTTTCTTTTTTCCCTGTCTTTAATAGAAAAGAGAATAGTTATTGACCAACTAGGAAAGGTTGGGAATTAGTTCAACCTTGGTCCTTCGAGGACAATATAAGGATGAAAGACCATTGTAGGATTAATTATTGGAAAAAAATTGTGTATAAGAAGAATTTTCTCACTTAGGTAAAAATTAGGAGAAACCCAAAGATTAAACCTAGAGCATCCTCACGAATTGTAGGATCATAGCTAGATCTGAGTTAATTCAAATAGTCGGAAACTGCCTGACAGTTCTCTTACTCAGCGGTAAGGCTATCAATGGGTTAGGTTATGGGTTGGTGGAACACTTCAAATACCCGACCAACAAGTTAAAAGCCCCACCTGACCCACCCATCACCCGTGAAATGTTCTACATGTCACCCAAACCACCAGTCACCCGCTGGTTATACAAATGACCAGTTCACCCGTATAACCGTTGTATAACCGCTATATTTTATGTCTATAAATAAATTGTCATACATAAACTAAAACAAATTTCCATAATCCATACATAAACAAAGAAAAATTCCATAAGCAATAAATATCAATATGGAGTCAAAGATGGGCTACAAATGGGCTTATTTATCAAATGTCCGAAATATGGGTGACTTCAAAGGCCCATACATATTAGAAATTATGGGCTAAAACACGTTATATGGGTGGTTTGGGTGAAACAGGTGATGGGTCGGGTTATTGGGTGATAAAATCTCACCCTTACCCGACACATAACCCGTTTCGCTCATCACTCGAACTGTCCGTCACCCGCTTTGATTGGGTTTTCACCCGTTTATTTCGGGTAGATTAAGCGAGTGAGTCGGTCACCTATGGGTAATTGACAACCCTACTCAGCGGAATAATGAAATACAAAATATCATTTTTATATGCTAAAGTGAAGGTGAAAATAATATATAAAACATCTTCATATTGAATTACATCATCTATCTTTTTAAAATCAATTTGATTGTTTGAAATTTGATTGAACTTTTTAATTAGTTGTATTTATATGTTAAACAAAGCAATGAATATCTCAATTTTGTTTTTGTATATGATAGTTTTTTTTTATAGGTATAGTTTTTTAAAAATATCATTGCCTATATCACTTTTTAATAATTATTTCGGGAATGATAGTTTTTTGTAGATAAGATATGTATAGTTTTGTTAAAAATATCATAGACTACATTAATTTAATTAAAATTTAACAAATACAAATAAATAATATAATAATTTTATAAAATCCCGTGTAGGGCATGGGAACTTAGACTAGTAAGAAACTAAAGCAGTAGAGACATGAATCCTTATAGAGGAACCTCACTTTAACCAACAAGTTGAATGAGTAAACATCTATCTCCCATGGATGATAGATCCTTAGTTATAAGATACAAAATCGAACTACTATATTATTTGCAATCACCAAATTCAAACAATACTATCAAATTAAGCTATCTTGTCCCTAAATCTACCGGACGCAATTAATAAAAGTTCTCGAACCTTACTCGTTCCTTGTGCAGTTCCCTTTAGCACAGGAACAACCTTCCAAATCGATGTTGAGCTTACGTACTCTCCGTCGATTGGATCTGAACTTCCTTCTTTGAAAATTGATTGTTTATTGCTCTTGTATTGCTCTTGGCTCTCTCAGAAATGATTGCTCCCTTCTAGAGAATATTGTTCATTGGGAGCAGAGAGCTAATTGACCTAGCTCAATCGCTTTCCTCTTATAGTAGTGGGCGCTTTCTGTAATGACATATTTGTCCTTTTCTTCTCGTGGAGCAAGACACTGTTCCAATGACCGGCGTAAACTTCATTATGACGCTTTATCATTTTGTGCTTGCCGCCCAAGTTTGGAACAAATAGACCCTTTTGTCCTTCATTAACTTGCCACATACTCTAATAGGTATGGGGAATGATTCCCTTGCTTTTCATGTGAATCTGTATCTTTTCCGAAATCACTTGAAGGGGGACTTAGTTCCAAATGTTTGTTATCATCAAAACTTCAAAGACTAGATGAAACCATTTTTCCAGTGTTAGTAACTAACATTGATCCAACAATATCCCCATTTTTGATGATGAAAAACAAAAAAAATGCAAGTCATGGATTTAGGAAAAGAAAAGGTGGACAAGACACCAAAGCGAGATAATGAGATGCTAGAAGATACTCAGTTCCCCCTGAGATGGATATGCAGTTCTGTGTTTCAAGATTTTTAAGGAGCTAATTTCCCCTTAGCATGGGAATCATTTGTTTCTATATTCTCTTAGACAACGCATCTGTGCATTTTTTCACTTTTCCCCATTTTCACATAATTGAAAAGAGCTAGGCAAAAAAAAAAAGATAGGAAAACAAGTAAATCATAATCATAACTAGAGAATAACTGCATTTGCATTAATAGAAAAGAGTTCATACAAGTATGGGAAACACAAAACTTAAAGCAAAACAGGGAGGAACAAATAAGCAAGGAAAATATTGTGGGGGCTTGTTCATGGTTTCAAAGAGGAAGGAAGCTTCTGCTGGATGTCTAGGAGAACGTCCAAGAGTCTTTCATTGATGCGCAATCACGATTACCAGGTTTGGAGAGTCATTGAGAAAGGGAACTTCACAATCAACGAGGCGATCAAGGACAAGTTGTCAAAATAAGGTCCAAACGAGTGGAAGTGTATGAAGGTCATCTAAAAAGCCAAGATTTACCACAAAAATTCCATGAGCGAGATGGATACATTAAAGGTTGGAAACCTAGAGACTACAAAGGAAATGTGGGCAGCCATAGAACAAATGCACATGGGAAGCTCAAATCTCAAGGAGGACCACTAGATGAATGTTCGTCGTGAGTTCTACAAATTCAGGATGGAACCTGGAGAAAGCATATCCTCATACCAGTCTCGCTTCGAAAGTAAATTGACCAAACTCTCTAGTTTGGGAATCACAAAGGAAGAAGTCACGAAAAGGATTGAGGTCAAGCAAGTGATTGATGGACTCACAAGAGAATGGTTGATGCGACCCTGCCTAGGCTCGGACCTAGCTCCAACCAACCCGAGACGACCGAGACCTTGGAGACCCTTTTGGATTAGGACTTAGTCTCATTTATGTATTTATTATATTTGTTATTTCTATTTCCGTCATTTACATTCCGTCTTTACTATTTTGGGCGTGTGTTCTCTTATGCTTAAGGGACCGGTCCATTAGGTAGAATAAGGCCCATTAGGGTTTGTTGCACCTTTCCATTTCTAGCATTTACTATTCTTAGTATTATGGGCTTAGACATTGGGCCTATCATGTTGCTAACCCTAGTCCTCCACCCATATTAGATCTAGGGTTTCATGAGACTTCTTCTATATAAGAGGCATGACTCCCATTGTATTGTTCACGTCAAAATTAAGCCAAGTTTAAGTAGAGTCGAGATTCCTCCTTATTTGGCCCGACTTCACCAAACCTTCCAAACCCCTTTCCGTCTCGCCAGTCTTCCCTTGGGCCGACATCACTTATCTCTGCCTCACCCCGCCCTTGTTCCGACGAGCATTAGAGGCCCGCGAGTCCACTTTTTGGTCTCATACTTATCCCGGTTACTTGTGTCGGAGAAGATCTGGGCGTTTCGAGCCTAGATCCGCTTTTCGTGGACTGAAGCCGAGTAGGTTCACATCAAGCAGAGTGTGATCTCTTTCCCAAGTTTGTCTAGTTCCTTGCCTGGATTTTTCCTAGCCTGATAGGACTTTAGTTTCCCGAAGATCTCATAAAGTAGGAGACTCTTGTTGGCATAGTGTGATCTCTAATGCTCTCGGGTTTGTTTTGTAGTTAGCCTCTTCCAAGAGCACATATTGGAGGGTGCGCTCTTGAAGTTCCGCAATGATGAAAGGGAGACGAAGTGTCAAGTCTTCCCTTAGCTTACTTTCAAATGGGATTGCCCTCTTAAAGGCAGTAATTGCAATCATCTCATCACACCCATCGATCTCGATGTAGCACTCCATGAAACGATTGGCGAAGCAGCGCAAGCTTTTTCCCTTATCTTTTCTAAGGCCCAAGAGTGTGTCTAAAGATACCACGTCCTGACTTTTGGCTATGTAGTGCCTCACAAATTCAGTGGCAAGTTGATCCCATGACCGGATTGATCCGGGCTTCAAGCTTTGGAACCACTTCAATGAACCCTTGTCAAGGCTACACGGGAACATTTTGCACATTGTAACACCATCGGAAACACATAATTCCATCTTATGTGAGAAAGCAACTATGTGGCTTATGGGGTCCAAATGCCCATTATAGAGAGTGAATGATGGTGGAGAGAACTTTGTCGTATGCTTCTATGGAATGATGTCGATGATGTCACCATTTCCAACTTGTGCTCAGTTTGCTCTTGAACTGATTGCAACATTGCACCTTGCGTACTTAAAAGGTCAAGCAACCTCTTTTCGGTTGGCCTTAGTCCTCGATCTTCTCCTTCACGCCTTTCGTTGCTTTTGCTCCGACATCGACTACATTGCCTCTTCTTCTTACTGCCCCAGTCATTAGCTGACTCGGGTCTTTTGGATGGGTCATAGCGGTCCGCGTCACGACCGCGCGAATTTTCACGATGATCGCTCCGACCACAACCGCCGTTGGGGCTGTTACGGTCACTGCTAAGGCTTTCCCGTCCGTGGCGGTTTCTGCGATCATCGCAACTCTCTGAGTCGCTTGAAGTTGAGTCATTGGACTGAGAGTGGTCGGCGGCTCGGGGGCAACTCGTGTGGCTTGCCCCTCTTGTGGCTTCTAGACACTCTATGATCGCTTTCGTAATCAAATTGCATCTCTTCAAACTCGTCAGTGCTTACCGGCTCAAGACCATGACGGCTTCTAGCGAGTCATCACTGGTCCTTTTGATCGCCGATTCGCTGAAGGGGAACTTACCCTGAACTTTATCCATGTGCTTCAATCTAGAGATCTCTTCCAAGGCTTGGTCTAAGCGGGACTTTGCTTGGGCACGCTTATTGTGAATCTTTTTTATTTCTCTCAAGACAGAGGCTAAAACATGGGTGATCTCATCTTCCTCCTCGTTTTCAACAGTAGTTGATCCCCCATTCATGCCGTTTGGCCCAAAAGCCAGAGGTATACATGGGTCACCACGTACGGGATTAGACCGAGCGTGGCTCGATTAACCATGCTTGTAGCGTGGGCTGATAGAACTAGGGTTTTGCTCGCGATTTTTTTTCTATCGCGAGCTCCGATGTGTGTAATTGCGCTCGACCGTGTTCGCGGTTCTCTTGGTTGTGGTCGCAGTTACTATCTGTGACCGAGGTCGCTGGATCACGACCTTGTAAACTTCAATTGCTCTCAGATTCAGGCATTCAGCGACACATATTGTTGAGTTCCATAATCGGCCAAATCCATCAGATTCTGACCGTTTAGCATTATAAACGTCGATTTCGTCACTCGATTCAAACCCTTGACATCTCTTCAAGCAAGGCACCTTGCTCGATATACACTAGGGTTCAATCCTCTTAGGGCATATCGGAATTTGCGCAATCTCCCTAGGTGCTGCTGATGAGGTATTTTATCAGTCGTTTTACCTATCAAAGAATCCTAACTTAACCAATCTGAGTAGAATGGTAAGCAAGGGTCGATCCCACAGAGACTCGTGTATTAATGTTATCACTTATGTGCCAAGTAACTAAAGGGGGGTTTTCAGAATGATTATCTAAACTAATATGCAAGAATAAAACTAACTATGAATGCAAAGATGATTTGAATATATGTAAGACAAACGTGTTCAACTAGTTAGATCTATCATGATATTGATTCATTTATCATCGATTCTCTTGATTCTCTTCTCACTTGAATAATATATTGTGGATAGTGATCCTACTAAGGACTAAAACCCGAACTTCATATATAGTTGATAGAACAACCAGTCTAACAACCCTAATTAAATAATAACCTAGAAGACCTTCTAGATTCAATTAAACAACAACATGACGATTCAAGTTATCAATAGAGACAAACAACTTAGAGCAACCAGACATCTAAGTGACTTGTGAATTTATTCCCTACTTTAATCAACTTGTCCAACCGGTACTAAATTAATTAAAGTCTACTCTTGATCTAATTAACTCCAACCGGTAATTAATCAGATTCAGTTGTAAATTAACCTAGAAATTCTATTAGGTAGCTAATCTAACAAAACCCTAGAATAATTCTGATTCAGTTAAGCACAGGGAATAATTTCTATTCAAGTTTGTTGAGAATCAATCAAACCTCACAACTACATACAAATCATGACTTCAATAACTAGCCAAACACTAGAGAAATTTAGCAATTCATAATTGAAATTAAGAGAACTTACAAAGGTTCAAGTTTGCCTCTAGAGAGAAAAACCCTAGCCTCCAAAGTTGATCAAAAGTTATGAAAGAGATAAACTAACAAAAGCTTAAATATGTCTCCCAAAATAATCCTCCAAAACCCTATCATTAAGCATATACTCGGACAAGATATAACCAAGCCCAAAAGTCAAGCCCAAAAGTCGGCCCAAGATGTCCGCGTAAAACTCCAGAAAGCGCGGGTTACACCTACAAATGCGCGGCCGCGCAATTTCTTCCCAACCCGCGCAATTAGCTTCGGTTCAGCATTCAGGTGACACTTCAGAGGCTGTTTTGACCTACTTAGAGTTGGAATTTGGACTCGGAGTAAAAAAATGAATTGTAGCTCTTTGAATTAGCTTTCCAGTGATAACAAATTCAGCTCCATACGAGCACTATAGCTCCCAAACCAAGCATTGCAAGATAGAGGTGTTGAAACAACAACGCCAATGCATAGCCCGGATTCAAGCGTTCTTTTCACACAAGCTCTTGGTCCTTAACTCTTCTAATCTTCACTTGTATCACTATAAGCTTCATCAAACTTGACCACAATCATTTAAGGTCCATCCCGTCCATGCTTGTTTTACCTAAAGATCTGCAAAACCGAACAAAACAAGCGCAAAACCCGAATTTCCTAGAAAACCTAAAAACCTAAGAACTAAGCTAAACTAAGCTAAAACCATGCAATATAAACATAAATATGCATCCTAATCACTACCTAAATGCAAGCTATCAGCCGCGGTCGCGGTTTTTGGGTCCGTGGTTGGGGTCTTCTGGTCTGCAGTCGTGACTCGCTATTCCGCGATCGCGAGTTTGTTCGCTGAGGGCACCACGCTCGATTTCTCTTTGCGTGATTGCCCCGATACTTTGAAAAGTAACTTCTTGATCTTTTGGGGTCGATTCCAACACTATAATTGCGTGGATCGATTGCTGGTGTTTCCACAGACGGCGCCAATTATTAATGCACAAAAATTCGCCTTTAATGCACTAGTTGAATACTCCTCTTTACTCCACTTTTCAAAAAATACTCCTGTTTACTCCCTTCTTCAACTTCCGTTCCAAGCTCCTCTTCAACCTAGAACGTGCAAAACAATAGGTGGCAGGGACCCCCTAATCCATCTCCAATGCCTAAGTCAAAAGAGCAGTTTGTCGATCGGACGTCAAGGTAAAGGACAAGACTTGCTAGCGAGCTCAGCGAATATGAGGTGCCAATCATACATGGAGAAGACATGTATTATTAGAGGGGAGAGAGAGAGAGAGAGAGAGAGAGAGAGAGAGAGAGAGAGAGAGGAGATCGAAAATCTTATCCTCTAGGGCCTGCCGAACTGCTCTAAGCCCCGCAAGCGATTTCTTGTTCTTCAATCCAAGCGGAAATTCTATCTTTCGACTAAGATAAAATCCTCCATCATAATGAATAAACACCATATTTAATTTTATAATAAAATATATAATTAAAAATAAGGATAATACATAAAATTACATTCATGGCGGATAATATATATAATTATATATATATATATATATATTATCGACCATATTTAATTTTATAATAAAATTATTAATGATATTTATAAATAAATTATTAAACGGAAAGAATTAAAATCAGAAAATTAAAATTAAAAAAAAGATAAAAGGAAAGTAAAATCTCTCTTCTGTTAAGGAAACCAAATAAACACGTCTGACCAAATAAAAAACGGTTACGAATTCAAAACGTTTTGAAAACTGAGTAATTGCGGAAGAATTACGGCAAATTAGTCCGCAACCCTCGTGGCCCAATTTTATTAAAATAATTAAAACATCCCGCAAAAAGATAAGCCCCAATACCACACCGCGCACGTGTCACGAACACGAGCCGAGCCGGACGGACGGCGGCGGCAGCACGTGCGCGAGGCAGCATTCCTCTCTTGTCTCACTAACACATTGTATGCCATAAGCCTTTATAAGGCACTCCCATTTGCTCCACAATCTCGATGTGGAAATGTAGTCATTTGGCACAAATGGCATATCACATGTCAATGTACTACATTATAATATTGGAATTTTATATTATTAAATTCCAAAATTCCCCCACTAATGCAGAACATTATCACAATTCAGTTCTGAATTTTAAGTAGGCTTAGTGCTTAAATGACGGTATCTTTCGATTTGAACCAATCACTTTAGTGAACTCAGGAATACTCTCAAGTCATAAGTGAAACTAGTCTTGAACTTTGACCTTTATTATAAGCGTTACCTAAGAACACAGACCTCACCAATTTTGTCTTCCATTCCCGCAATTGAGATCTCACTTTATGAGTCTCACTCACTTGGGATGCTCATGAGTGCTTCACATAAGACTTCACAAGTCCAATTGCACTCACGCAGGTGATCTCATCAAGTTTTTCTCATTACAAACCACCCTATCAGGGCTATGAAATCATTAAGAGCTTATAGCTCATCCTCTTATTTATCTTATCACATATCACCATAGGATTAAGAAAGTTTGAACTTTCATATAGGCCTCAAGCCCATTCCCCTCGATGATTCCAAGACCACTTTTTTGTTTAACCCTTTAGTTAAGGGATCTGCAAGGTTCCTTTCGGACCTTATATACTCCATGGTAATTACACCATTCAAAATCAAGTGTCTCAAAGCCTCATGTCTAATGCGTATGTGCCTTTTCTTACCATTGTAAGCACTAATCTTGGCAACACATATAGCTGCTTGAGAATCACAATGTAGAGATACAAGAGGTGTTGGCCTACCCCACAATGAATGTCAGCCATGAAGTTTCTTAGCCATTCAGCCTCTTGTCCTGCTAGATCAAGGGCTACAAACTCGGATTCCATGGTGGAACGAGCTATTACAGACTGCTTAGCAGACTTCCAAGATATAGTTGCACCACACAAAGTAAATACATATCCACTAGTTGAATTTACTTCATCATTATCAGATACCCAATTAGCATCACAATAGCCCTCTAACACATTAGGAAATTTCACATTGTGTAAACCCCAATCCATAGTACCTCTAAGGTATTTTAATAATCTCTTTAGAGCAAGCCAATGTTCATTGCTAGGATTATGGGTATATCTGCTTAATCTACTAACAACATATGCAATATCAGGCTGAGTATAGTTCATCAAAAGCATCAAACTTCCTATTATCTTAGCATATTTGCAGATTGGGAAACACTATTACCTTTATGTTTTTTCAATTTCATGCTAGAATCATAGGGAGTTCTTACAAGCGTGAAATCATATGAATTAAATTTCTTAAGTAGCTTTTCTACATAGTGAGATTGAGACAAGGTAAAGCCATCTTTGGATTTTATTCACTTTCACATCCAAGATCACATCAACTTTACCTAAGTCCTTCATTTCAAATTTTGACGACAAGAAATCTTTAGTTCCATTAACAACATCTATGTGTGTTCCCATGATTAGCATGTCATCAACATACAAGCATATAATCACACATTTTCCATGAATCAATTTAGAATACGCACATGCATCTGAATCATTCACAGAGAAACCAAAGCTCAAAATAGTTTTATGGAATTTATCATACCATTGCTTTGGCGCTTGTTTCAACCCGTATAAAGATTTCTTGAGCTTACACACCTTATGCTCCTGACCAGCTATTGCAAAACCCAAAGGTTGTTTCATGTATATTTGTTCTTCTAAATCGCCGTTAAGGAAAACTGTCTTAACATCCATCTGATGCACAATTAGATCATGAGTGGAAGCTAAAGCAATCAGAGCACGAATAGTAGCGATTTTGGTCACCGGTGAGTAAGTGTCAAAATAATCTATTCCATATTTTTGAGTGAACCCCTTAATTACTAGTCTTGCCCTATATCTATCGATTGAACCATCAGTTTTCAACTTCTTCTTGAAAATCCATTTACAACCAATAACTTTACTACCTCTAGGCAAGTCTGTTATTTCCCATGTTTGATTAGACATGATCGATTCTAATTCACAATCAATAGCTTCCTTCCAGAAACTAGCATCTATAGAACTCATAGCCTCTTCATATGTTTTAGGGTCATCTTCTATCATGTGAATGCATACAAGAGACTCATCAATTATATCAACATTTTTGAGTTCTATTAAAAAGGATGTAACAAAATCCGGTCCAAAGCTAGTTTCAATTCTATGTCTCTTACTCCTTCTAGGTTGAGAAGAGTTCATAATTTCTTTACGTGCAACAAACATAGAAGAAGAAGCAGGAACAATAGCACTTGGCACTTCATGAATTTTCAAAGGATAAACACGCTCAAAAAGTTCTGCATCACGATATTCACATATAGAACGATCATTCAATTTCATGAACTTGTAGGCTGAGCTATTATTAGCATACCCTATGAACACACAATCAAAACTTATAGGTCCAACGGTTTCACGATTAAACACAGGAAAAGCAACCTTAGCTAAACACCCCCACACTTTCAGGTAAGACAGATTAGGTGCATAACCTTTCCATAACTCATAAGGAGTTGCATCTAGTTTTTTATGGGGCACTCTATTTAAAATATGATTAGCAGACAAAACAGCTTCACCCCACATATTATTAGGCAAACCAGAACTAATAAGCATGGAATTCATCATCTTTTTTAAAGTCCGGTTTTTCCTTTCAGATATGCCATTTTGTTGTGGAGTATAAGGAGCTGTTGTCTCATGAATAATACCGTTTTGTTCACAGAATTTTTTAAGAGAATCAGTTCCATATTCTCCTCCTCTATCAGACCTAAGTCGTTTTATCTTACGGTCTAATTGATTTTCAACTTCTACTTTATATACCAAAAACGTTCTTTCAGCTTCATCTTTTGTTCTCAACAAATAAACTTTGGTATATCTAGAAGAATCATCCACAAAAGTGATGTAGTACCGTTTTCCTCCTCTACTTTCAGTATTTTTGAAATCAACCAAATCAGAATGCACCAATTCTAATAAATCTAATTTTCTTTCAGTTATAGGTTTGAAAGGCTTTCTAGTAAATTTAGCCTCGGTACAAACATCACATTTTTTATGAGCATTCAGATTCAAATTAGGAATTAAGCCACATTTATGCAATCATTCAATCGCATTCACATTCGCATGTCCTAATTTTGCATGCCACAAATCAAGAGATTCAGTCAAGTAAGCAGAAGTAGATGCATTCTTATTCATCTCAACAACAAATTCAAGCATGATAAGGCCAATAGCAGTCATAAAACCCTTACCTACAAATTCACCATTTTTAGATATCACTAGTTTTCCTCCATCAAAGAGAAGCCTAAAACCAACTTTCATCAGTAAACCCCCCGAAATTAAATTCTTGTGCGAAGAAGGTATAAACAACACATTGATCAAACATAACTTTTTGCCAGAATTTAACTTGAGAAGAATTTTCCCTTTACCTAGCACTGCAGCTGTGCTAGAGCTTCCCATGAAGACCTGCTCGCCTTCTACAGCAGGTTCAAACTCCGACAAGAGCTCTCTATTGGCGCAGAAGTGACGTGTTGCTCCAATGTCGACCATCCACTCAGTCAGGTCAACCATGTTCACCTCGGAGATCACAACAACTAGGTCCTTTTCTGTCAGATTCGCCTATCCTTTGTCTTGGTTGGGATTGGGATCGTTCTTCTTGGGGTCGTATTTGTGGTGGCAATGAGAAGCTCTGTGTCCGGGCTTTCCATACACAAAACAACTTCCTTGGAATTTTTCGAACTTGTCACCTTTCTTGAAGTTCTGTCCCTTCTTATGTAAGGTCTTTTGGTGAACAAATTTCTTTCGAGCAACATCATCAAATTGCTTCTTTTGTAAACCTGTCATGTTTCTGCGTAGAAGCCTCAACATAGTTAGCCTTAATCGAAGATGAATCAGAGGGTTTAGACAGCTTATCTTTAAGGCGATTAGCCTCTTCAATCTTCATGTGACCGACAAGTTCCTCCAGAGTCATGTTCCGCTTCTTATGTTTCAAATGATTGTGGTAACTGGACCATGACTCGGGAATCTTTTCGATCAGGAAATTTGCCTGCAGATATTCGCACATCTTCATGCCTTCAGCAAGGATATCCGCCACGAGATTCTCATACTCGTGGACCTATTCCATGATCGGTTTGTCATCAGCGATCTGGAACCGTAAGGACTGGCCGACGACATATTTCTTCTTCCCGACATCATCTGATCAATATTTCTTATCCAGGGTTTCCCAGATAGACTTTGCAGACTTGTTAGTTAAAAACAAATCAAATAGAGAATTGAACATATGGTTCAGAAGGATACCCCTGACAGTTTTGTTATCATGTTCATATTTCTCCGTGTCAGCCGCGATCTCAGCGGAGGCCTTAGCAGTAGCGACAGTATCGACAATAACATCTGAAGACGACTGGGAGTCCGCTGCAGCAAGCGGAAGCGCCTTGATCGAAGCCGTTGGAGGATCCTTGAGCAGAGCGTAGTCAATTTTCAACTGCTAAAAGACAATCAATAACTTCTGGGACCAGTGCTTGAAATTTGTCCCATCGAGAGGCTCAAGTTTGGACAGATCGAGCAACTTCATGAGATGGTGTCCCTCCATAGCAGATTTGGAAACAGTGAATATTTTTGCTTCTAATTTGTAAGATAATAAGATCACTGTAGGCGACAAAGAGTTGTATGTGGGCCGATTATTTGATGTGTTTAGGGACGAATTACTATGTCATGGTAGAACCACTGCCTTAGAAGCAAAAACGCCCTGACTACGGTGCAAGTCAGATACCTGCTCTCGCCCCCTAAGGTTAGCACAGTTCTCCTCGATCTCGTTCATGCGAGAAGGAAGAGATGGGAATGAAAGCCTCAGAACAGAGAAGAGAGGAGCGGAATTCTCTGATTTGTGAAAACCAGAGAAGAGAGGATTTTCGGATGCTTGGAGAAGAGAACTGACGGGAGATTAAATATGAGTAAATCACATCATTAACCACCCACGATCTGCATTAATCCAATAAGCGAAAATCTCTCTTCTGTTAAGGAAACCAGATAAACACGTTTGACCAAACGAATTCAAAACGTTTTGAAAACTGAGTAATTGCGGAAGAATTACGGCAAATTATTCCGCAACCCTCGTGGCCCAATTTTATTAAAATAATGAAAACATCCCGTAAAAAGATAAGACTCAGCACCAAACCGCGCACGTGTCACAAGCCGAGCCGGACGGCGACGGTGGTGCGCGCGCGAGGGAGCATTCTTCTCTTGTCTCACTAACACATGGTATGCCATAAGCCTTTATAAGGCACTCCCATTTGCTCCACAATCTCGATGTGGGAATGTAGTCATTTGGTACAAATGGCATATCACATGTCAATGTACTGCATTATAATATTGAAATTTTATATTATTAAATTCCAACAAATAGTACATGTTTATTATTGCTTTATACTAAGATTGATATCCTTGAAGATTGATATCTTTCTAACTTCTCGTAATATTTCTCATTTTACTTATAAAAGGAAATATAAGATTTCAAAACAAATCTAATAACTTATGCTTTATCCTTTTCTTTTTTAAGTAGGTAGTAGGATAATATAGAAGCATGACAATATAATATACAAGGCTGATAGTTTACAATATAGCCCTGGTAGTCTTTTACGGAAATCTTAACAAACTAGTATGTTTTACAATATCTTTTTCTTTCCTTTGATATTTTTTTTCACTTTTGATTTTTCGTTTCATACATTAAAATCATAACCAATTAATTATTTTACAATATCTTTTATATTTGTTTTATCTTTTTTTTCAATTTTTTTCTATTTTAATTCCTAATTTGTAAAAATTATTATTGGTTTAAAAATAAAAAGTATTTAAAAATATTTAACGTTTTTTCTTTATTTTCAATTATAAATAAAATTGAATTATTTTAATGTTTGTCTAAAATAGGAAAGGGTGTGATTTTTGGGTATATTTGATATATTTTTAGGCATTTGTACTATTTTTTTGAGCATTGATGTAACTTTGAAAAAAATAAGGCATATTTACAAAGTAATTTCTCTAAATTTATTTCGGTCAACCTAACAGGCTTTGGGTTTCAACCCAACAGATTTCGATATCGGATTCGGTTAATTTATTTCGGGATTCGGGTTCAAATTTTTGATTTTTAATGTACTCTACTAAACAATATAGTTTATTTTTATATTACATAATATAAATTATTTTAAATTTACTTACATTTATGTCTAAATTTTAATGTCGGTACTATTAACCAATCTGATGCCCATCCCTCATATTATCAGGTAATTGCTAATTAACCAAATTTATAATGTATTCGAACATTTAGTCGTCAAGCAATTAAAATCACACGATAATACCTTAATTCTATTTTTTTGATAAGAAAAGAGAATCGAGGTTCTTGACATGTTTGATAGTTCGAGAGATTGAGATGAAACTAACAATGAAAAAAACTAACAAATTAAATAAAGAACAAAGTAAACAAGCGACAAACACTAAGCCAAGAATCCGAAACAACTTGGAGACCAGATACAAAAAAGCACTTCTATACGTAGTAGAGTACTAACGTTTATTATTGATAAATCACTCCGACCAATTCAATTCCATAATGACGTTCAAAACTAAATAAATAAAGGGAAAATTGGATATACGTCCCTCCAATCTTGTTAATTTGGATATATATCCATCAAAACTTATAAATTGGCTATATATCCATGAAAATATAAAAAAAAATTAAATAATTATTTAAAAAAAGATTATTATAATTATTGAC
The DNA here is from genome assembly GCA_964016875.1 of Fallopia convolvulus. Lineage (NCBI taxonomy): Eukaryota > Viridiplantae > Streptophyta > Magnoliopsida > Caryophyllales > Polygonaceae > Fallopia > Fallopia convolvulus. The sequence continues at coordinate 48,841,482 of OZ024729.1, forward strand.
AAATATAATTTTATTAAAATCTCATTTTAGAAATAAAGCGTATATTTTCATATTTATCTTTAAATATTGTAATTTTATTTGTTAATTGATAGAGAGTTTACCAATAAAGTTTATCATTATATTATCTATTCAATGGTTGATTACAATTTACAACCATGCCTTCATAAGAAAAGTTTATTGCCGCAAGTTTTAATTAAATTAGTTTGCATTTTATTATTTCACATTCAAACTTTAAGGAATTAGTATTTTACTTTTCTGAATTTGATTTAATTAAATAATTTTTTTATTAAGTTGAATATACACTTCATGTTAAATTAAATTTAATATTTGTTGTATATAAAAAGTTCACTTCAATATATTCTATTGTTATTCAATTTATTAGTAATAAACATGTTAAGAATAATAATCTGAAACAATTATAAAATGATGGATATACATCCGATTTTTAAGTTTTTTGATAGGTATATTTTCAATTTAACAAGATTCAAGGAATATATAACCAATTTTGCCATAAATAAATAACCTTCAATTAAGAAATTACACAAATAGTGATGATAAGGACATCCGATCAAAAGTCAAAAACAATATATGATAAGGTCACATGGAAATTTGATCTAGCTTTTAAACATTTTGGATTTGATTGAGTTATTTATTTATAGAATTATTAATGAAATTAACTCGATCATATATCTTTACGGATGGGTCACAAGTCATAACACAACAAATACAAAAGTTCTATTTTACCATAAAATAACTTCTGGAATCATAAAAAATACAAAAATAAGAATAGAGGCAAACCATTATTCAAAACCATTATTCAATATGCAACCTGCTAAAAAATATAACAAATAGTTTAAATTGATGACATATTCTATATAAATTCAATAATTGAGGATAAAATATATGATAAAATCAGGTGTATGTCTGTATATAATTAATAAATGGATGAAACCAGTCGAGCGATGATGCAATGATGGATCGGGTGGTAGTTCGAATGACGCTAGCTTCACCTCCACCGAACCTTCCTATCATTTAATCCATCTATCACCTGGTAGCCTTGATAAGGGTTCATTTTCTATCAATATTAATGGGAGCTTGGAGGGTTTCTTATGATTTGCCTCTTCCCTTTGTTGTCTCCTCTTCCCTTTGGTGATGGTCTTATGAGGTGACATGTCTTTTGTCATGCTTATCAATACACTTCTTGATGAATTTGGAAAACTATACGTCATGCATGCGAAATCTTCCTAGCCTAAGATATAGTGTGGGTGTAATTTTTTATAGTTTAATGATTCTACTCTAAAAAGTCCTATTTTGTAGAAGGAGACCTTCCTATTCTTTATTTGGGAGTTCCACTAGGATAAAAGAAGCGAAACTAGAATATTTAATCCCATCATTGTATAAGTACGTGAAAGCTAAGACTCGGTCTTGGAGTGAGAAGCATCTTTCCTATGTCGGGCCGGGCCTCTTAAACTCATTCGTTCATTCCTTTGTGGTATTTAAAACTTTTGCTAGAAATTTGTAGTTGAATCAACGTGCGTTTGTACAGGGTTATTAAGGAACAATTATGGAAATTGTTATTTAGGAAGCCAAATAATAGAATTATGCAAATAAATAAGAAAAGCAAAATAGTAAAGCAAGGGAACAATTCTTTATAAAGGATTCCCACAACGACCAACTAGTTCTGCGGAACTGTGGGTAAAAATATATCTCCCTTGGAGGATTTTGAATGATTTACTTGTATTATTGATTTGCTCCTTAGTTACAAAAGCAACATTAATTCCCAATGGTTGTTGTCATTATCAAAAATGATGGAGGAAATCGTTGTTATAGTGTTTTAGAACTTTAGTTCCCAATGGTTGCTACAGTGTCAAAATTAATTATTACAAAGCCCTCCGTCGGTTTAGTCCGGTTTTTTCTTTCCGTTTTTCTTCTTTCTTGTGTTGGATACAGTTGGGAGGTTTTTGATGAATTAATCATGTTTAGCCTTAATTGTAAACCAGCTTTATTAATTGGGTTGGTTAGTTTAAAACAAAGTAACTTTAGTTAGTTATGAAGTTACTGTAGTAAGGCCGTTAGAACCATGGTCAGAGTCTGATACAAAAGCATGTAACCACGATCAAAATTCTATGTGACTCTCAGAAAAATGTATACAAAAATCACTCGTTTCCTCTCTCTCTCGTGTTCTTCAAGAAATTGAATCACGATTCTCATTCTCAATTTGGTATCAGAGCTCAGGAACAGATCAATCGAAGTGAGAAAAGAGGAGAGGCTGAGAGATCGACCAAAAATCACCACCTCAAAACAAAGAAGGGTGAGATATCAGCTTAGCAGCTACGATGACGGAGGAAGAGACTGCCAGATTATTTGCTCGACTCGCTCAGATGGCTCAATCGCAAGGTCAGACACAAGGGGATCCACTGAATTTGGGGAATTCCGACTATCCGGGTATGTCTCTAACCACAGTTTTGTTTAATGGGAAGAATTTCGTATCATGGAGTCGACAAATCATGTTGGCTTTAGGAGCAAAGCTGAAATTAGGGTTTATAGATGGGACTATTACCAAACCGGAAGGAAATCCTTTAGATCTGGCTAGATGGGAACGAGCAGATAGGATGGTTGCTTGTTGGATTTTGAATTCCATGACAGCTGAAGTTTCTGGTTCCTTTGTCTATGTAAGCACGACAAGAAATTTGTGGAAGGATATTCTGGAACGTTTTAGCCAGAGCAATGCTCCTCTGATTTTCCAGCTTAAACAAGAGTTATCTCGCACAACTCAAGGAAACTTGTCCATTACTGCGTATTATGGAAAGTTAATGAGATGCTGGGATGAATTACAGGTTATGAATGGTGTACCTGTGTGTACTTGTGGTGTTTTAGCTAAATGTGATTGCAAGGTTTTAGCTAAGGTACAGGAGTTGGAGGACCAAAGCCGACTGATGCAATTTCTGATCAATCTGAATCCTGAATATGATTCAGCGAGAACCTTCATTCTGTCCCAAGATCCATTGCCAAAGATAAGTAGAGCTTATTCACTCTTGATGCAGGCAGAAACCAACAAACAGACTACTAGCACAATCCCAAAGTCAATTGATTTTGGAGCAATTAACCAAAACCAAAATGGTGGAGGTTACAAAGGAAATTACTCTGAGAAGAAGGATGCTAAGAAGAATAAAGGGAATGAAAAAAACATTGTAATCAATGTGGAATGGTTGGACACACAATGGAAGAATGCTTTGGGATAGTGGGATACCCGGACTGGTACAAGGGAAAGAGGAAGGTGAAAGGGAAGCCTATTGCTGCTCAAGTGATGATTGAAGGAAGTTCACAAAGCACTCCTCTGGATACAGATGAAAAGGCACAAAGCAAAATCAATTTGGATCCAGAAATGATGCAAGCTATGTATCAAGAGATGATGAGGATGTTCAAAGGAAAGATGGTAGCACCTACAGTTGCAAATTTTGCAGGTAGCTCTCTCCTTAATTCTGTTCATCAAAGTTTTAATAGGCATGAATGGATTTTAGACACTGGAGCAACTGACCATATGTCTCCTTATTTGGAGAATCTCATTAAGGTCAGGAAATTGGAAAATCCAGTATTTGTTAAGTTACCTGATGGAACAACAAAAAGGGTGATAGAAGTTGGAAATGTTGAATTGAAACCAGGTTTTGTCATAAAAGATGTCTTGTACATACCTGAATTCAAATTCAACTTATTATCAGTAGGAAAGCTTATTGCTCAGGAGGATTTGTTGGCTTGTTTTGATGAGTGTAAATGTCTGCTACAGGGCCGTTTGAGTAAGAAGACATTAGCAGTTGGGGCAGAGTCAGGAGGATTATACAAAATTCAGGCTGGACGAGATATGAAGCAAGAAGAAAATAAAGCTTGTCAAGTAACAGTAGATAAGCATATTTTCCATGACAGACTAGGTCATATTTCATTTTCTAGATTGAAGTATGTACCAGGTTTTGACAATGTGGATATTTCAGACAATTTTTGTGATACTTGCAAAATGGCTAAGTTCCATAAACTGCCTTTTCCAATCAGTAATACTAAATCAGATGCTTTATTTGATCTTCTACATATGGATTTATGGGGTCCTTTTCCTATTGCAAGTTTAAATGGTGAAAAGTATTTCTATACCATAGTAGATGATTTTAGTAGAGCTACATGGACCTACTTAGTTCATGATAAAACACAAGTTCAGGGTATTGTTAAGAACTTTGTGCATATGGTCAAGACACAGTTTGAGGTAGTACCTAAGAGAATCAGGTCAGACAATGGGACTGAGCTGATGAACACTGAGTGCGGTCAGTTCTTGTCAGAAATGGGAATTTTGCATCAAAGGAGCATGCCTTATTGTCCACAGCAGAATGGGATTGTTGAACAAAAGCACAGGCATCTAGTAGAGACGGCAAGAGCATTGAGAGTGCATGCTAATCTTCCAAAGGAATTTTGGGGAGATTGCATTCTCACGGCAACTTACTTGATTAATAGAATGCCATTGGTGAGTATAGATTGGAAAACACCATATGAGCTCTTATTTCATAAACAACCATCCTATGATAATCTCAAGATCATGGGGAGCCTGTGTTATGCAGCAGCTTTAAGGAGAAAGATTGACAAATTTGATCCAAGAGGAAGAAGGTGTGTCTTGATAGGATATCCAGTGCATCACAAGGGATACAAACTCTTTGATTTAGTTAATAAAGAGGTGTTTTACAGCCGTGATGTGGTGTTCCATGAAGAGGTATTTCCTTTCAAAAATGCACAAAAATCTACTACTGAAAATGCTGCAATTTTTCCTACTGTTGAGACACATTGCACTGATGATGAGAACTCAGATATGCCACAACTGATCAATTCAGAAGCTTCTACCAGCACACAGCCAGTTCTGAGATCCTCTCAGTCACCGGTGCCTGAATTTGAAAGATTCCAGCTTAGGCGATCAACTAGAGAAAGGAGGTTGCCAATCTGGTCGCAAGATTATGTAATGACAATTGATACTATGCAACCATATGTTGAGAATCCAACTGAATTCTTTGCCTTTATGGTAAAGGTGGATGCACTGTATGAACCATCTACATACACTCAGGCAAAAGGCAATCCACACTGGGAAGAAGCTATGCTGAAAGAGTTGCAGGCACTAGAAACTAATGGAACTTGGGATCTAGTGTCATTACCTCCGGGATGTCAGGCTATAGGATCTAAGTGGGTCTATAGAATCAAGTTCAAAGCAGATGGGTCAGTGGACAGATATAAGGCACGGTTGGTAGTGAAAGGGTTTAATCAGAAGCTAGGCAAGGACTATAAGCACACTTTTAGTCCTGTGGCCAAGCTACCTACTGTGAGAATAGTCATAGCAATGGCAACCACAAAAGGGTGGCCTTTATGTCAATTAGACATTAATAATGCTTTTCTTCATGGGTATCTAGAAGAAGATATCTACATGAGACCACCGGAAGGGTATGAAAAGGCCTCAACTCAGCAAGTTTGTAAGTTGAAAAGGTCTTTATATGGGCTTAAACAAGCCTCACGACAATGGAATCATGAGTTGACTTCTTTTTTGGTGAGTTTTGGTTTTACTCAGTCAACCAATGATTATTCATTATTTGTTAAAGTTCAAGGAAGCTTAATTACAGTGTTACTTGTCTATGTGGATGACATCCTCTTAACTGGAAATGACAGTGATGAAATCACTTCAGTTAAGGCAGCTTTGGATGCCAAGTTCACAATAAAAGACTTGGGCACGACTAAGTACTTCCTAGGTGTTGAAATTCAGAGAACAACCAAGGGTGCTTACCTTAGTCAGAGAAAGTATGTGCATGATATACTACATGACACACATATGCTCGATGCAAAAGAAGTTCCAAGTCCTATGCCTACTGGTCAGAAATTGTCAGCATCAGAAGGAGAATTCTTGGTTGATGGGGAACAATACAGAAGGCTTATTGGCAGGTTATTGTATTTAGCAATCACGAGACCAGATGTTTCTTATGTGGTTCAGCATTTGTCACAGTTTGTTTCACAACCACGACAGCCACACATGCAGGCAGCTTTGTACTTGTTGCGATAATTGAAAGGAACTTTGAACAAGGGCTTGTTTTATTCTGCACAGAATGACTTCAGAATCACAGGATATCCGATGCCGATTGGGGATCCTGTTTGACCACAAGAAGATCTTTTAGTGGATTTTGTGTTTTCATGGGCACATCACTCATCTCATGGAAGACCAAAAAGCAGGCTACAGTCTCACGCTCGTCAGCAAAGGCAGAATACCGAAGCATGGCCTCTACCACAGCTGAGTTAGTTTGGACTAGTTATATCTTCCAAGATCTGCATATTCCAGTGATACCACCTATCACCTTATTCTGTGATAACAAAGCCGCTCAACAAATTGCAGCTAACCCTTGTTTCCATGAACGCACAAAGCACCTTGAAATTGATTGTCATTTCACTAGAGAAAAGGTTCAAAGTGGTTTTCTCAAGACAGCATATGTGCATACCAGCTTGCAGCTTGCTGATGCAATGACCAAGGCGCTTTGCAAGGCTCAACATGAGTTCTTAATGTCCAAGTTGGGTAGGTTAGTTTAAAACAAAGTAACTTTATTAATTAATCAAGTTGGGGGGAGTGATGAATTAATCATGTTTAGCCTTAATTGTAAACCAGCTTTATTAATTGGGTTGGTTAGTTTAAAATAAAGTAACTTTAGTTAGTTATGAAGTTACTGTAGTAAGGCCGTTAGAACCATGGTCAGAGTGTGATACAAAAGCATGTAACCAAGATCAAAATTTTGTGTGACTCTCAGAAAAATGTATACAGAAATCACTCGTTTCCTCTCTCTCTCTCTCGTGTTCTTCAAGAAATTGAATCACGATTCTCATTCTCAATTGTTTTTGTGTCGACTATCGAGCATTTTCGCTTTGTTCCACGTATTTATCTGTGATATTACAAATTCGTATATGTTTCTTGTAGGATCATATATTGGTTGGTTGAAAGTAGATTTGTTATTGTAAAACCACACGCTCCACCAAACAATACATGATTCCATAAAAAGTGACTCTTTCAATTGTGCGTTTAGGCGTTGGATAATTGCCATTATGGATTTATTATTTTGTCCAACTTGGAGTATGTTATTTACAATATTTGGTCCAACTTGGATAATTGTCAACTTAATTAGAGTATGTTATTTACAATATGGATTCATTATTTGGTCAACTTGGAGTATGTTATTTACCATATGGATTCATTATTTGTTCCACGTATCAAATTCCTTCTTTTGACAAAGAAAAAGATTTTATATTCTCCTAATTGATCTAGAGCCCCCCACTAGTTTTAAAATAAAGATTTGCTAAGTTTAAATTGGCTCTGCCGTTGGCCTATAAATACTTGGTTGATCCAGGCATATATGAGCGGCCACATAAACAAAAACAACTGGATCGAGCTGTATTTTATATATATATAAACTCCGGTTGAGATCAAGCATATACAGCGGCCGAGTTGTGATGGAATACGTAATCCTCGGCCAAGCAGTGATGGTTGGAAGTGCTGCTGTATCAGCGGCTAGCCTTCAGACCGTCAACAGCATCGTGGAGAGGAAAGTCCTGAAAAAGAGAGACGAAGAAATCCAAGTGGAGAGAAAAAGAGAGAGAGAAGAGGAGTTGGAAATGGAGGCGAAGAGGCCGCTGGAAGTCGGAGTCAAGCACCACAAGCACCCCCACCCCCTCAACGAAGTTGATGGTGATCAAGGATCGTTCCTCTGCGGAGGCTGTAAGAGATCAGGGCAGGAGGGGAGAAGGTACAAGTGCCACGTGGAAGGATGTGAGTTTGAGCTGCACAAGGTTTGCGCTTCTTCCCCTGTCATGCTCGACGGCGGCAAAGAGAGCTTTCACCCGCCAGAGGAGGTTGCGGCGGGCCCCGCCGATGAGGTGGGGACGGTGGAGACGTTTGCTCATTCGCAGCATGTGGTCAAGGAGGTTTTTAAACACGCCGAAAGTTACACTTGTGTCCACTGTAATAACAACGGGAAAGGCGCCAGGTACGTAACCACAATTTTTTTTCCGATTTATCTTTCTTTTTGGTAGAAATTTACACTCATGCCTGACTATATTATATCACTTATTATTTCGTCAATATTAGATTCTACATACATATATTATAAATGTTAGGGGAGAAAACCCAGAATGGTACAGCTATCAAGCCCAACACATAAGTTTAATACGGTTCCATTTTAAAACTAATTTACAATAGGAGGAGGAGTTCATTTACTTATATGCTAGGCTTGGATCATTTGAATTCCCAATGTTGGATTCATAATTGACCCAATAAATCTGCACCTTCCCTTGTGAATTCCTCACAAGCCCGAACCCACCAAGAATCGCCTTTGACTTGCACGATCGCCGCGTGCTCACTTTTGAAAGAAAAACCACCACGCAACAGGTCAAAGGCTAACCCGTTGGAAAACAACGTGGAATTATGTCTTAACTATGCAACAGAATCGGCCCCATGCCGAACCGTCGGCTCTGATACCACTTGTTAGGGGGAAAAAACCCAGAATGGGTCCAACTACCAAGCCCAACACATAAGTCCAAGAGGGTTCCATCCTAAAACCAATTGACAATAGGAGAAGTAGTCCATCTACTTATATGCTAGGCTTGGATCCTTTGAATTCCCGATGCGAGATTCACAATTGACCCAACAATAAATATAAACTATATAGTAATAATATTGTTATTTACAACAACAATACAATATCAACCTAGTGTTAACCCGCCTCAGGCGGAATCCGAGGACCATGATTTACTCCAATATAAAATTGAGAGGGTATATATTGTTATTTGAGAAAATAAAAATTCTCACGCTAAAAATTTGGAAAACCTATAATTAATTTTCCCTCCGTCCCATAATATAAAATGTCCCTTATATTATAGGACAGAGGGAGTAAATTACTAACCTTGATCCATGCTCTTCAATTTCTCCTATGCAATGGATTACGTACTTTGATTCAATCATTCTCTTCCTTAGCCTTATTCTTGATTTGTTCTCTAATGAATGAGAACTCTTTCGCTCTTTATTTCCTTTTCTTTGTTGGTAAAAACAAAAGTCAGATAAATCAATTTCAATTTCAACGCTGGGACAAGGAAGAGGGGGGGTTATGTTATAGGAGTGCTCGAGTGATTTTAAGATGGTAGTTTGAGTGGGTTCCATTGGAGGGGGGACAATGGGATTCAGGGTGGGGTCGGGGGGGGGGGGGGGGGGGGGGTGGGGTCGGGGCAAGTGTAGGGGTTAGAGGTGGTGCGAAATCAGCTGAGTGGGAGAAAGAAGCTGATTTGATTGGAGGGTTCGACGTGGTCTCCAGGCTAGGAGTGGAAATAGAGGGAGAAGGGTCCCTTGAAGAGTGAATAGTAGTCAAGGGAGGGGTGGGTTGTAGAGATTGAAGATTAGGATCGGAGTAGTGGGTTTTGGAGAAACTAGAAGGGAGAGGGAGGGATTTGGGAGAAGGGGGGTTTGGTTTAGGGAGCAAGGTGTTTGGGTCGGGTTCGAGAGTTTGCGGCCAAAATAGTCGGATTTGAGTGGGAATTAGTTTTGTCATTACAATCAGGCCCAAAGACTTTGGATTTATTGTAACGAGTGGGAAGTTAGTTGTATTGAAGTGTTTGGTGGATGATCTCCTGATTTACCTATAAAGTGGACCTCTTGAAGAAGATCCTTTTTGCGGAGATGTCGAGCAGAACACGGGCAAAGGAGAGGCATTCTTGGTTGACCGAGTGGAAATCGGTGAGAATAGGTTCACTGAACCAACTCTTTCCAACATGTGCTCAGACTAGAAACAAACATCGAGGTCGGGGAGGATCACCCAAACCGAGACTTCTTCCATACAAGATGAGTCAAGTTCCATGCCTTGATACCACTTCTTGAGTATGAGGGATTGAAGGCCCCCAATCATCCAAGGCCCCCTCTCAAAGACAGAGTTCAGGTCCTCTTCTTTATTAAATTGGAATAACAAAATTCCATTATCTTTTCAGTCCAGTGGGTGGCAATATTTTTTTCCCATGACTTTGTAGGACATACGACTTCCAATAGGAGCTCCAACAAGAGACTTGTTCCATTTCTCAAGAAGGTCTTCCACATCAACATCAGAGAAATGAATGTCGCCTCTATCATAGCCATGAACGTAGTTGAGTGGCATAGGTTTGGGCTCCTTATGGCTCCTACCTAGGGAAGCAGAGTAGGATTGTCGTCGAATTGGGGCGGGGAGTTTTGGTGAGGGAAGAGGCATCGATGACTCAGTCACCGGCAACGAGATGTCGCGAGGGGAGATAGCAATGTTGGGTGGAACAACGGGGAGGGAAGAGGGTTTTGGGTCGACGAGGGGGATAGGCGTTGGATTAGGCAAAATCAGCAGGTTTGGAAGCGACGGGTTTGGGGCAGTAGGTGGGGCAGGAGGGGCTGGAAGTGGTTTTGGGAGAGGGGAAAAGCTAGGAATTGAGTGGTTTAGCCCGAAAATGAGAGGGGCCAAGGAGGACCGGAGGAGGCGAGAGTTGTTCGAGAGTATGAGGGAGTTCGAGATGGAGGGGAAAGGGATGTCATCATCGGTGGGGGATGGGGCGTCGGAGATCGAGGGGGAGGAAAGCGAAGAAATACGAATTGATTTGGGTTTGGGTTTAGTTTTACCTTTGTTGCGCCCCATCAGGAAGGAGAGGGAGATCCGCCGCACTAAGACATCGACCGATAGGGAGGAGGAGGCGGGGTGGTTGCAACGACGACAAAAAAACCTAGGGAGGAAGAAGAGCTTCTCAATTTCGCTTTAGAGAGACGCACGTGAGGTGCGTACTCTTATGCACTTCTGTTCAAAATGGAGTCAAATAAAACATGCCCTGAATGAGATATTTCAATATATGAAGAATTTGAGAACAAGTATAATAGGTTATCTTGCTTTCAAGCTGGACATGGCTAAGGGTATGATAGAGTGGCGTGGGGTTATCAGAAACACTGTACTCCCTCCGTTTTACAATAGTTGTTCATAAAGACTATTTTTCTTGTTTCACAATAGATGTTCATATATAAATTTTTTCCACTTATACCCCTAATAATTACACCACTTTAATTATATACACTTTTTCCAAAGCAACTTTTAGTAGTAGTAGTACCATTTAATAGAGGTAATTTTGTGAGATATTTTTTTCCTTAATATGTGTGCAAATTTGTCTATGAACAACTATTTTGAAACGGAGAGAGTATTAGACATTGTGTGGCAAACGGATTTGATTGATAACTCGTTGTGTCACTAGCGTCTACTTCTTGATGCTTATGGACAGAAACCCTTCCCCTTTTTTTGTGCCTTCTAGGGGTTTGTGAAAGTGTGCTCCATTTGTCCCCTTTATCTTTTTTTGTTGTGTGTATGACCAAAAAAAATCCTTTTTTGTTGTGTGTTGAACAAATTTTTTTTTTGAGAGGAAAAGTTGTATATATATATTATAGGTCTCATTCCGCCAAGGATAAAACACCTGACGGAGAATTAGAACCAAAAACTTGTTCATGTCCTACATTTGAACATAAACGCGCGACAAAGTTGGCTACAACATTTCCATGACGGCTTACATAAACACAGAACTAGAACTAAAAGATGATAAAAGCAAGCTAATATCATCAAGAACAGACCCAAAGTAAGATAAATTAGGAACTTTTCTATTTAGTCCCATAATTAAACTAAGTGAATCAGACTCTGAAATTATAGAAGAGAGACCCATAGAGATAGCCAACTGGAGACCAAATAAAAGCGCATATGCTTCAGCAACCAAGACCGGCATGGAACATGGGAGGCACCGAACTGCTGAATTAAGTACAAAACCTGCAGAATTCCGCAAAACTACACCTAAACCCATTCCATCATCACCTAAGCATGCAGCATCTGAATTGATTTTCACAACTCCTGGTGGCGGAGCTTGCCAAGTCATAAAGCGTGCTACTGTTGGTGTGCCTTGTACCATTGGTGTGCCTTGTACCATATTCTCAGCAGCTTCTTTATAAGCAAGAACCATGCTGCTGAATCCTACCAGTAAACGTGGCCCCTGATTTGGACTTGCTTGAAAAATTCCTACATTACGCGCAGTCCAACACACCCAAGCATAAAGAAAGAATTCTTCAAGACCAGCAATTCCATGTGATTCAGCTATATGAAGCATGCAGAAATTCCAGAAATTCCATGTGTTGAAGAAATTTAAGTTGAAGTAATTAAGTAGATAAAACTAGTGTAATACCCGTGCCCTGTACGGATTTGACATAAAGTTTTTCTAATTTTTTTATATACACCTAGCATATTTTATGTGTATTAAATTTAGTTCAATATTAAAACGTTACATTTTGGCATGTAAGTATTTTTTCTTGAGAACTTTTTTTATTTAAAAAATAATATATATATATATATATATATATGTTGCTAATTAGATCTTATCTCATGTTTGTGTTAAAAACCAATAATTTAACAAATAAAATATAAAAAAAATCATAACAAATATATATTGTAAGATTTTTAAGGCTATTTAAATCTCATATAATGAGATTATTAAAAACATTATAATAATAATTTCACATATTAAAAATTATAATAATATAGATTGTTAGAGAAAAAGCTAGTTAAATTTTCTCTAATGTTATTGTTAAAAAAATCAAAACAAATGACCTTAACTCTTTGTGTACTGACTCCCAATCAAATTGTTTGGGATTCCGAAGTAAAAGAAATCATTTTATCTACTAATAGTGGACAAATCGGCGTATTACCCAACCACGCTCCGATTGCCACTGCGGTGGATATAGGTATATTGAGAATACGACTTACCGACCAATGGTTAACGATGGCTCTGATGGGCGGTTTTGCTCGAATAGGCAATAATGAGATCACCGTTTTAGTAAATGATGCTGAGTAGGGGAGTGACATTGATCCACAAGAAGTTCAGCAAACTCTTAAAATAGCAGAAGCAAATTTGAGGAAAGCAGAAGGAAAAAGACAAAAAAAATCATAACAATAATTTCATAAACAAAATATATATCTACTCTAATACATTATAAAGCAGAACCCAAGTCTGTTGTAAAATTTGTGCCACGTGGCATTTTTGAATAAATTAATGTCAAATTATATTTTAATAAATTTTGTAACAACTTATAGTATTCTTGCTATATATACTAAATAGATAACATGTTTATATAATTTTTTATATATATAATTTTCTATCTATGGATTATGTATTAGTTTACTATAATAGATAACATATTTACATAATTTTTATATACATAATTTCCTATGAGATGATATTTTCCATATTAATTTAATATTTTTATCTCTTAACAAGATTTAGGGTCTTAATATATTTTTTTATCTTTTAACAAGGCTTGAGCTCCAAGTATAAAATTTATATCTATATAATGATATAATTTTAAATAATAAATTTTGTTATGTTGATATATTTTTATTTTGAGAAAAAGATATAATTTTATGTTGATGACTAAGATTATATGTAAACTAGTTGAAGTCCCGTGATATTCACGGGATAATTTTACTAAAAAAATATACAATTTTATGATATTAATTTAAAATACTAAATATATTTATATAATATCATGATAAATTAAGCAATAGACAAATTATTTTTTTTAGATTGTACATTTGTACTCCATATTTTAATTGAATATATTTTTTAATATTTTCCATTATTTGTGGAGATCTTGTCCAAATTTAGATTTAAATTATTAAAATATTGATTTTACTTTTTATTGATATTTTTAAATAATATTTTCTTATTTTTTTAGACACTAACATGTATAAAATACTTGGTTTTTGTATAAAGATAATAATAATTATGATAGATTATCTACAAAGCATAATATAATTTTTTTATAAATATTTTTAAGTTAATTTATTAAAATTACATATTAGGGTTCTTATCTTTTACTCTATAGAATGTTAGTAAATATGAAAAATAAAATATAAAGAATAGTATAAAAGAGAACATTGTCCTTGATTTAAGAGATAAAATATAGAGAAAATTATATATGTATTATATATTTTGCAAAATTCAATGCATCTATAAAGTTGTTTTCCATACTAAATTTACATAATGAATAAATAAAATATAAAGGAAATTAATGTATATGAAAATTTACAAAATTCAATTTATTAATCAACCTATCATCCATATTAAATTACAAAAAAACATAGAGATAAAAAAATCAATATATATCTTCTAAACCTGAAGCACTTTTGGGCAGATTCGTCATTTAGAATTTATATTACAGTCACCCTATTTTTAATAATGATTTTTAATCAATTATATATTATTTAATTCAATCACTTTATGAAAGTTACAAATGTTTACACTCATCTTATCTTATTTAATAACTTTTTTGTCAATTTACTATGAGATTAGATAATTTTTTATCTCTACACATTATTTTTTATCTTTGTTTATATTCATTATATAATAATATGTAGTTATTTTGATCTCTATCTTTCTTATATTACATTATTATTTATTTTTAACTTTCTATCTATATCATGTTCACGTTATCACGTTATCTTCCTTATATTGTAAACACAATATTAAAATCGTTTCTATCCATAGGTATTAAAAAGTATGACACATACAAAATATTAATTTAATATATTAGAGTGAAATAGATATCTTTTTTTATCCATATATATGATACATATAAAATCGTTTTTATATAAAATTTTCTATCTATAAGTATATTTTTATTATTGATTTGTCATATCATAACTATATACTAAAGCGGAGGTTAAAAAAATTATTAAACGACACATGTCGCTTTTAGATTGGACCACACCACCCCTTTTATTAAAATCAATTTTTGGCAAAATAATTAAGTTTAATATAAAGATAATATATTGTACGTACAATCTTATATCACTATAATCAATGGATAGAAAATCTCATTCTTAATTTTTAAAAAATAATCCTTTATTTTTGGATATGATAAATAGGAAGATTATTAAGATATTTTTATGCTATATATTATATAAATATTAGGATATTTATTTTATTGTTGGATAGAATGCATATACTAGGTTTAGATAATTAAGTTTAATATAAAGATAGTGTAATGTACATACAATCTTATATCACAATAATTAAATTTATTTTGAACGGTCCCATGTATATAATAAATTGATAAGTTTTAATCTTATTACTTATCTATTTTCATATTAAATAAACTATTATGTTTTGGATATTAATTTAATTCGTAATACTAATAAAATATTATTTTTCAAATAAATTAAACAACTTTTATAGTTTATTGATTTTAAATATTTATTCAAAATTTATATTTGAGAATTTACATGACTATTTTTTATCGGATAATAAACATATTTGAAAATATTTTATTATTAATATTTTATTTAAGAAAAACCAGTACAAGGTACGAGAATACATACTAGTTGAGTTTCTACCCATATGTATTAAAAATTTAAAATAGTAATTTAATATTCCAATTACACTATTTTTTTAATAAATTTAATATGAATTTATTTTTATATAACTTATATATATATATTAGTATATTTTTAATAACATAATTTTAATATTAAATTTCTATCCATAAATATGACAAATATAGATAGTAATTTAATATCCCATCTACCCTTTTTTACTTCAATATCCCATTATAAATTAATTTATAATCTCCAAATGAAACAAATAACTTTTATATCTATAAGTATGAAATATGGATCATATTTTAATTTACGGGTTTTCAATATTAAATTTCAAATTCTTTTATATTAACTTTCTATTAAAAAGTATAATAAAATTTTTAATTAGTATGAACCATATTTTTAATCATATATTTTTATATTAATTTCAGAATTTTTGTATTAATTTTTTGTTTATAAGTATGTCAACGTTTATAATTAATATTGAACATATTTTTCATATTAATTTCAGAGTTTTCAACATTAATTTTCTATGCTTAAGAATGATAGCTTTTCATTAAAATGACAGTTAAATACAATATGTTGGGTTTTATATATTGATTTTCTATCTATAAACATGATAGTTAAATGTAACACCCCGTCTTCCGACGAGGCGCTACTAGGGAATAGACCTTACAAGATACTATTAATTAGGTTGACAACTACACTGTAGGATCTTACAACGCGGGCACGACGAGAAAACATAATAAAACATCCAACCTTTATTTAATAAAACTTAGAAAATGTAATCGTGCATGAATCCCCGAAAATTATAAATATTCAAATACGTCACAACGCCTACTGAAACTGAACTATCTGAACCAAAAAGATAATAACCGAAACAAAATACCAACTCCGTCTAACAAATATTAAAATCAATATTCTAACTATTATAAATAAACTAGTATAAACCAATCCCACTATGACACGCGCTCTTTACCGCTCCGGCCCGCCATCTTGCCTAGGTTCCCGCACGGCTCATTGGTTCATACCTGGAACTGAAAAATGTTCCCCGAAGGGTCAGCGTCTAATCTACCAAGCTAGAAAGAATACGAAAATTGTAGAACGCTTTGAAACCATTTATCTAAAGTCAGCATACAAATCCACAATCGCAATCATAACTCTAAAGGCCAATACCTAAATTAGTTATATCAGTCACACAGAGCCACATACGCGTTTACAATCACAATCCCATAGCAAAGCAATTCCTCCTTTTCCACAATCCGACTTCCAAGGCGCTCATCACCGCGCCGAGTGCAGAGGCAGGCCCTCTCACTCCACTTCACAATCTCCCTTCTAACCCCTGGCTAAGCCTCCACTGGAGCACTTGCCAAAAACACACAGATAATAATTTTCGTTTTGAAGGGGCACGATTTTCCCAGTCACACGGGTCAACGTAGCCAACTCTTCCTCAACACCAGCTACGATGGGCCGTGTCGGAAACGGTACCAACACAGAGAAAACGTTCCAAAATATTTTCCGATAAAACACATTTAAAATCATTAACGCACACAACACACAAGGAGCTCGAAACAATTTAAAAGGTATTCGGGACTAATTCCCAAAACCCGTCCTATAATATCGATACGCAGTCTAACAAGGGAGAAAAGAACCGAGCAAGTCGAAAAACGACTTACCTCAAATAAGTAGGACGACTAGGTGGACATGAAATATTAAGATTCCGAACGAAGAGATTCCCTAAGCAAGATAACGGGTAAACATTAATTGTCGAGCAGTGGATAATTATTACGTGAAAGCTTAAGTGGAGTTTAAACATAAAAGAACTTTGACTTCCCGTAAAACTAATTACTACTCTTTTACTTAATAGAACCAAGCACTCACCCATATTCTTCTCACCAAATTCCGTTAAATCTCCCACACTAAACATTAATTAGTTGATAATCCCAACCTGAATTACACACCCAAACCCGAAGAAGATCACCTAAATTGTGCCTAACCACCGTAATGGTATTATCCCGGGTAAAAAAAAAAAAACAATTGATCCTAACAGGTACTGGAAACGTTCAAAACAGCAAAACTCTAATTAACCCGAACAGCTCTCCCCTGTAGTAAAACCCAAACAGCACCCTAGGAGATATTTCAGTTTCAAAACCGAACCCTTTGTTTTAAGACCAACCTTCTACTTAACCCAACCCGACGCGATTCTAACTACCGCTCTTGCCTTCGACAGGCTTACTATCACCCCAGTTCTACACTGCGAGGTGGGTAGTTTATCTGGGGCGGATGCCTCCTAAAGAGTAACGGAGGTGTGCGAAGGTAGGCTCAAGCGTCTATTCTGCTCTCTCTACACACGGTCATACCCCATCACCACTACAACGCCGGTCGAGAAGAAAAGGAACAAGAATCAAAACAAGGATTACCGATTACCCCCACAGACGAGGTTGACGGCGCGTTAGCGGTTCGACTCATCGACACCGAGGATTACACTACCACCATGGCAACCAAGGTGAGAGGTGAACGGAAAAGAAGGGCGGTCATCCTCTAGTGATCCTGATGGAAACGCAGAGGAGGCATGAAACAGAGTGTCGGAATTACCGGAATCGGCGACGACGGAGAACCATATTAGCAACAGCGGTTGGGTCTTCCGACAATCACCAACGGAGTTGTGTTTGTTGACGACGATAACCGACGAGCGACGCCTTGTTATTGGTGGTTTGCACGAGGGATCCCTAAGGTGAGAGCGGAAGAGACAAACTCGGGCGCGAGAGCTTCGAGCGTTGGGTTCTCACGGCCGACAAAGGATGATGACGAATAAGAGATGTGCTTTGGAAGGATTAGGGTTAGCTTAAGAAAATAGGATTGAATATCGGGCACAAGATAAGATTAGTTGCGTGAGTTAAATACTAATTTGGAAAAAAAAAATATTAGGCATCTGAGATAATTCGGTTAATGACTTGCGGAGTAAAGAACGAAAATTTTATATTATTTTTTTTGTTCTTCGGATTTGATTTTTGAGAAAATAAAATAAAATAAAAGTAAAATTCCTCTCCGCTAAAAAAAAAATATACTTTCGGGTCAAGAATTATCGGAACCTGAAAAACTAGAGTATTGTTTTTCCGATCGGAAAGGAAAAGGAAACCGGGTATTACATTAAATACAATATTTATATTAAAATTTAATGTCAATCACCATATTTTTAGTTATGAAATTGTTTATATTAATATTATATACATAACTATGCCCACTTTTTTAATTAATATGGACCGTGTTTTTAATGGTACAATTTTATATTAACATGTAGATTTTTTTATAATAAATTTTCATTCACAAGTATGACAATTTTTTAATTAATGTCGGTATAGTCTGTATAGATAAGTTGTGTTTTACAATATATTAATTTTCTAATTCATAAATATGTTGATTTTTTATTTCGGATCCGTTAATAAATAAATAAGTAATTATTGATTCCTTAATGTTAAACCATTTAATCAGGTCGGTTCAGTCAGGTTTAGGTTCGGTCATTTCAGGTTTAGTTGAGTACGAGTTCATGTCGTTAAACTTTACGGGTTGATTGGGTCAATTCATTGCGGTTTGCGTGTGGGTTCGGGTCAACCCAAGGAATTAAGAACGTCTACTTTTTTATGATTATTACATAAATATTACAAATAACATATTTAAGAATAAGATAATATTTATAAACATTTTAATAATTAACTTAATTATTTTAATATTATTTTTATTATATAAATTATAATACCTATATCATATTCAAATAATATATTACAAATTTTATTTGAAAAAGCTCCCGGGTCATCAACTAGTTTAAATATAAGGTGGGGCTAGATAATTTTTTTTATATATTTATATAAATAAAATAAAAAGGAAATTAAGAAAAATGTAACGTAAATTTTTATCAAAATTCAATTTAAGTAAGTATTCCTCAAAATTTGTAAATTTTTCTATTTTTTTTATCAAAGTTTGATTTAAGAAAAAATCTTTAATATAAATGCATTAAAAGATAAAGAAAATCTAATTTTATTAATTTAAATTAAATTTCGATTTTTTTTGACTTTTACATATAATCTTAGTCATCAACATAAAATTATATCTTTTTTTTCTCAAAATGAAAATATATCAATATAACAAAATTTATTATTTAAAATTATATCATTATATAGATATAAATTTTATACTTGGAGCTCAAGCCTTGTTAAAAGATAAAAAAAATATATATTAAGACCCTAAATCTTGTTAAGAGATAAAAAATTTAAATTAATATGGAAAATATCATCTCATAGGAATTTATGTATATAAAAAATACTATATAAATATGTTATCTATTGTAGTAAACTAATACATAATCCATAGATAGAAAATTATATACATAAAAATCTATATAAACATGTTCTCTATTTAGTATATATAGCAAGAACACTATAAGTTGTTACAAAATTTATTAAAATATAATTTCACATTAATTTATTCAAAAATACCACGTGACGCAAATTTTACAACAGACTTAGGTTTTGTTTTATAATGTACTAGTTATACCCGTCGTGCCTTGCACGACTACATGAATTTAATATTTAATTTATTTAATGAATATGATTTTAATTTAATATAAAAAAAACTTATTTATTAGAAAAAATTATATAAAATTTTACAATTGGTGTCATATTGTCATGTGAAACGGGGCCAAAATTATTAAGGTGAATCTACTATAATTTTGATGGCTTAACAATAATTTATTTATGCAAAAATATAAATAAAAATTATTTGAATTAGAATCATTCAATTTTTAAAATCTTTTATAAAAATATAAAAAGGTAAAAATAATCTAAACTCTTGTAATTTTTTTTTATCAAATTCATTCCTTAAAAAAAATTTAATAAAAATTAAAAATATACTTAATAAGAAACTATGAAAAAATATAAATAAAGAATGAATTTTTTAATGATAATAAAATTATTTATATTTACATAAATAATTCAAAAAGAAAATTAAGGAAAAGATAACACAATTTTGTTTTTTTATCAAAAGTCAATTAAGGCAAGTAATTATCTAGATTGAAAGTTCTATTTTTTTATCAAAATTTTATTTAAGATAAATATTTTACATAAATATATAAAATAATAAAGATAAAAGATTTGTTAATTTTAAATAAAATTCGAATTTAATTTTCTTCAAATAAATAGATAGAAATTTAATTGGAAAAAATAAATCAATATATCTATCTTAATGTATAATATATTAATATCTAATGTTCTAGAATTTATTTTAATTTTAGATAATATCTTTTAGATCTATCCTAATTCCTAGTATATAATAGATAGCATCTTTATTTTAGATAGAATCTTTTCTAGATTAATTTATCTTATTTCTATATTATCCCAAAATAATATCAACATATCTAAATTCCCAGAATAAAAAATCCTATGTGGCGAAATCCTAGGGGGCTTAACGTGAGAACGACACGTAGGAAAATCATAGGTGGCGCAACGTGGTGGCCTTATTCCTTGCGTCTTTTATATATATACATAGATTAGGGTAGATGTCAAAAAATAAAAAATTCGGATTTTAATTTTAATAAATAAAATTAGATTTTCTTTACCTTTTTATGCATTTATATTAAAGATTTTTCTTAAATCAAAGTTTGATAAAAAAAATAGAAAAATTTACAAATCTTGATGAATACTTGCTTAAATTGAATTTTGATAAAAATTTACATTATATTTTTATTAATTTCCTTTTTATTTTATTTATGTAAATATAGAATTTTTTTTTATCTAGCCCCACCTTACATTAAATTTTTTTATCTCTATGTTTTTTTGTAATTTAATATGGATGATACGTTGATTAATACATTGAATTTTGTAAATTTTCATATACATTAATTTCCTTTATATTTTATTTTTTCGTTATGTAAATTTATTATGGAAAACAACTTTATAGATGGATTGAATTTTGCAAAATAATACATAGATAATTTTCTCTATCTTTTATCTATTAAATCAAGGACAATGTTCTCTTTTATACTAATCTTTATATTGTACTAGTTATACCCGTCGTGCAATCCACGACTACATGAATTTAATATATAATTTATTTAATGATTATGATTTTAATTTAATATAAAAAACTTATTTATTAGAAAAAATTATATAAAATATTACAATTGTTATCATACTATCATGTGAAACGGAGCCAAAATTATTAAGGTGAATCTACTATAATTTTGATGCCTTAACAATAATTTATTTATGCAAAAATATAAATAATAATTATTTGAATTAGAATCATTCAATTTAAAAAATCTTTTACAAAAAAAATATAAAAAGGTAAAAATAATCTAAAATTCTTGTGAATTTTTTATCACATTCAATTCTTTAAAAAAATTTGAATAAAAATTAAAAATATACTTAATAAGAAACTATGAAAAAATATAAATAAATAATGAATTTTTTAATGATAAGAAAATTATTTATATTTACATAAATAATTCAAAAAGAAAATTAAGGAAAAGATAACACTTTTTTTTTTATTATCAAAAGTCAATTTAGGCAAGTAATTATCTAGATTGAAAGTTCTATTTTTTATCAAAATTTTATTTAAGATAAATCTTTTACATAAATATATAAAATAATAAAGATAAAATATTTTTTTAATTTTAAATGAAATTCGAATTTAATTTTTCTCAAATAAATAGATAGAAATTTAATTGAAAAAACTAAATCAATATATCTATCTTAATATATAATATATTAATATCTAATGTTCTATAATTTATTTTAATTTTAGATAATATCTTTTAGATCTATCCTAATTCCTAATATATAATAGATAACATCTTTATTTTAGATAGAATCTTTCCTAGATTAATTATCTTATTTCTATATTATCCTAAAATAATATCAACATATATAAATTTTTAAAATAAAAAATCTTATGTGGCGAAATCTTAGGTGGCGCAACGTGGTGACCTTATTCCTTGCGTCTTTTATATATATACATAGATTTTTCATATTTACAAACATTCTTATTAATATAGAGTAAAAGATAAGAACCCAAATATATAATTTTAAAAATTAACTTTAAAAAAATTTTTAATAAATTTTATTATGCTTTGTAGATAACCTATCCTAATTATTATTATATTTATAAAAAAACAAGTATTTTATACATATTAGTGACTAAAAAAAGAAAATATTATTTAAAAATATTCAAAAAAAAGTAAAATCAATATTTTAATAATTTCAATCTAAATTTGGACAAGATCTCCACAAATAATGAAAAAATATTTGAAAATATATTCAATTAAAATATGAAGTACAATCTAAAAATAATAATTTGTCTATTACATAATTTATTATGATATTATATAAATATATTTAGTATTTTAATTTAACCTCGTAGAATTATATAGCTTTTTAGTAAAATTATCCGATCCACAAGAAGTTTAGCAAACTCTTAAAATAGGAGAAGCAAATTTGAAGAAAGCAGAAGGAAAAAGACAAACAAAATCAAAACAAAATCATAACAATAATCTCATAAACAAAATATATATTGTTATATAAAAAGGTAGTTAAATCGTCATATGTTAATTTTTTTAAAACCAAAATAATTATTAACTTAACCTGATTGAATATCAATTTGTTAAGATCGTATTTTGATTTGCTCTAGGACAAATGTGGAAAGAATTGTTTAAATATAAATTTATCAGTCTATAAATAATATGATTCTAAAATCCATATTTAGGATTTTTAAAAGTTGTTATATAATTAGGATTTGGTAATACGATAAATATAAACATATCTGTTTGTATAATTAGGATTTGGTAATCAATTTTTGTAAGATATAAAAGAGATCTTGGTAGGTTGAAAAAATCTTTAAAAAATGAATTTTTTTATAATTATTGTTACGTACTTAGGTAATTTGTTTTATTATTAGTAAATGGATTTGAGTAAAAAATTAATCTCGCTAATTATATGGATAATACTTTAAACAGGAAAAGAGTTATAATCTTAATTTTTTAATCACTGACATTTTTTTTATACTTTGATAGATATTATCAATAATTTATCATCGTTAATATTTGAAATAATTAAAAAAAAGATATACCAAGTATATAATGATATTAGTGTAAATGATATAGGATGGCATGTTAAACTTTACTAATATAAAATTTCGTTCAATAATTTAAAAAATTATGTATACTAGCTATACCTGTCGTGCCATGCACGAATACATGAATTTAATACTTAATTTATTTAATGAATATGATTTTAATTTAATATAAAAAATGTATTTATTAGAGAAAAAATTATTTAAAATTTTACAATTGGTGTCATGTGAAACAGGGCCAAAATTATTAAAGTGAGCCCACTATAATTTTGATGGTTGAATGATAATTTATTTATGCAAAAATATAATTAAAATTTATTTGAATTAGAATCATTTAATTTTAAAAATCTTTTACAAAAAATATAAAAAGGTAAATATAATATAAATTCTTGTAATTTTTTTATCAAATTCAATTCTTTAAAAAAATTTGAATAAAAAATAAAAATATACTTAATAAGAAACGACGAAAAAATATAAATAAATAATGAATTTTTTAATGATAAGAAAATCATATATATTTACATAAATAATTCAAAAAGGAAATTAAGGAAAAGATAATGTAATTTTTTAATAAAAAATCAATTTAGGCAAGTAATTATCTAGATTGAAAGTTCTATTTTTTATCAAAATTTTATTTAAGATAAATCTTTTACATAAATAGAAAAAAAATAAAGATAAAATAATTTTCTTTAATTTTAAATAACATTCGAATTTAATTTTTTCATATAAATGGATAGAAATTTAATTGGAAACTAAATTAATATATTATCTTAATATATAATATGTAATGTTCTATAATTTATTTTAATTTTAGATAAAATCTTTTAGATCTATCCTAATTCCTAATATATAATAGATAACATCTTTATTTTAGATAGAATCTTTCCTGGATTAATTTATCCTATTTTTATATTATCCTAAAATAATATCAACATATATAAATTCCCAAAATAAAAAATCCTATGTGGCGAAATCCTAGGTGGCTTAACGTGGGAATGACACGTAGGAAAATTATAAGCGGCGCAACATGGTGACTTTATTACTTGCATCTTTTATATATCGATTTTTCTAACCTATGCCTTTAGGGCATAGGTTAAAAGCCTTAAAATGGAAATATTTTGTTGAGTTTTATTAATTTTGGTTTAAATGATTTTTTCAATAGGGTTCATTAATTTCCTTTTAGGGTTTTAGTTTCTAACAATAGAAAACTTAACCTATGCCCTAAGGGCATAGGATAGAAAAACCGTTTATATATATACATAGATTATTAAGGTCGTGATACATAACAAAATCTTATGTTGCTAAATATAGGATCGATTTTTCTAACCTATGCCACAAGGGCATAGGTTAAGAACCTTAAAATGGAAATGATTTGTTGAATTTTATAATTTAGAATTATTTTGATTATTTTCTTAGGGTTTATTAATTTCTATATAGGGTTTTAGTTTTTATAACTAGTACTCTTAACCTATGTTCTTAGGACATAGGATAGAAAAACCGATATAGGATTACCATGTAGCAATATAGGGTTGTGGCAAAAAGTAATATGGTGTAATACTGTAAGTGTAGTGTGATGTCTCTATTATTTAGAGATTTTAATTATATATATTAATATCTTTAATTATTAGCTTTGGTAGTTATTTTTTGATAAAATTTCGATTGCATTGATTTTTTTTTATAAATATCTAAAAACTTCTCAAAATAAAGATAATGCTTATTTATGTAGTCCTATAATTATGGTTTTAGTTATATTGTAAAGATATGAAATAATAATCTTTAGTTAATAATAATTAATTTTTAGAATAGTATAAAATTAGAAAAATATAGATACGAAACTACCATATATAATTTAAAAAAATATTACCAAATTGGATATTAAGATATTGAAAATTGGGTAGGGTATGATAGAATGTAATTTTTTTTTATAGAAAACTTTTACCCTAAAATTAGAAACAAAATTAAACTAAGAAATACAATATGAGTTATTCCTGAAAAACTAACAAATTTTTAGGAGAAAGATATCAGTTTAAAACAAAAGATGCTTTGCCCTATCCAAGTTTAAAAAAAAATATGGCAGTTTTTAATTTTCAAGATCATATATGGTAATTTGTTAATTAAAGGTAATATTCTTTTAAACTAACAAATATTTAGGAGAATATCGACCAAAAAAAAATCTTTAGGAGAAAGATTGTGAACACGTAATATCTGTATAAAAGTTTCAAGAAACAAAAATTAATTAATTACAAAAAATTAAATTCTAAATCGATGAAAGCTCCTAATCTAATCCACTGATGTTTAGCACTTACAAAATCGATATGAATGCAATCACAAAGAATTATAAGATCGACATCAAATTCATCGCTCTTCTTATACAGGGAGACTATGGATTCGTCTAATTTATGATCATGATAGCGAAATCACATCTATAGGTTTAAATCAATCGAAGGATCGATCATTTTCATTTTCGAATAAACTCAATGATAGGAAGTGAATTTGTTGAAATCGTTTCCCTATGATATAGAGAATTTTTTATTCTTACAAAATCACCCAATGGATATAGTAAATTTAAGAAATGGCGATCTAAGTGATGATCAAGGATTTACAGAAAAGAAGAAAAGAAAGTGATGTGGAAATTAATAAATTAAATTGGCATGTGGTAGAAGATGATGTGTAGAATGATGTATAAATATTATATGATGTGTAAAATAAATGGAGTAAGGAAAATACGACATGTGTTAAAATCTGACGTGGCACAATGTGGGATCACTAAGTGGCGAAATCTGACGTGGCGTAATGTGAAGGCCCGAATACTTAGTGGTTTTAATTATATATATATATATATTTTATTTGAGGGTTGCAAAACCTTATATAATATATTTACCTTCGTTTAAAAAAAAAATGTACTCGATCATATAGATTGTAATAAAAGATTATATTACATTTCTCACCCAAAATTCCGATATCTTCCCTTTCCATATATATGATAACCATACCTCTATTTTCATTTGAGAAACAAAAATTTGAAATTTGAAAAACGGAAAGAAATAGAAATACAATCGGGCGCCAAAAATATGGAAATGGTTAGGGTTAGAGAAAATGGGAGAATAAAAAGGAAACGTGATGAAGCCACGTACATTTGTAAGTTCGTAAGCTAGGCAGGCGGAACTGAAAAGGCGGAACAGGATATCGGAGATGCCGCCGAAGAAGGTGAAGAGGTCGCCTGAGGAGGAGGAGGAGAATGAGAAGCCCACGCAGCCACACAAGAGAGGCCGAAAGACGACCACAACAAAGTCTTCTTCTTCTTCTTGCAATGACCACGACGACAAGTCAGCCGTCGTCCCCCTTCCGTTGACCGTCTTCGACGAGAAAGACGACAAGTCCGCCGTGATCCGCCTGCCTCTGCCGACGCCCAAGCCCAGGGTTAACTACACTTTCATCAATTCCGTACGTCCTCAACTACTTGCTTTTCTTTATCTAGTCTAGTGTACGCGCGTATAGAGATTTGAATATTTGATGAATTAGGGCAGAATGTGATCGTCAACCAGTTGACAATACCCAAAACGGCGTCGTCCGGAGCGACAGGCACCCCTGCTGCACAAAAAGCTTCCGGAGCATTAGGTTTCGGATCGCCCGTTGAAGAAAAAAAGCCGCCAGCAGAATTATCCACTGTTAAAATCAACCTCAAAGTTAAGGACCAGGTACGTAGGCACCGTTTTAATCATATATAGTCTCTTTCTTAGTTGATGATTTTGGTACATTAATCTCGTCTTCTGTAAGTGCTTATATATATAATTTCATAGATGAATTAATTTGAAACCTTTGGGTGTATGTGTGTACGTATAGTATCAAAACGAAGTAAGCTTCAGGATAACGAGATCGACCCCTTTGAGAAAAGTCATCAATGAATACTATGAGCAGCAGAATAAGGAAAGGGGTTCTCAAGTCTTCTTGTTCGATGGACGCTTCTTTCGTGGAGATCAGACTCCTGATGACGTAATTAATATATCAAACCCTAATTATAATCCCTTCTTCTTAGTTCTCAAATTAATTATATATATATATATTTTTTTGCTTAATTGTTGCAGTTGGGGATGGAAGACGATGATGAGATAGATGCTATGATCAGCCAAACTGGAGGTGGTTATCTCCCTTAATTAAGCTCGGGAATTTTGTTTGGGATCGCCAAGTCTTGGCATCAGAAACGTTTTCTCAATCTTTTGCCGTTGATTGAGCATGTTTTTAATCAACTTAGATATATGATAGTTTTATGGTCTTCTTCTCGAAGGCCGTCATAGTTTAGATTTTATCATTTGTGTTCGCTTTTTTATCTTTCATTTCTGGAATTGGCAAGTGTATTTGCAGAAATTACTATGAAAAAAGCTAGCCTTCAATTCCAAGGAGTTTAAAATGAGTCCTTCGGTGTTAGAGTTTTTAATCACATTTCGTCAACAAAACAACTACTCAACAGCATTATACGTACAATAGAACAAAGTGTCCTTAAGACATATGGAAATCTTCAAGCTTGATTGACTGCAACCAATTTGTTTATTTTTGGTCCATCAGTGTGTTTGTTGGATCATGCGAATTGAGTGCTAGTTGCTGGACGATCAATTAATTAGTCCTCTCTTGGTGAGACAAATTTGGAGTTTTCTCTGGCCTGCATCCATTCTATAGAAATTTCTCTCCTGCATCCACAATTGCATTGAAGTGATCCCTTTGTGGCCCATATATGGTATGCTAGCATTTTGAATTGTGATGGAACTATTTTCCAATGTGATCGATCGATAGAGCACTTTTTTCCTTAGGTAAATTAGAAGCATACAAAAATGAAATCATACAACTATACAAGGTTTGTTTGTGCAGCATGGGACACAAGAGACCATGCATTGTAATTGACTCCATAACTAAAGTCAAAGTGAAGACAAACACGTGTACCTTTACAGTATTTTGACTTATTTGGTGCAAAAATTCTCTTTTTATTGACTAAAAATTAATTGAGTAGTTGATAATTTATAAATTTTAGAAAAAAAAATTGCAGTGCTTTAAAATTGCTTAATAGTTGTGCCAAAAAATGACAATATTTAGAGCATCTCGAATGGTGTATTGATGAGAAGAATCTCAAACCAACACATGACTGGTGAGAATGTCTCTCGAGTATTTGCATTGGAACCATCTATGATGGAATGTCCCAACCAAGGAAGGGCTCAAAGGGCAGTTTAAAGAGTCGATTCTATTGTGTTATATTATTTTGGTTCTATTAATTAATTCTATAGAGAGTCGATTCTATTGTGTTATATTTGTTGGGACGGTGCTGGAAACTCTGGATCCAAACATCAGAACAACGATCCTTATCTCCAGTTTTGATAATGACAAACGTCATATGGAAACTAACGTTTTTACATCCAAGTATTTCAAGGGAACACCAGTTTGACAAAGACTCTCTAAGAAGGGAATGCAAAAGGAACATATGAATACACGATAGCAAATTCCTATCAAAGGAACTCTGGAGAGAACAATTCTCATCGCATGAGAACTCACATGTGAAGACATGACCGATCAGCGTGAAACACGGAGATCCTGTCTCAGACAAAATAAAGGCTCAGTCTGAGGAACAGACTGAGACGAATGATCCAACGGTTCGATTGGCATTTGAAGTTGACTAAATTCAAATCAAGTCACATGTGAAGATTACAAACTTGGCATTCAAGAGAAAGGGTATTTTGGACAACATGAAAGTGAAGATTGCAGCCCAAGTTCAAATGTGTATAAAGACAAATGAATAGTGCTTGGAATAAGCACTTCTCCAGAATTCATATCCTCATACAAACAAGAAAGAGAGACAAGTGAAGAGAAGTCCCCAACGACGAGTGTTCGATCTCGGCAACGGCGAATCTAAGTTCCCAGGAGTAAGGGAACTGTGACAGTGAGCTCAAGGTGTAAGGTACGATTTAGCTTGTGTTTAGTTGAGTTGTTTGCTTAGGAATGAGGTTGAGAAGACTTGCTGATGTTGCTAGAGTTAGGAAGAACTGTTAGGAAAGAGAAGGTTAAGTCTTGTCTATTGTAACTAGGGAACAATTAATAAAACAACTAGATCGTTCAAAATCCTCCAAGCGGAGGTAGAGGTTTACCCACACAACTAGTTGGTTGTCGTGGGGTTCCTCTATAAAGGAACTGGGACTCTTACGTTCTATTTTACTTGTTATTGTTTACTTCCGCTGCCTTGGAAACAGCCTAACCGCCAATTCCCAAGCTCTCACTAGCTCACGTCGATCCAACAATTGGTATCAGAGTATGTTTGCTCTAGATTTCTGTGTTAGTATCGCAGGTTACAGGATGTCTCAAGAACTCACTCAAATTGGAAATGGGAACAATAAGCCTCCAAGGCTTATCGCAAGAAGGTTCGGAAACTGGCAGCGCAACATGAAGGACTAGATGTGCAGCCACGACTTTCAAGCTTGGTGTATCATCGAAGCAGGGAACTTCGAGGTGGATCCAGCAATCTGCAATGACTTCTCCAAATGGGGGCAAAATGAATACAAGTGCATGGAGGCAAACTTTAAAGCCAAACAGTACTTCAAAAACGCCATGATGGAACAGGATTGTGACAAAGTGGCAAATCTGGAACGACAAAGGAGATGTGGGAAGCCATCCAACAAATGCACATCGACAATTCTGACCTTAGAGAGGATCTCCAAATGAATGCTAGAAGGGAGTTCTTCAACTTTCGAATGGAGATGGGAGAATTAGTCGATAGCTACTAGTCGCGTTTTAAGGCCCTGTGCACCAAGCTAACTGGATTTGGGATCACCAAGGACGAGATCACCGACAAAATGAAGGTCCAACAACTCTTCAACGACCTAACTGGTGAATGGGCCAACGAGAGGACCATGTTCAAAGAAAATCCTAAGAACAGAAACCTCATGCTTCACCAAGTCTTTGGAAAGGTGGTGGGACATGAAAAGAGGAAGCAAGACGACAAGGAACAGGAAAGAGCACACAAAGGGATTGCCCTAAAATTAGAGAAGATTCTCAAATCTATTCAGGAGCAACACGAGGACTCTGAGGAAGAAGAAGATGAGGAACTCGTCCTTGTCACCAAGGCCCTTCGATCCTTCTACATCAAAGGAAAATTCAAGAGAGGTCATGGGAACTCGCAAAGAGGTTAGAGTTCCCAAAGCAAGCCCATGGAGAAGGATCTCACAAACGTCACCTGTTACAAGTTCTACAAGAAGGGGCACTTTGCCAAAAACTGCCCCTTGGGAACTGACGATAGGAAACCAGGGAACAAGGCCTACATCGCAACCTGAAGCGATGACGAGGATGAAGATCCTGAGTCTGCCCCAAACGTCAAAAAGCTCGACCTCTAGGATCCTAGTGAGCGTGTTCTCATGTTTGCAAGTGATGTTCCTGAAGCATTGACATTCATCACATGACGTCACAAACTCCTGTACGTCTTTAAAAAGTGTTGGCCAATAGAGACCACTTTAAAGAATCTTCACCGTAGTCTTGAATCCTTTTGTATGACCACCTATAGGGAGAGTGTGAGAATGATGGATCACATTCTCTATCTCCTCCTCTGGTACATAAGGTCGAAAAATGTGATCACTCCCTTGCTTGAATAAGTAGGGATCATCCCAGTAATACTGCTTGTCGTCATGAAGGAACTTCTTCTTCTTTTGTGGGGTTAAACCCTCGGGGATCACGCCTCCTACAATGTAGTTAGCAAAATCCACAAACCAAGGTTTTTTTTTACCTCTAATAGCATAGATAGTATGGAAAGAAGTAGGAAAAGGAGATAAGGAAAGATTTGAATCAGAAGGAATTGAATTGGGTTGAGAAAACTTACCTGAATGAGTCATTACCATACCAGGTAGGGTCGTTATCGATTTTGGTGCTTCAATGATCACTTCGGTAACGCTCTCCTCTACCTCGGTGACGGGCTATCTTGCCTCGGTAACGAGCTCTTCCACTTCGGTACCGGTGTTTCCAATATGCTCCAGCCTCAGAAAAGGGTCATTAATGACCCATGTAGGGTCGGAAGGTCCCTCGATAATGCATTGCGCTCCCTCGTTCAACATGAGGTGCTCGTCTGGCCTGGAGTCATTAATTGGTACAACATTACTAGACTCCGTGATGTGTTCTACTGGCAACCTAGATAAGTGATCAACTACTAAGTTTTCTGCTCCCTTCTTGTCTCTGATTTCATGGTCGAATTCCTGTAACAAAAGCATCCAACGAAGTAGCCTAGGTTTGACATCCTTCTTAGCCATTAAGTATCTAACGACTTCATGGTCAGTATAAACAATCACTTTAGAACCTACAAGATAGGAACGAAATTTTTCGAAAGCAAATACCACGTCAAGGAAATCCTTCTCTATCGTGGTATACTTACTATGCGCCTCATCAAGCATTTTACTTGCATAATAGATGGAGTGGAGCTTCGTATCCTTCCGTTGCCCTAGCACTGAGCCAACAGCGTAGTCGTTGGCTTCACACAAGATCTCGAAGGGAAGTGTCCAATCTGGGGACTACATGATAGGAGCGGATATGAGGGCTTCTCTTAACTTGTGAAAAGCTTCAAGACATTCTAGAGACAACTCAAACACTACATCTCTCATTAGTAGGTTAGTCAATGGTTTAGCTATCTGAGAAAAATCCTAAATAAAACGCCTGTAGAAGCCAGCATGTCCTAGAAAACTCCTAACGTCTTTTATAGAAGAAGGGGGAGGTAGTTTTTCAATAAGCTCAAATTTGGCTTTGTCTACCTCTATCCCTCTCTTAGAGACGAGATGTCCTAGCACAATCCATTCTTGGACCATAACATGACATTTTTCCCAATTTAAAACAAGGTTGGTTTATTCGCTTCTTTTAAGCACACAAGTAAGGTTAGCAAGACATGCATCAAATGAAGAGCCATAAACAGAGAAATCATCCATAAAAACCTCTACTATATCCTCTATCATGTCTGAGAAGATAGCCATCATACATCTTTGAAAAGTTGTAGGGGCATTGCAATGCCGAAATGACATTCTTCTATATGCAAAAGATCCATAGGGACATGCAAATGTTGTTTTCTCTTCGTCATCAAGATGAATGGGAATTTGTCAAAAACCGCTATAGCCATCTAAATAACAAAAATAATCATGTTGTGTTAAGCGTTCTAGAACTTGATCGATGAAAGGAAGTGGAAAATGATCTTTTCTTGTAGGGATGTTCAACTTCCTATAATCAATACACATCCTCCAACTAGTTGTGGTCCTACTGGGGATCAACTCTCCTTTTTCATTTTCAATAACTGTCATATCGCCCTTTTTAGGGACCACATGGACCGGACTCACCCATTGGCTGTCCGATATAGAAAAAATAATCCATGCATCAAGTAGTTTTAAAATTTCCTTTTTGATCACATCTTTCATGTTAGGATTCAGTCTACGTTGATGATCTATGATGGGTTTATGATTATCCTCCATGTAGATTCTATGCATGCACAATGAGGGGGATAGGCCAGTTATGTCATCAAGGGAATAGCCAATGGCTATTCTATGTGTCCTAAACACATCAATCAATTTCTCTACTTCTTCATCATTTAATTGAGCATTAATGATAACAGGGAAGGTGGAGTTAGGACCAAGAAATTCATACCTAAGGGAGTTTGGAAGTGACTTGAGCGTTGGAGTAGGCTCATACGGGATAAGAATAGGCTCTTCATGCTTTGTCTTTAAGACCTCCTCAAGGTAATCACACGCCAGAAGCTCTTCATCATCTTCCAGAAGGGTTGGTACCGAGCCAGAGGGGCTTGGTAACGAGTCAGTTATGCCTTCTAGTAGGGTCGTTATCGACTCGGAGGGTGACGATAACGATGTTGCAAATTCCAGTATCGAACTAGTACACACCGTTTGCTCCTCGGTTCCTACCAGAAACCTCGGTATTGACCTATGGGGGTCAGTAATGATGTTGTAGGATTTAGTTCTGCCCATCTTATACTCGAAAATGCCTCATAAGCCAGCAACCTCTTGATTGGGTCCCCACATTCGATGTAGTCAGTGTGGGTGTAGAGCATCTTGACCTCCGTTGTGTTGGTCTCCCTCATGGTGGGGTTAAAGCGGAATTCCACCACCTCATCCTCGATCTCAAAAGTTAGGAGTCTCCTACTAACATCGATTATAGAACCTGTTGTGGCTAAGAATGGCCTACCAAGAATGATAGGTACCACCGGATCTTCGGGCATCTCCATCATGATAAAATCATTCGGCACAAAGAACCTTCCCACTTGCACTGGGAAATCATCAACTGCTCCTGTGGGCTTAACGTAGGATCCATCCGCCATGTACATCTTCATATTGACAGGTTCCGGCGGTCCCATGTTGGCTTTGGACCAAATAGAGAGTGGTAGGAGGCTGGCGCTAGTCACATAAAGCTTTAAAAGGATAAGCTCCAATCCCAATAGTGATGGCGAACTTACCTGGATCGTCTATCTTCTTGGGGAGCTCTAAGGATCGGACCTCATCTATCAGCTCGGATATAGACCTCTTCATGCTCAAGATTTCTTTAAAGAATTTTGTGTAAGCCGGCATTTCGCTTAGGGCCTCAGCAAATGGTATGGAAATATTTAAGCCCTGAAGAATCTTTACAAATCGCCTAAACTTCCCTTCTATTGAGTCCTTGGACTTCTCAGAGGGGAAGGGAAGAGTCTTTGTCGGACTCGGAACCAACACGGACTCGAGTCGTGGCGTCACCGAATCGACAAGAGGGTCGGTCGGTGTTGGAGGAGGGTCGGTACCGACCCTGTGAGAGTCAGTTATCGACCTTGTTACTGAGAGAAGAGGTCGGTTTCGAAGACTTACCTGGGCTGGTAGGGTCGTATCGACCCTCGGTGGGTTAGTAACGATGTCAACAGGGGCGTCGTCTTCACCGTTGTGCTCATTTTCCTTGGTCTCAACACGCTCCTGCAACTTCTTTCCGCTCCTAAGGTGGATTGTTGCAATTCGTCCTCTAGGGTTTTCCTAGAGATGGACCGATAATTTCCCTTGAGGTCGGGGAATCTATGCAGCTAGTTGGCCTAATTGGGAATTAATACTTTTCTTCCATGTCTCTAGCTCTCCCAACTATTTCATCTGGTTGTTTAGGTCAACATGGACTCCATCAATCTTGTTGTTAACACCGTTTATTCCTTAATGAAGTCCTTGTACCCAAGGCGGCGGCTCTTGATAGCCTGAAGGCCTATAAGGGGCGGGCTTTCTCTCTTGTGGTGGAGGTGCATGGCCTTGACTTTGGTTATAACTTCCCCAAGTGGGATAGTTGTTGTTCCTGTCATAGTTATTACACGGGTTTCTGTATTAACCTCTTATGTAATTAACATCAACATAGGTCTCAGCGGCTCTAACCTGCTCAATGTTAGTGCAAGCAAAAGTACTATGGGCTTGAGAGCCACGTTCTTGACAAGGTTGAGAGGTTTTAAGGAAACTTACATGTTTCTTAAGCCGATTGATTTCATCCTGCATGAATTGGACTTTCACATCCAGATCAATATCCGAGTTTGGATTGTAGAGCCTCCTTTGAGGTTGGGGCGTCTACTGTGTTTCATACATGGCATCATAATTGGTGAGTTTGTCAAGCAACGCCCATGCATCTTCGGGATCCATCTCAATGAAACCGCAAGCAATGTGTAGATTAATGCGGTTCTTCGTTTCAGCGTTGATCCCTTGGAAGAAGATATCTTGGAGCACATATTGCAGTTGCCCATGAGTAGGGCATTGTCTAAGCATCTCTTTGAATCTCTCCCATGTCTCCACAAATGTCTCATTAGGAAGCTTGTGGTAGGAGATGATGCGTTTCCTTAACTCCGTAGTTTTGGCAGGTAGGAAGAACTTTGTCATGAATAAGTCATGCAAAGCCCTCCATGACCTAACCGACCTAGGATGTAGGCTCTCTAACTGTAACACCCTCAATTTATCTCGGGAATGTCACATGCCAGTGACCTCGGATTTTAATATCCAAAGGAACCCGAGGCTTTGCATCAGTTTAAATTTTGTAAAGACATGTATTAAATTATATAAATGAACAATAGCGGAAGACTTTTGAAGGCAAACTCAATTTTTATTTAAACTTTCTTTTACAATTAACAAATTTATTAACAATATGAAAAATTCAGCGGAAGATTAACTAGAACTTTATTGTATATAAAAAAAAATCAAACTTCCATAATGGAAATGAAATAAAACTACTTAA
This sequence comes from Fallopia convolvulus, assembly GCA_964016875.1. NCBI lineage: Eukaryota > Viridiplantae > Streptophyta > Magnoliopsida > Caryophyllales > Polygonaceae > Fallopia > Fallopia convolvulus. Next base: position 48,877,277 of record OZ024729.1, read on the forward strand.
TAAAACCTTCTTGTATAGTATCACGGGCTCTATTCATCATCACCTTGAGTGCTCTCGGTTTGACGCTAGTTGCTTGCTAATACCTGGTACCACAAGTGGCCAGCCCTCAACGGGCTCAGCTAGGTCGACTCCAATATTTGTTAGGTTAAAGTAAATATTTAAACCAAGATTATTAATATTGTGAATGCACATTTTAAATGTCTAATGCAATTTACCTTACGTCGAATCTTTCCTAGACAACATCATACAAACTCCATGAATTGTTAAACTAAGACTAGAAAGAACATAACAACAAGCACATAGATTTAATCCAAGATATTAATAACAGTAGTCAACACTAGGCTAGGTTCTTTATGGTGCTTACTCGCACTTATCTTGTTAATGACCACACATATACATTGGTTTGCGATTTTTAAACCATCTAGGCTCTTACGTCCTGATGAGTGGGCTCATAAGTCCCAAAAGATCAATTCCGGAATTTCAAAGAGCACTAACTAGGTGCTACACCTCTCATATTCGAATGAGACGGGCATGGTCATGACCAGCATTAGGGTTTAGGACCATTCTAATGCGAATGTTATAAAGAGGCGTCCAGAGCAACTATGGCTCACTCCCCTGGGTACTAAGCTAATCCAATACAAGACTCAATCGAGACGATAAATACACAAAACCACAGTCATTGAGACCTAATCAAAACTAGTGCAACCTAGCAATAATCTATCTATATACTAAAGAAGAAGTCTTTCTGACACATGTCAACCTCTGGTTGAACTCGCCTATGTGTCGGCATGTGGTTCATTTAACATATGTGGCGCCCGCGCCACATCATCAAATTTTTTGTAACATATTTAAATTAATTGTTCATGAAAGATAATAATAACAAAATATATCCATCCTTATCTAAATTTTTTTTTAAAATAAATAGAAGTATATCTACTCAAAGTCATTAATTCTTCCTTAATTAATTACATTGTTATGTTAAATGTATTTGCATAATTAGTTAAATGTTATCATGAACCTTTTTAAAATTTTAAAATAATAGGTCTTGCATTAAAATAATTGACAAATTTTGTTCATCTTTACATAAAAAAATAAGAAATAAATATTTTTAAATTAATTTATGTTAAAATATATCATTTATATTTAACCTAATCCGTACATGGTACGGGTACATATGCTAGTAACATCTAAATGAAAATAACAAGGTCATCATTTTCACAACGTCAAGCACCTATATTATGTCTTCAGTTATTGATTTCGGTCTTGACTCATTGTATCATACTCGAAGCTCCATGAAAGGGGAGGATAGTCACACAATGGACAACACCAAGCCCTCCTTGCCATTTTTACAAGCACATTTGACAAGCTCGAGTATGAATTTAGACGAGAGCAAGACTTACTTAATCGTAGTTCAACTAATAACACCATCCTAACTATTATTATTATCACCATTATTATTAATTCTATTCTTATTCAAGAAGATAACTAAATGCTTATGCAAGTTCTTTCATGATTATATTTCTAGCATAATTACTATATTTATGCATGTATTGTATTACGCATAATCACATCAATCAAGAGAGCAAACATGGTTATTAGACACTTCACACAAATCAAACAAGTGACTTAGCCGAGCAAGTATGGGAACTTGCCTTATTGACGACCTAGGATTGTATAACCTTGGATTGCAATCTATAATAGGAGATGACACAACATGAGTATAAGTTTTAAAACCGAAAGCAATTAGATTTCCGTTATCTTATAATAATGGTTTAAGAATTTCTAAAACGAAGCACTTTAATACTTCAAAAACTATAATTTATTAAAATCATATTGTTATGAGAAGGAAGGACTAATAAATATTCTGATTTTTTTTAAAAACAATAATAATCCCTTATTATAATAATTATTATTATTTTCAAAACCATTGTATGAAAATAGATTACTCCTTTATAAAACTTATACCTTATATTATAAAATATCTATAATTTTTATAAAACTGTAAAAATGCCTCAAAAATACATATTTATGTTAATTTCAATTAGGAACAATTTATTTAAGTTTAAACCGAAATTAAAATGATAAAAACGAAATTAAAAACAATAAATATAGGGTTGTCCAGATTTTAAAATAGAGGAGAAAAAGTGGTCGAACAAAGAAGTTTGGCGGCTCGGTACGGGCGGCTCCGACGACGGATCGGGACGGTACCAACGACAATTGAAAGGCTGCGACTCCCTCTCTCTACTCTTGGTAGTGGCAGAGGCGTAGGTGGTTCGACAGTGACGCAAAGGGCATGACAAAGTTGGTGTTGGAGGTGGCGAATAAATCCGAATAGCAGCCCGACAGAAAACAGAGCAGGCACGCAGCTGGCTTCGTGTGCTATGTTCAGACTCGATTGGAATCCGTTTGATGCGAGACCAGTGGCGTTGGATTTGTAAGATGAAGAGATTTCTAATGATATAAAATGGGAAATTTTTGGTTGAGTGTAGAAAGAGAAATCGTCGAATTACAGCAGTTGTTCGTAACTCAGAGTACTTGTGACAACTCGCTTTCGGGAGTGATTTCGGGATGAATTTTGGACGGATTTTGACGATTCAAGAGTCTAATTCCACTAATTTTAGGATGAGGAATCTGAATATGGGATTGGTTTGGGCAAAATCAAACTAAAATTAAGCGAACGATACTATGAATTAAACGAACTGAAAAGAGAAAAACAAAGGTGAAGTTTCAATTGAAAACGATTGACTTGTGTGCAATTGCGGTGTCAATCGACCCTATTTATAGACCCACAAGTCTAACCACTTGGGTAAAGTATAAGATTATCTCAAATCAAATCAAAATTCGAGTCAAATCTTTGATTTGAACAAACCGAACGGAAACTAGGTTAATTGACTTCTTTGATTAATCTGGACACCTTTAGTGACTAATGCAATCAATTGAGTGGGGGTTTAGATAGAGATCGGAATTATAAACATTATCCTTTTTACGGATTTGAATTTCGTTATGAAACGAATCCAAAATCCTGAATTGAAGATCTCGACCCAAATCCAAACAAACAACAAACCTATTGTGTTTGTTACAAAATCAACCATTACTTTCTAAAAAGTAATATTTTCTCCCTTTTTCATTCTAGTAAATTATATAATTGACCCAAAATATATACATATATTTTACACAATTAAATTTCATAGAATAATACTTCACAATAAAAATATTTATAATGGAAGTAAAAAAAATCACCAAAACAAATATTTTGTTATAAGACACAAAAAAAAATTGAATAAATAATTAAGTAAATTTAAAATTGAGGGTTATTACAATAGTACCCTCTTAAAAATAGTTTTTTCCTTGAAACTAGAAAGACGAGTGATAGGAAAAGTACTAATGTACCCTTCTTTAAAAGAGAGGGTTATTACATTAGTACCCACTTAAAAAGAGTTTCGTTCTTAAAACTAGGATATAATACGATATGAAAAAGTATTAAAGCACCCTTGTTTAATTCCGAGAGTTATTATATTAATACGTACTTATAAATTGTTTTGTCTTCGAAATTAGAAAGAAATGAAAAAAGGACAGTCCTAATGTACACTTCTTTAAAAGAGAGGGTTATTCATTAGTACCCACTTAAAAATAAAAATTCATCCTCAAAACTCGGATGAAGCTACTAGGAAAGTTTTGAATGTTAGGAAAACAATAGAAGAGATTTCTATAGTCGAAAACAATTGCACATTTTTAAAACTTAAGTCATTAACGATTTTTTTTAATCAACTATGAGTCAATTTATGAACAAGATGTTATTCCAACCTTTCGGTTGAACTAATATTGGAATGATCATGTGATCTTATTTCACCATGTGATCAAGATGGGAAACAAGATGAAACATAATCTTTTACTACATTTACATAGGAATAAGACATGTTGTCTCTTCTTAGCCATGTGATCAAGATGGGAGATGGTACTCATTCTTACTCACCACCATGAAAACCGTACAATACTTTGAATCCTATTTACGTGACTGAGATGGTTAGACATCCCTATTTAACCTTACAAGAATAATGATTACTTTGACATGTGAGAGACAATCATACTTATCATGTATGACTTGAATATGAAATCTTAGTACCAAAACCTCATAATTGTTCAATGAGTTAAGAAGAAAAGCAAGAGGAGGTAGAATAGGGAAAGAGAGACAAGAACGGAAAGAGCAATTACCTACAGGGATGCCATGGTCCATGATACTATTTAAAACACATACAATTCTCAACGTTTTTTTTAAACATTTTTTTTTAAAAATAAAAAATAAAACTTCGCAAAGAACTTTCAAACATAAAACAAGGCATCTAAACAACAAAAGTATCTTTCTACAAAGAACAATTTAATTTACTCTGAAAATATAACTAAACTACGAACACTTTTTTTTTGAAACATTTTGCTATTATAGAAATCCTATTTACTTTCAAAACATTTCAAAACGACAATTCTCGAACTTAATAATAAGCCAAGAACCGTAAAGCTCTGATACCATATTTGTAACACCCCAATTTATCTCGGGAATGTCACACGCCAGTGACCTCGGATTTTAATATCCGAAGCCACCCAAGGCTTTGCATCAGTTTAAATTTTGTAAAGACATGTATTAAATTATATAAATGAACAATAGCGGAAGACTTTTGAAGGCAAACTCAATTTTTATTTAAACTTTCTTTTACAATTAACAAATATATTAACAATATGAAAAATTCAGCGGAAGATTAACTTGAACTTCATTGTATATAAAAAATAAAACTTAATGGAAATGAAACAAAACTACTTATAAAACCTTCTTGTATAGTATGACGGGCTCCATTCATTCATCACCTTGAGTGCTGTCGGTTTGAAGCTAGTTGCTTGCTAATACCTGGTACTACAAGTGGTCAGCCCTCAACGGGGTCAGCTAGGTCGACTCCAATATTTATTAGGTTAAAGTAAATAATTAAAACAAGATTATTAATATTGTGAATGCACATTTTAAATGTCTAATGCAATTTACCTTACGTCGAATCTTTCCTAGACAACATCATACAAACTCCATGAATTGTTAAACTAAGACTAGAAAGAACATAACAACAAGCACATAGATTTAATCTAGGATATTAATAACAATAGTCAACACTAGGCTAGGTTCTTTATGGTGCTTACTCGCACTTATCTTGTTAATGACCACACATATACATTGGGTTGAGATTTTTAAACCATTTAGGCTCTTACGTCCTGATGAGTGGGCTCATAAATCCCAAAAGATCAATTTCGGAATTTCAAAGAGCACTAGCTAGGTGCTACACCCCTCATATTCGAATGAGACGGGCATGGTCATGACCAGCATTAGGGTTTAGGACCATCCTAATGCGAATGTTATAAAGAGGCGTCCAGAGCAACTATGGCTCACTCCCCTGGGTACTAAGCTAATCTAAAACAAGACTCAATCGAGACAATAAATACACAAAACCACAATCATCGAGACTTAATCAAAACTAGCGCAACCTAGCAATAATAACATATAAACGAAAATAACAAGGTCATCATTTTCACCACGTCAAGCACCTACATTATGTCTTCAGTTATTGATTTCGGTCTTGACTCACTATATCATACTCGAAGCTCCAGGAAAGGGGAGGATAGTCATGCAATGGACAACACCAAGCCATCCTTGCCATTTTTACAAGCACATTTGTCAAGCTCGAGTATGAATTCAGACGAGAGCAAGACTTACTTAATCGTAGTTCAACTAATAACACCATCCTAACTAGTATTATTATCACCATTATTCTTAATTCTATTCTTATTCAAGAATATAACTAAATGTTTATGCAACTTCTTTCATGATTATATTTCTAGCATAATTGCTATATTTATGCATGAATTGTATTACGCATAATCCCATCAATCAAGAGAGCAAACATGGTTATTAGACACTTCACACAAATCGAACAAGTGACTTAGCCGAGCAAGTATGGGAACTTGCCTTATTGATGACCTCAAAAACTCGGAAAGGTTATGGTCGAGATCGTATAACCTTGGATTCCAACTTATAATAGGAGATGACACAACATGAGTATAAGTTTTAAAACCGAAATCAATTAGATTTCCGTTATCTTATAATCATGGTTTAAGAATTTCAGAAACGAAGTGCTTTAATACTTCATAAACCATATTTTATTAAAATCATATTGTTATGAGAAGGAAGGACTAACTAATATTCTGATTTTTTTTATAAAAACTATAATCATCTCTTATTATAATAATAATTATTATTTTCAAAACCATCGTATGAAAATAGATTACTCCTTTATAAAACTCATACCTTATATTATATAATATCTATAATTTTTATAAAACTGTAAAAATACCTCAAAAATCCATATTTATATTAATTTCAATTAGGAACAGTTTATTTAAGCTTAAACCAAAATTAAAATTAAAAAAACAAAATTAAAAACAATAAATATAGGGTTGTACAAAAATTAAAACAGAGAAGAGAAAGTGGTCGAACAAGGAAGTTTGGCGGCTTGGTACGGGCGGCTCCGGCGACGGATCGGGACGGGACCGGGGACAATTGGAAGGCTGCAACCCCCTCTCTCTACTATTAGCAGTGGTGGAGGTGTAGGTGGTCCGACGGTGACGCCAAGGGCAGGACAAATTCTGTGTCGGAGGTGGCGAATAAATCCGAAAAACAGCCCGACAGAAAACTGGTTTCGTATGCTCGGTTAAGACTCGATAGGAATCCGTTTGATACGAGACTAGTGGCATTGGATTTGTAAGATTAAGAGCTTTCTAATGATATAAAATGGGAAATTTTTGGTTGAGTGTAGAAAGAGAAATCGTCGAATTACAGCAGTTGTTCGTAACTCAGAGTACTTGTGACAACTCGCTTTCGGGAGTGATTTCGGGATGAATTTTGGACGGATTTTGACGATTCAAGAGTCTAATTCCACTAATTTTAGGATGAGGAATCTGAATATGGGCTTGGTTTGGGCAAAATCAAACTAAAATTAAGCGAACGATACTATGAATTAAACGAACTGAAAAGAGAAAAACAAAGGTGCAGTTTCAATTGAAAACGATTGACTTGTGTGCAATTGCGGTGTCAATCGACCCTATTTATAGACCCACAAGTCTAACCACTTGGGTAAAGTAGAAGATTATCTCAAATCAAATCAAAATTCGAGTCAAATCTTTGATTTGAACAAACCGAACGGAAACTAGGTTAATTGACTTCTTTGATTAATCTGGACACCTTTAGTGACTAATGCAATCAATTGAGTGGGGGTTTAGATAGAGATCGGAATTATAAACATTATGCTTTTTACGGATTTGAATTTCGTTATGAAACGAATCCAAAATCCTCAATTGAAGATCTCGACCCAAATCCAAATATACAACAAACCTATTGTGTTTGTTACAAAATCAACCATTACTTTCTAAAAATTAATATTTTCTCCATTTTTCATTCTAGTAAATTATATAATTGACCCAAAATATATACATATATTTTACACAATTAAATTTCATAGAATAATACTTCACAAAAAAAATAATTATAATGGAAGTAAAAAAATCACCAAAACAAATATTTTGTTATAAGACACCAAAAAAAATTGAATAAATAATTAAGTAAATTTAAAATTGGGGGTTATTACACTAACCAGCTCAGGGTCTTCCGTATAAGAGGCCACTTGAAAGCTTTCAATTGAACATATTCTAAAGAGACACTGTCATCAACAATAGTGTCACATAAATCAGTAAAATTTCTAATATGTTCCATTGGGCACTTAGTGGGGTTTCCTTCAAACTGAGCCCTTGTAATCAAGGAAATAAATTGAGATTTGATCTCAAAGGCTTTCTTTATCTCTGGAAGAACGATTGCTGACTCTGGCACCCTCAGTTCTAGGTGCAGGTACTGCTTGGCATTCTTTGGAATAGCATCTACCTGCTCTTGTAAACGGACAACATTCTCTTGTTTTCCTGTAGCCAAAGCAACAGCATTGTCTCTATCATCTGGAAGCCGCTCCATCTGAGCTCGGAGGTTGGCTATCTGTTGTTCATGAGTCGCCATTGCTTGGTTCTCTCTTCTTATGTGATGAAGAGTACGCTCAGGCTAAGAGTAGTAAGAAGGAGTTTCAAAGGCAAGTCTGCGTCTTGCCAGTTGCATAAAAACTAAAAACACAAATAAAAGAAGACAAATTAAAAACGAAAACAGGGTCGGGCTATTCCTAAACCCCAAAAGCAACTAAACACATCGTTATTTCTACCCCGACAACGACGCCAATTTGTTGAGAGGATTTCTTGACAACAAATAAATTTATAATCAAGACCCCGTTGTGTATAGCGAAGTCAGGTTCGTTCACGGGAAGCGAGGTTGTGTCTAACCATGTTAAGTTTCTAACCCCAACCCTAGAATATAAGGCTACTCACTCATGCAGAAGAAAGAACAAGCAATAAGATTGACAGAAAACATACTTGTATTAAACTAAAAAGCTTACTTGAATTCAAACTCAAACTCGTCTTAGAACACAACTTAGAACACAAGAAAACTCAAACAATTCTCTTCCTTGTGCTCCATGTAACAATCTTGTCTTTCAATCTCTAAAACCGCACGTCAAAACTAAAACTATGTAGAGAGCCTTCTCAAACTTGTCTAAACAAGGGTATTTATACTAAAACATCTATCTCAAAAGTTTCCTTAAAGATAAAAACTACTGAAGATAAAAGATCACGGAATAATAGCATTTAATGCACTAAGTCGGTCACGTCCTACCGACACGGGGACCTCGGTATAGACCCCGTCAAGGTCAGTAGAACTCTGGAAATTACACTTGGGAACCTCGGTAACGACCTAGTGAATGTCGATAACGAGCCTTGTTTTGAACTCTTCTCTTGTTTATTCTTCACCTCTTCTTGGACTTCTTTGGATTTCTTCCATTGCCTTGTTCTCTTCCTACTCATAGCTTGCTCCTCTCTTTTAATGTCCTCAAGTGCATCCGAACACGCCTCAAAACATACACAAAAACACAAAACTAGCGTAGTTTCCATACTTTTCACAAAATATGCAAACTATACTAAAAAGACATAAAACACACACAAAAATACAACTAAACAAGACTAAACAACCTAGAAAAACACAAACATCATGTTCCTCGTTTATTTTGGGTTTCATTACGCTTAAAGACAATGTTTCGTTATTCCGCTGCTTAACTCTTTCATATTTTGTTATTTTGAAACATGTTTAAGGATTTAATGACAACACTTAAAGTCTCATACATGAGCACCTTTTATAATATGTCCTATCGTTGAATTTCCGCTTTTTATTTAAATTTAATACCTTATAAAGCCTTGGGTGACTTTGGATGGTAGAATCCGAGGTCACTGGCGGTAATACCCATCGTTGCAAAATAAGGGTGCTATAGTGCGCCTTTCAAAATCAACAATATGAACATAAGCAACATACCTAGAAATACGAATAAAAGAGAGGTTTACCTCTTTCCCACTCCAATCCTCCTCTGCTATCTCGTTCTCTAAGGGAGTCGATGGTCCCCTACTGATTAGGAAAGCGGTGGTGTTCACTGCCTCAACCTAGAACATCTTGGACGTCCGCACTTCAACATCTTGATCCTATCCCTATATATATATATATAGAGAGAGAGAGGTTTTGGTTCAAGTGAGGACCACTCTTGTGATAAGGACTTTTGCTTAAAATGAGGACTAATCTCAATCATTAGATTTAACTCATCACTATATATTAGATGGTCAAGTTTTTTTTATTTATTTTTTATTTTTTTATTTTTTTAGTTTTGTTTTTTTAGTTTTTTAGTTTTTGTTCTTTGTTAAAAAAAGATTTAAAAATGTTAAATATGGGAGTTCAATTTTTATATACTAGAAGTTCATTTTTATACACTAGAAGTTCAATTGTTTATGTTAGGAGTTCAATTTTCTATATTGTATGCGTTCAATTTTTATATTTTACGAGTTCATTTTTTTTATCCATGATAAGTTCAATTTTTATGTGCTTTGAGTTCATTTTTCATATAATTCGATTTTCACATAACTAAAAAATATAAAAAAAATAAATGGTTTTGCCTCAAAATTTTATTATTTTTTTTTTCGAATTTGAGTTCAATTTAAATTATGTTCTTTTTTAGAAAAAAGCTTTAAAAATGTTAAATATGAAATTTCAATTTTTATATACTACGAGTTCATGTTTATACACTAGAAGTTTAATTTTGTATGTTTGGAGTTCAATTTTCTAAATTGTATGAGTTCAATTTTCATATTTTATGAGTTCATTTTTTATCTATGATCAGTTCAATTTTTATGTGCTTTGAGTTCATTTTTTTTATAAAATTCGATTATCAAAAAAATTAAAAAATTAAAAAATTAAAATTAAAAATATAAAAAATAAAACAAATATAAAAAATTTTAAAAAATAAAAAATAAAAAATATATAAAAATAAATAAATTTTGAAAAATTCATGACCATTCAATACATTGTAAAGGACTAAATCCAATGGTTGAGATTAGTCCTTATTTTAAGCCTAGTCCTTATCAGAAGAGTGGTCCTCACCGGAACCATGCCCTATATATATATATAAAAGATGCTTGAAGAAGTAGAGAATTTGGATGGTTGAATTTCAAAAGAGTAACCTTGATAAGAATGAAAACTTTTTATATTCTCGAATTAATGTATCATTTATGCCTCAACCTTTTCTTTTTCCACCCTCTTATTTTTCTTCAAATCCTGTCAAGAAATGTAAACATCCACTTCAAATACTATATAAAGAGACATTCAAAGGTAATTAAAGTCAATAGTAAAAGTACTTGATTGCAAAATTTTATATGGTTAATATGTAGAGGAATTTCATGAGTCATGAGTTACTCCTCATATTATAAATTGGGTTGATTTTTAGTGAACACATTTAATTTTTGCTCTTATCACATTTTTTTCTTAAAAAATTTTCAAATCTTAATGCAAATTTCTTCTTTTATGTTTAAGTAAATAGCCTCAAATGTAAGATTGGTTATAAATGACCAAATTTTCCTTCTTTATAATATGGATAGATGGATGGATGGATTGATGGATGGATGGATAAATTGTGATTCAATGATAGTGATCATTAATAATAACCTAATTAGTATGGTAGTATGAAAGGTTTCATAGCATATTAAACATCTAATTGGAGAAAATACTTACTTATTTATTATTTTCTTCTAAAATTAATTAAATTGGTAGATTTTTTTAATATTTTCAAATAATACAGAAGTAAATTTTGAAAAAAGACAATAGAAACATGTATGAGAATAAGAGATATTGGTATATAGCACATGAATATTAGGGTGCCAATAGGAAGAGGATGATGTGGCTTATAATATTAGAAAAGATGGAGGTTTGGAAATATAAAAGGTTGTTTAGAAATGTGAAAAGTTTGAGGATTTTAATAGGTATTTAATTAATTAGATAGATCAAAAGTCTTTTTTTTGAAATCCTTCTTGCATTTATGTATAATAAATTAGAGATTGAATCAAATGAAAATGGGACTTATCACGAAAACTAGAAACGAATTTGGACCATCCGATTGCAACACTAGATATGAATCTAGGTCATCTAATTAAAAAAAATTTTAAAAATTAAAAAAAAATTGTTTTCTTACTTTATTTTTTAAAGTCTTTTTACGTATGTAGACTGATATAAATCGAGTATGAACATAAGGCCATACACGTGAACATGCAATACTAATATGTGAACATACCTATATTATATGTGAACGTATACTAAATTTTCTAAAGTTAAAATGCGGTTATATGTGAACAACCCTTGTAATAATGTGAACATGTGTATAAAATATGTGAACAGAATGTAAAATGTCAAACGACGTGTTTTTGGCAAAAATAAGCAAAAAATAAAAAAAAAAGTTTTTTTATTTTTTATTTTTTTCAAAGTTTTTTAAGCCGTTTAACGCCTATATTATGATTTATTCGAAAATGAACATATGACCACAAAACATGAACAAGCAGTACTAATATGTGAACACACTTGCAATATATGTGAACATATTATAAGATGGCGATTTTGCAGTAATACACCAACTAAAAGTGTTTATTGCAAAAATGACCATGTTATACTTAAATAGCATTTTGAATACCCACGTGAGCATCTTTGCTATAAAATGAACATTAATAAATCTTTTTTAAATAAATAAAAATTCTGTTTTTGATTTTTGAGTTTTAAAAGAAATATGAAAATTCTATCCTGTCTTTCTATATAGTACATCCTGTCATTATGTATGCTTTATCCTGTCGCCGGAAATTTTTTTACTGGGAGTAACCGCTGAGCAGGGGGCACCGGGGCGGGGTGGGCAGTGGGCCGAGGGGCATCGGGGCGGTCTGCGAGAGGCACTAGAGGCTTCGAATTCGAGTTGCAGACTTGCAGGGGGAGGCGTCAGATTCGAGTTTGTAATGGGGGAGGCGTAGATCTGAAAAAGAAAGAAGGGTTGAAGATGAAGGGAGTAGCCGCCGAGCAGGGGGCACCGGGGCGAGGCGGGGCAGTGGGCCGAGGGGCACCGGGGCGGGCTGCGCGAGGCACTGGAGGCTTCGGATTCGAGTTGCAGGCTTCTGATGGAACATCTTCCAACAACGCCATCTTCTTCGGCGGCAGTTCGAACTTCTCCACCAGCGAATCGTAGTAGGAGGATTTCGAACGACGCTTACCCCGGCGAATGAAGACCTTAACCATCTCAATCGGAGTGTGCTGCTCGCTCAAGCAGTCGACGGAAACCATTGTTGTGGTAGAGTAAACGTGCTGAAGCGGAGGGGATTTGAACGGGGTGCAATTGCCGTTGCTATCGAGTTCGTCGTGGTCTTCTTCGTCGAGCAGGGGGCACCGGGGCGAGGCGGGGCAGTGGGCCGAGCCGCCGAGGGGCACCGGGGCGGGCTGCGCGAGGCACTGAGTTGCAGACTTGCAAGGGGAGGCGTCGGATTCGAGTTTGTAATGGGGGAGGCGTAGATTTGAAAAAGAAAGAAGGATTCAATTTTCGTTTAAACAAAATTAAACATAAATATTTAATTTAACTTTTTCTTTAATTTAAAAAAAATTGCATTTGGGGGATGAGTGGGTATTTTTGCAATAAAAATGGGTACCCACTTAATTAATTTTGGTAAAGTTGTAATTTTGAAAAAAGATATACCTTTTTCGCAATATTGACTTTTTTTTGGTATATTTACTACTAATTTGTCTTATAAGATCTTTGAACTACAAAATGTGGTAATATGTGAACATGTCTTATAATAGTGTGAACATGTGCATAAAATATGTGAACATAACGAAAAAAATCAAATTTCGTGTTTTTGGCAAAAACAAGCGAAACTAAGAAAAATTTTTTAAAAAAATTATTTTTTTATTTTTTTATTTTTGTCAAAATTACCATTTTGCCCCTATCTCTTCTAATCTTAGCCATTCAATTCTCAAATCCAAGGATCCTCATTTGTTTCTAGTTTTCATGATAAGACCCATTTACATGTGAATCAACCTCTACTCCTTGGTTTAATTGTAGAATTGGTCTCCCATAGTTCCTTCTTTATAACTTTTTGTTTTTCTCAGCATGACTCCATGTTATTCTATTTCTTGTATTTGAGTACCTTTCAGTTATGAACACAGTATATTGGGTTTTAAAAGTTATTATTAGTGTTGTACTTTCATACATTTTATGATATTAATACATGTAGAATAGAAATATAAAAAACTTTCTAGGATATGAAATATATTAGGTTCTTTAATAATTGAGGAGCATATGTTTAAAACAAAAATAATTATGTGTATGTATGTGATCGATTATGTGTATGTATGAAAAAAAATATTTGAATAATGTCCAAAATATAACACCGTTGAAAACAATATTTGAATTGAAAGGATGAAAAAATTTAAGGAATAATGTCCAAAATTAATGAAGAAATCGGAATTTATAATCAATCGGATACTGAAGAAATCGTATGCTATATTCTCTGAGATTAATTCTGGTATTCATTATATTGTCCATTGATATTCATCTTTTAAACTGTTTTGTAATATGGTATTCACAGATGAGTTTTTAATTGTATCGTGTTATTCAATTATGATATTCATTGAAATTAATTATGATATTATTTTTAATGTGCATTGATATTCATTTTTGAAAAATGGTTTATAATATTCTAATCACTATTAATTTTCTGATTTTACTTGGTATGCAATGATGATATTCATTTAGATTAATGTTGGTATTCATTAAAGTGTGCATTGATATTCATCTTCGTAATTAGTTTATTTTATGTTATTCACTTTGAGTTTCTATGTAATATATTTGTCTTTACTTTGTGAATAACTATTAAGCAGTTAGTGATATTCATTATCTTTCACATTGATATTCTTTTTTGTCAAAGTTGATATTCGTTATTTTTCACCTTTTAAACAACTCATGCAAAGAAGATTATTGAAGAAGCCTTTGTACTTGTAGGAAAATGAAGATCAAGGACCTACAATATTAAGTCGAGTATAAAGATTTGGAAGATGAAGATTAAGAAGATGAAGATCAAGAGATGAAGATAGGGTGGTGATATTCATGAAATTAATTAGTGGCGATATTTATCCATTTTATGTAATTGGGTTGTGACAAACTCATAGTATTCATGTAATTGTATGACGATATTCATCTTGATTTTAATATATATTCAATAAAAACGGATGCATTCATTTTAAAAATTATAATGAGATTGCACAACTATTAATTTTAATCCTATTCACCGTAACACAAGTACGTATTCATTGTTTATCACGATGGTATTCATGGTAACACAAGTACATATTCATTGTTTATCACGATGATATTCACTCGGCAGACTGCAATGATGTATATTCATTGTTCATCATGTTGTTATTCGATCATCTGACAGGTTACAAAAATAGTGATGAAAAATTGCATCAATATGGATTAGTTTAAAAATAGAATCTAATCAATATTAAAAATATCATTTGTTTTGATTTTAAAAATAGGAGAGAGAATTAATATTCACAAAAGATTTCAGATTTTCTACGTGATTTGGTTGACTGATATTATTCTTTCCTTTTTTTTAAATAAGTTGTTTGCTACTTTTAAGGAATATGGGTTTATTTTGATAAATGAAATCTACTAGTAATATTCACCCCATTTCAATTAAAATGGAACATCAAATCTGACCATTAATCTATTCTAATTTAACGTACTATATTCATCCTCACTTTCTACTATAAAATCCTTTCTACCGGAACCTCATGAGGATCTAGTATAAAGGCTCCTTAGAGTAGAAAATGAGTGTTAATATGGACCATTAGATAGATATTATTGAACGTTCCGGATTTGAGATCAAAAGTTGCATTGTAATACCATAGACGCATTTTAGGGTATGATAATTTTAATTTCCATTTTATTCTTACTTATTTATAGATCAAATATCACTTTCTCTTTCCTATCTCTCTCAAATCTCAACTTCTCGTCTCTCTCTCTCTCTTTTTGCGCTTGGGCGTTACAGGTTTTTTGATTTCCATTGAACAATCCAATCTCTGTTCCTTCTTTCTAGTATATTGGATCCTTTTTTTTTTTATCTTTTTAGTTTGTGATGTGTACTATAAATGCATAGAAACCAATTTGTTGTTCTTGATTTTAGGGTTTCTACACATCTTGTTGCCATTGATCTATTCGGGTGCTGATTCGGTGAAGTTATGTATCATATTTTGCAAGGTATGTAAATGATTCCTGTCCAATTCGTTCTATTTCGATTTTAGGGTTTTATGGGGGTTTTTAGATCCGGATTGTAGTTGAGCAGATGGTAGGCCAAGCTCGCCACACTTCCGCTCAGGAACTGAATCTTGATTCCTTTAAAATTACATCCAACGTGATGTTATTTGGAGGAATGCATGGGGATTTCCTCCCCGTTTGTATGATCTCATCTTCAATTTCGACTTCGTCCTAACACTCTAGTCTAATTGATCGCGTGGATCATTTTATTAATCTGGATTTCTTTCTCAATGTACACATAATTCATATGTGTTTTATTTTTTTAATTTCTCTAAAATTAAACTTCAATAATAGTATTCATTTAGAATTGACATATATTTGATGATAGTTAGTGGTAAATGCATTGATATTCACCAACTATTATTAGGATATTCACACATAAAAAATTGCTGATGTAAATATTTTGAGTCAATATTTAATGGTCACAACCATTTATATTCATTAGTTATCGTACTAATATTCATTTGTGTGAATGTTGATATTCTTGTGTTTGTATATATAATTAGCTTATATAATTCGCTTGCTACAAGAAGAGTGTTTTTTGTTTGAGAGATTTTATATATTATTACGAATATTTATTGAATCAATTGTTTTCTTTGAAGGTAGAAAATGGTCAAAAATATCAAAGGAAGTTGAAGAACGTGGAGTTTACATAAGAGCAATGTTTCTCATTTTTAGTTCGTCAGATTTGTACTTTGGTGATCATATTCACCATATTTGCTAGTAATATTCTTTTATCTAGGTGGTTATAATCACCATATTATCTAGTGACAGTTATGTAAATGGGTGGTCATATACACCACATTAGCTAGTGATTTTCACGTAATTAGGTAATCATATTCACTATATTAGCTTATAATATTCATGTAATTGAATGGTGATATTCTTATCAATAAATGATGATATTTATGTAGCTTTTCGATTCAACTTATGTATGTATTGTTATGTCAACTGCTATTCATAATTTTATATGGTAATATTCATTGAAGTTGACATGGTTGTAGAAATTATAACGAGAGTATATAATTACTTACATTGATCATATTCATTATAAAAAAGTAGATGGTCATTTTAATAAATATACTCATTTATAAAATTATAATGAGATTATACAACTATTCATTTTAAGCATATTCATCGTAACACAAATACATATTCATTTCACATTAGTATTCACTCGGCAGACTGCGAGAATGTATATTTATTACTTATCATGTTGATATTCGATAATCTGACAGGCTACGAAAATGGAGATAAAAAGTTACGTCAATATCAATTACTTTTAAAAATA
This sequence comes from Fallopia convolvulus, assembly GCA_964016875.1. Classification (NCBI taxonomy): domain Eukaryota; kingdom Viridiplantae; phylum Streptophyta; class Magnoliopsida; order Caryophyllales; family Polygonaceae; genus Fallopia; species Fallopia convolvulus. The sequence continues at coordinate 48,894,404 of OZ024729.1, forward strand.
GGAGAGAATCAATATTAAAATATAATTTGTTTTGATATTGAAAATAGGAAAGAAAATCAATATTCACATCAAATTTCGATTTGTACATAATTTAGTTTGGCTAATATTAATTCGTTTCTTTTTATTTTTTTAAAAGGATTTGTTTGCTACTTTTAAGGGATGTGATTTTTTTAACAAATGACATCTATTCTAGTAAAATCCACCCTATTGTAACTATTTTGCAATCTTAAATCTAGACGTTAATTAATTCTAATCCAACGTACAACATCACCTACACTTTCTACCCTAAAAACCTTTCTACCAAAACCTCCCCCCCCCCCTCTCTCTCTCTATATATATATACTCTAATAGGTAAAATGCTCTAGTGAAAACCCCTATTAGAGTGCAAGCATGTGGTTAATTGACATCCGTCAGATTGGAATAAATGAATGGTGAGGATTAAAAAAAGGGTGCAAAAAGCTTTGATGGCGGTGATACACCGAATCCATTCAAAAAGATTAGAATCAATTAATATTTTTTACTTTAGGTAAAATCCCTTGATTTTCGGTAATAGGATTGGAACCACTTACAATTTTATTTTCGGGTATAATTTCCTTGATTTACGATTACATGAATATTCTTTCCAAAAAACCTGTGCCCTCTCTCTCTCTCTCTCATAATTCAGTTTAGTTCTCTTTCTCTCTTTCTCGATGACGCTTTAGGATCAAACGAAGAACACCGGCTAAATCTAATACAAACCGCGACATTTTTCAACAAATTGGTAAGTGAAATTGATGTTTTGAGCATCTGTTTCTATAAAAATCGATGTTCTTCTCATTCACAACCATGTTTTTTCAATTTTTAGTTCAAATTTCATAAATGCGAAGTTAGGTTTTTAGTCCAAAACATTTCAATGTTCTAAACACTTGTATATTGAATTCAGAGAAATTTGTTTAAGGTGGAATGAAATTACATCAAGTAAGTTATGATTTTGTTGAGTTTGGTTTAAGTAATTTTCATTATAGCAATTCTGTATCGTAGATTTCCTAGATTTAATTTGGTTTTCATATATTAGTTTCGTGTTTAAATTATTCGTCTATGTATTATATGTTATTCATGGATGTGTATCTTATTATTCAAACATGCATGGCTTGTTATTCATAAACGTGTGACTTGATATTCATGTTGATGTTTCTAGATTTTGCTATTCATATATGCATGGATTGTTATTCATATATACGTGTTTTGTTATTCATATATACATGGATTGTTATTCGTATATACATTGTTTTGTTATTCACATATTCGTGAATTCTTTTTCATATATGTGTAACACCCCGACTTTTAACCGAGAAGCTACTCGGATGTAGACCATACCAGGTACTACTTAGGTTAGCTTGACAACAAATTCACTCGGATCTTGCAACTCGGGCACGACGAGAAACCATAAGTAAAGTATCCAACTTTCATTTACGAAACAAAGATTATATAACATGCATGAGACCCCAATTTCTGAACAATAAAAATAACGAATATTTTCAACTCATCTAACACAACGTTCACATTAATGCTAGACAACTCAAACAAGTCACCAATACTAATATGGATAGTAACTCCCGAACCAAACCAAGCCTATTGACACGCGCCAACCATCCGCTCTACCACTCGACTGAGGATCCATCTCGGTTCCTAATTCATACCTGCAACTGAAAAATAAGTCCCGAGGGGTCAGTTTCCATTCCAATCCAAGCTAGAAATTACACAGCACCAGTAAGACGTTTTAAAAACCAACACACAATTCCTAACATTCACAAACAAGATTCGCAAGCACACAAACCAACTACAATACATACCTAAATTCCAAATAATCACACGTCCATACCTAATTTCCAAATAATTACACATGCACATCAACACATTCACACATACAGACACATTTTGATACACACAATATTCACCTACACACCCTCCTCCACATGTACACACACACGCACCCATATAACTTATTTTGCGGCAATGCAACCCTTCTTCGCCTTTGCATTCTACGCGACAATGCAACCCTTCTTCATCATTGCATGTCTTTCCAGCAATGCAACCCTTCTCCATCATTACATGCCGATTTTCAAATAACACATAGAGCAAACATTCAAACATTTCACAAACACAATTACCAATCACAGTCACAGTCACAGTCACAGTCGCAAACACAATCGCAAACACAAACACGTTTACCATCACTCACAATCACAAATTATAGTTACAAAACCATTCACAATATTTTACATACGATAAAACTAATTAAAAACGAAATCACATGAAAATACAATTTTCATAAAAAAAATAGTAGGGACTACTTCCCCAAAACCAATCCTACAAGCACAACATAACGTCTAACAAGAACTAGAACAGAAACCGAGCAAGTTGTAGAACAACTTACCTCAATTGAAGGATTCCTGACGAGAACAAAAGACTAGGAACCCAGGTGGTAGCGATCTCCTAAACGTATTAATGATAATACCTATTACTCGGACGGTGATCGTATTGTCGACGATCGGAACGGAAGATGAAGCCTCAAATGCGATCTTCAACTCCGCTTGAACAACCCGGCCATAGGTGTTGCGACTCTGCCCTAGCTTGGACCCAGCTCCTACGGACCCGAGACGTCCTAGACCTTGGAGACCCCCTTGGATTAGGACATAGTCTATTTATGTATTATTTATTATTATTTCTATTTCCGTCATTTGCTTTCCGTCTTTACTATTTTAGGCGTGTGCTCTCTTATGCTTAAGAGGCCGACCCATTATGGTAGAATAAGGCCCATTAGGGTTTGTTGCACCTTTCTATTTTTAGTATGTTGTCTTATTGGGCCAGGAGTCGTTGGGCCTTGTTTACATACAAGCCCTAGGCGCCTCTCCCATTTAGAACTAGGGTTTTGTGTGGCCTCCTCTATATAAAGGAGCCACGCCCCTTCTTATTATTCACGTCAATATGAATTAAGCCAAAGTTATAGTCGAGTGTGAATCCTCCTAGCCTTGGCCCGACGTCACCCCGGTTCCTTTGTCGAGTCCAACGACCGATGTTCTAGTCCTTTACCTCGCCTCACCCTCGTTCCGACGAGCATTAGAGGCCCGCGAGTCCACTTTGTGGTCTCATATTTATCCCATCACTATCTGTCGGAGAAGATCCGGACGTTTCGAGCCTAGATCCGTCCCTTTCCAATCTAGGATCACATCAGTGGTATCAGAGCTTAGGCGGTTCGAACGGTTTCTTCTCCGTCCCTACAAAAAAAACGAAGTCGACACTTCTGTCCAGATTTCGAAAAAAAATATCTTTTTTTGCAATTTTTTCCATATTACTGTAGGTCTTTTCGATACGAGTCCGGGCATATAAAATTCGCCCAAAACGGACGTCGTTTGCCCCTCCAAAAGGCCGAAATACCAACCAGCCAGCGCGCCGGGACGGACCAGCGTGCCAGGACTCGGATCCTGGCACAGTCCAACCCAGCAGCGACGCACCAGCAGCGCGCCGATCCGCAGCAGCCTCGTGCCAGCCCAGCGCCGAATCCGGAAACCCTAGATTTCGAGATTATTTTCGAGATCTCTTGGGTTATTTTCGGATACATATCTTGTTATTTTATTTTTATTTATTTATTTTGATTTTATGCCTTTTTTGTAAAAGATCTTAACTATAAAAGATCTTCTAGTTATTTTTATTTCTAGGATAGTTTATTATTTCCGTTTTTAACGGGATCTTTCGGATTGTGGAAGATCTCGTAATATTGTAAAAAAAAAACCGAGAAGCCCGAGCCATGTCTTGGACTTGCTCGGTAATATGGGACGATTCGGATTCTGGGGATCGGCCTCATGGACAAGTCAACACTCGTCCCTATAAGCCGCTTCCGAGGGACGATCCGGATTGGATCCCACCATACAGACTCCCGGAGAATCGGGCCCGCTATTACGGCGATACTCCAAAACCCCGAAGTCGATCATACGTTGAACGGGATTGGAGTCCGCCACCTCGGCGCATGCATACCCGATACGATGAGCGGGATTTGAGTCCACCACCTCGGCGACCACGTCCCCGAGACCGTACACCGGAGGCCCCAAGGTCTCCCCCGGCCCGCGCTCAAGCCCTTCATTTGAGTCTTGGACCGCCAGTACCGATCCCTAGCGCCAAACCTCCGACACTCTCCGAGCACCAACGGCGCACACATTACGCCATGCTCGCGGAGCAAAGGATTGCGGAGCTCGAGCGTCTTCTCGCCGAGGCCAACCGAGAGTCTCAACCGTGGCCGGCAACCCACGTGCCGATGCACGAGTCGAGCCCAGCACCGTCGGCACCCATGCCTAGCGTCTTCGGTACCGAGGCCCCGCCCGTCGTTACTGAGGACTCACTCACCGAGGTCCTTACCGAGGTTCTTACTGAGCCAATGCCGAGCGTGCCAGTCCTTACCGAGGATCCGATCCTTCCAGCCCTGACGCCTAAGGTCGAGGACCCGCCCCAGCATGACGAGCCTTTACCTACACCGGCGCCCTCCTTAGAGTCCGATGTTGATCCCGAGCCCTTGCTCGAGCTTGCCCTTGTGTCGACACCATCCTTATTCGAAACTACACTTGTCGATGGCAAGGTTTTACTGAGATCGTCGCCTTCTTCCCTTTTCCGACATACGTCGAGGCGAGGACGCTTCGAAGCTAAGCGGGGGAGAATGATGCGACTCTGCCCTAGCTCGGACCCAGCTCCTACGGACCCGAGACGTCCTAGACCTTGGAGACCCCCTTGGATTAGGACATAGTCTATTTATGTATTATTTATTATTTCTATTTCCATCATTTGCTTTCCGTCTTTACTATTTTAGGCGTGTGCTCTCTTATGCTTAAGAGGCCGGCCCATTATGGTAGAATAAGGCCCATTAGGGTTTGTTGCACCTTTCTATTTTTAGTATGTTGTCTTATTGGGCCAGGTTTCGTTGGGCCTTGTTTACATACAAGCCCTAGGCGCCTCTCCCATTTAGAACTAGGGTTTTGTGTGGCCTCCTCTATATAAAGGAGCCACGCCCCTTCTTATTATTCAGGTCAATATGAATTAAGCCAAAGTTATAGTCGAGTGTGAATCCTCTTAGCCTTGGCCCGATGTCACCCCGTTCCTTTGTCGAGTCCAACGACCGACGTTCTAGTCCTTTACCTCGCCCCACCCTCTTTCCGACGAGCACTAGAGGCCCGCGAGTCCACTTTGTGGTCTCGTATTTATCCCATCACTATCCGTCGGAGAAGATCTGGACGTTTCGAGCCTAGATCCGTCCCTTGCCAATCTAGGGTCACATCAATAGGGAGGAGATGTCTAGGCAGTGACGATCCGAGTGCAAAGGACCTAACTCAACGATGGAGTGTCGGCGGCAACAAGGAGGCCACCTTCGTAGGAGTAATCAAAACGAGAGGAAGTGGCGCTTTGATGGAGGCGAGAATAGGTAGGCGGTTGTCCGGCGTTGGGAGAGTATGAAGGATTGGGAGAGATTGGGGTGCGAGCGGCGTTTGAGGGTTGAGAAAAAAATAGGGTTGAGTGACATTTTGACCATGAAGAAGAAAGATCAGCCAGTTGGGCCGCATCCAAAATGAAGAAAGACATGGGTCAAAAGACAAGCTAGTTAAACGGGCCCATGGAGTTGGACTGCTCACTAGATTTTAACCAGGGTTTTAAGTGACTTCTAACATATTAGAATGGAACGAAATTATAATGGAAAACTACCAGAATACGGATATTACAATATGTTTATTTTGTTATTCATATATGCATGAGTTTTTATTCATATAGACGTGTTTTGATATCATAAATACATGAAGTGATTTTTTATTCATTTATGTGTGCTTTGTTATTTATATATGTATTTTTGGTTATTCGTATATGTGTGACTTTTTATTCATGGATGCATTTTTTGTTATTCATACATGTGTGAATTGTTATTCTTATACGGATGGCGTGTTATTCATATACGCATATTTTATTGTTCATATATGCATGAATTGTTATTCGTAGATATGTGTTTTGTTTTGCATTTATTCAAGAATATCGTATCATGTTATGCGATAATTGGTTTTCACATTTGCGTGTTCTGCTATGGAGTTATTCAAGAATGGTGAAAAAGTGTAAATGAGATGTTTGAAGACAAAGACATTGATTTATTTTTCATATTATTGTACAAACAAATAAATAGATGTACTCTTCATTGGAGTATGTATTCGAAAATATAACACTCCTTAATTTGTATTATTCAATGTATTTATCTAACTTATTCAAATAAATATATGATATTATTCACAAAAATCTTAATTGTTTGAAGGCCTATTAGGCTATTATTATATTATTCATGCTAATAAGTTTACTTTTTAAAAAACAGAAAAATACTTATTCAACCAAAAATAACAATTGTGCATTCGTTCCTTCCAATATTAAGTGGTTATTCAAAAATAAAAAAATACTTATTCAAAAAAATAGCAGTCGTGTACTAGACATTTCCAATATCCGTTCCTTGTTCAATTCACAATGAGTTCTTATTCAACACTATAAATATTTAAACAATCATCTTCTATTGTTCAAATCAGTATACATAATTATTTAAACGGTCGTGTATTAATATTCAAAATAGAATATATGTTTGAGCGCCTATTTAATTTGAAATTCATGTTTAAATTTTAAAAATAATGCAAAAAAATTCGGTTACAATGTATTTAATTGTGGAAAAAAAGATTTTCTTGAATTTTTTTAATTGTACCGATTTTTATCTCATTCTCCTAAATTTTTGATGTTTCCTTTTTCAAATCAACTGGGATTTGATTCTCCACATCACCCCCATTTGGCCTATTATGTTGCTTAATTACCAGCCACTAATTTATCCTAATCCAACACTCTACGTTCAACCACACGCTTACACCATAATATGTATTGTACCGGAGCGCTCCCCTATATATAGTGAAGACATATCGGTCAATATGAGATGAAATTTCACTGAAAATAGAAATAGGTTGTTCAACCTAAAAAGCTTACTTAAAAAATATTATAAAAGGTGGTTTGTTAAAAAACGCCTTTTTATAAAAGCTAGTTTGTGACAAAGAACCCCAACAAATTTATTTCGGTCAACTAATAGGCTTCGGGTTTCAACCCAACGGATTTCGGTATCGGATTCGGTTAATTTATTTCGAGATTCTGGTTCAAATTTTTGATTCCTAATGTACCCTTAAATTTTCGTGCGATTCAGGTGAGGTTAACTATTGACAACTCTACATGGAAGGGAAACTACTAAATAATTTAGTTTATTTCTGTATCACATAATATAAATTATTTTAAATTAACTTACATTTATGTCTAAATTTTAATGTCGGTACTATTAACCAATCCGATACCCATCCCTTATAATATCAGGTAATTGCTAACCAACAAAATTTATAATGTATTCAAACATTTAGTCAAGCAATTAAAATCTCACGATAATGTTGTAATTCTATTTTTTTAGATAAGAAAAGAGATTCGAGGTTCTTGACATGCTTGGTAGTTCGGAAGATTGAGATGAAACTCGGTAGCCAGACAAACCGACAACAACTAGCAACGAAAAATAAACAAACAAAGCAAATAAAGAACAAGATAAACAAGCATCAAACACTAAGCCAGAAGTCGGAAAGACTTGAGACCAGATAAAAAAAGCACTTTTGTAAATCAGTAGAGTACTAACACAACTAACCGTAATTCAATATTTCCATGAGTTCTTCATTACGAGTAGAGCTGTCAAAAGCCGACCTAACCCGCAAACCCGATCCGAACCGCCCGATAATTTTAGGGTCAAGACCCAAAAATTTGAACCCGAAATCAGAAATAAACCGATAACCTGAAACCCGTTGGGTTGAAACTCGAAACCTGTTTGGGTTGACTGATTTAGTATATTTATAAAATTTATTTTGAAACTTATAATATATTTTATTATTAATATATATAAAAATAATATATTATAAACAAATATTATTTTTTAATTACAAATTGATTTTAATAATCTTTAAAAAAATGATATTTTAGACCCGCTGGTCAACTCGACCCGACCGAAACCCGCTACAACCCGACTCGATTGACCCGTGACCCATAACGAAACCTAAACCGATTTAAACCGAACCCAAACCCGACCGGTCTGACCCGATTGACAAGTCTGGTTTCGAGTGACCCTTCAAAAAAAAACTCGTACGACTTGATCTAACTTAAATGTTATGTATTTTGAAAAAAAAAACGAAAAGTTACAGCCCCTCGGCACATGCTTAATTGAAATATTATGTGTTCCATGAATGGAAGTAACGATATCGGATATTATAAGTTCTATCTCCCATGTACATTTATTTATTTCTTTAACCGCATTGATTACTTGGAAATTATCTCCTTCAATTTCTACATTCCTCAATTTTTTTTTTCATTTCCCATATAGCCTTCTTAATGGCCAAAGCTTCAGCTTTTAGAGCAGACACATTACCAAATATTTAAGTTTTTAGGTCAATCACTCCGCTAAGGTGATTCCTAATTACAATTCCTCATGTTGCCTGTTTATTAGGAAGTCTTGATGCATCAAAGTTAATTTTAATGTGACCTTGTTTAGGCTTTTTCCAACTTCTACATGCTTTATTTCTGTATTTTGTTTTGTCTACTTTGCCCTTTTTTATGTTTTCCTCATCTTTTGTCCATTGTTTTGCATTATTCCAGTTTTTGATTTAGGTTCGAATATGTGCTGTCAAATCTAGAATACCGTTGGATTGATCTTGTTGAAACATTAGCTTATTGCGTTGATGTCAGTCGCTCCACCAAATAATTGCCATTCCGTGAACTCTTTGTTTCCCAAGTATTTGTTTAAATTCGCTTAGGATTAGTCTAGGGGTTTTGTTATAGAGTCAAATTCCCTAATCAACCTAGCCGTGTTATGGTTTATTTTACTGGTTATGTGTATCATATGTGGGCATTTTGTTAGAATATAATTTGTGTCTGTGTCGGTGCAGTCGCACAATATACATCCTCCTAGTGTAACGAGTTGTTTGTCCCTTTAGACGCGCTTTTGTTGGGAGACCGTTACTGTCAATTTTCCATAGGAAATTTTTAACTTTCGGATATGTATCCAATTTCCATATCCATTTATTTAGACTCGCCGCTTGGTTCACACTATTAGTAATGAGCTCTATTGTCGAGGCTGTGGAAAACCACTCATTTTTGCTGGGTGGCCAATATAGTCAATCTTGTATGTAATTATCCGGAATCGGTGCTGATTGTATTTGGTCAACTATACCGTCCGATAGCTCCTGCCTTAATTTGTTTGTCCTCCATATTTTGTTGTTTGATATCCATTCAACCACTTTTGAAGTTTCGTCAATATTTGTCGGATTCTTAGCATGCGTGTGTAGAGGGCCTTCAAGGATCCATCTATCTTTCCAAAACTTGACCGTCTCACTATCTCCAATTTTCCATATTAACCCCTTGTAAAATTCTTCTTTAAGTTGGATTAGTTTTTTCCATTGCCAAGACGCGTTTTTTTAGGCCTATATGTGAAAAGACTCTCATTTTTAAGATATTTTTGCTTCACAATTCTTACCCAGATATTATTTGGCTCTGCTAGATCCATAACAGTTTCATTTGTAGTGCCTTGTTCATATGTTCTGTTTTCCTTATTCTTAATCCTCCCAAGTCTTTTGGCCGGTTTACATATTTTATCTCAACACAAAAGCGGTTTGTATTGTGTATCCTTGTTCCTTAAGAAACTTCTATTAATTCTATCCATTTCTGTATATATGGAGTTGGGGAGCATAAAGCTTTGCATGACGTAATTAGGTTTCGTAGCGAGGATTGCTCCAATCAAAGTTGTTCACCCTTCTAAAGAAAGTGAGTTGGCTTTCCATTTGGTAAGTTGATTCTGAGCCTTTCCTATCGTGTCCTTAAATGTATCTTTGTTAACTGTACCACTAATCATTGGGCATCCGAGGTATTTTTCAATATTTGTCATTGTTGGAATTCCTAGCGTTTGATGGACAATGTCTCTCTACTAGGCGCTCATGTTTTTAGAGGCTTGGAATGCAGATTTTTTATAATTCACTTTTGGCCCGAAATCTTGCAAAATTTATCGAATATAGTTTTCACTTTGTTGCACGATCCCTGTAATGCTTTAGCAAAAATAATGATGTCGTTAACGAAAGATGAAAAGCGAATTTTAGCACCTCCACGAGAAATTGGGAAGCCAATCGTGTTCTTGTCAATTTCACTTATTATTTATATATATAATAATATACACGGGAGTAGTCGTTTTTTTAGTTACGAATTTGAAATCGAAGTTTACTAGCTGTCCCCGTCGTGCCCTGCACGACTATAACTCGATATTTTTTAGATATACTATAAAAAGATATTAATAAATAAAAATATAATATAAATAATAATTATGAATTGGTAAGTTATATAAATTTAAAAAAAAATAGTGATTCTAAATTAAAGATTTTGATAGCAAAAATGAAAATAATGGGACATTTAATATAGATTAGAAAATAAAATTGACTTGACATGTACGTATATTATCAAAAAAACATTACCGGGAAATTATAATTGAGAATTACAATTGTAATTGGCTAGATTTGTATGTAAATTATCAAAAAAAATCAAAATTGAAAATTCAAAGATATATCATAATTGAAATTTAAAGATTTGGCAACAAAAAGATTCGATCCTATTTAAATATTCTAATGGGACAAAACTATAGATTAATAAAAAAAATTGACTTGATTTGTACATATATTGTAAAACCGTAACACATTTTTTCTATATATTTATTATAATTCATTTTTTTAATATCGTAACATATATTGGAAAAGTCAAACAATGATAAGGTTGTCCAAACTATGTTAAGATTATCTCTAGACATATCTATTCTAATTACCTTTTTTTTTTAGAAAATATGTTAATTGTTAAATTTTCTGTTCAGTTTATTCGTTATGTACATATGGTCATATGGATCAATAACAATTTATTATTAATTTTGCAATTTAAAAATATTATAGGATAAGATCTCGGTCTATATTTATGTGAGTTTTTTTAGATTATATTGGAGAGTTGTTAGGATCATAACGATATGTTAAAATCTTATCCTATAAAATACATAAAAAATATTTTTATGTCAATTTCATGGAAATTATTTTTTACGAACCAGTTTTTTATTTTGCTAGAAAATAGGTTAACTGTTAATTTTGTTGTTCAATATATTCGTTATGTACGTACATATATGATCATATTATATACATGGATCATTAACAATCTATTATTAATTTTGTAGTTTAAAAATATTATAGGATAAGATCTCGGTATATATTTCTGTGAGTTTTTTTGGTAGATTATATTAGAGGGTTGTTAGGATCATAAATATATAGTAAAAAAAAGAAAAAATTTAGTGGAAAGGCAAAAATAAATAGCGGGCGCTTGTAATCCGAACACAATTTTTTTGCTATTTGTTAAGTATAAAAGGCTCTTTTTTTTTCTCTCACCTCAGATTCTTTTTCCCCGCGAGTCCGTAATTCCGTCATTCTCTCTGCCTCTCTGGTTCCTTCCTTCCTTCCTAGGTTTTTCGAGATTTGATTTATCGAGAGATCGGATTTTGGAGATTCGGTTCGAGGAGCTCGAGATTGAAGTCGATCGGCTTTACCGATTGAAGCAGCTCCATCTTCAATGCATCATGGTACCGAATTTCGAATCTATTGCGCGTCTTGTTGTGTTTTGAATCAATCAAATCGGAAACCTAATTGTTCGTTTCGGTTTTGCTTTTCTCGATTGATCAGAGATTTTCGCCGATTCGATCCCGAAGAGTGAAGGAAATGTAGAAGAGGAGTAATGAATCGCCATTGTTCTCTCAGGTAATTATTCCTCTATGTTCTCAGCTCCGATTGATCGGGAAATTCTGGATGGATTTCTCTTAAATCTAATATGTTTGCGACCGTGAATGTGGTGGAGTTGGGAGGAGAAGGTGGCGTCGGGGCGGAGATTGATTTGTCGGCGCCGTTCGAGTCTATAAAGGAGGCGGTGAGCCAATTTGGTGGGCTTAAGTTCTAGAAGCCTATCAATCATTATCATGATAACGATCTCAACCATAGAGATAAACTCTTTACATCTGAGGTATATTACTTGACCCCTTTTTATTATACATTTTGTGCAAGGATTTGCTAAAAAAAGTAATGTGCTTGGTGGTTTTTCGTTGATTTTATCTATATGATGATATGTGAAGAAATTGGGGTCCTAGTTTATTCAATTGAGGTAAATTGCTGAACTGTGTTTTGAGATTCATTTGGAACGTATGATAAAACACATTATGAATGACATTGAGTAGAAAACAAGATATTAGAACATGGGTTATGCTTAACTCTCCGAAGTCAAGTCTCAATGAACTTGATTGGATAAGCAACCAGAATGTAGGGAATTTCTTTTGACTTACAGAGGTAAAATTAAATTGGAGGTGGTGACTTGCTGAAATGACCCATGTTTGAATTTGACACTAGTCTTAGGTTGCCCAAGTTGCCCGTTTCCATGTGCTTGATTTTTTGCACTTGTGATGTGTGACATGGAATAGGGTGATAAGACATGTTCCGAGTAAGGGAAGACAATGGAAGATGGGGGGTAATTAAGTCTTGAGATTGAATAATGGCTCTTTATTATACTACAAGCATTGATCTGTTGGTGGTGGTCGATCTTCTTCTTTTCTAGAATGTCTTTGAGGGATTTCCCATTGGCTTTCCTTCCTTTTAAATGATCACCTTAGCTTTTGTTTGGTGGTGGGATTCATGAAAATGAAATAAAAGCTAAGGTGACACTATTTGAAAATTTTGTGCTGGAATCAAACGAGTAATTTGACTGTTTATCCTTAGAAATGTGCTCATGCTGAGAAATGTAATTTGGCTTGCTGAGAAATGGGTTCATGTTGTAAAAATAGAAGTCTGATCGAACAATCATAACTGCCAATTGTAATTTGATGACACTAGAAATTTGAAAAAATGAAATTGGGTTTGCAGAGTTAATGTTGCTTTGATCCCTCTCTTACGTTCTAGGCAATGATATATGCTTATTTTTATGAAAGTTGATCCATCTCTTTTTTATTGTGTCTGATATTGTTTTTTTGTTTCTCTTTACAGTACCCGCTTTCATTTATTTACTGACGTCCTATATACCCTTTTTCTAGGTTGAAGATGCAGCTGATGTCTCCCACTTTATGGACAGTGAACGTGACTTTTGATCGAAGGTTGGGCAATCACATGCTCCACAGCTTCCAATTGCACAGATTCATTTCAACTTTTGGCATATTAAGATAATTACACTGTTCTGAAGATGAATTGAAGCATGTTGTTGCTGATTTTTTTTGTATATATAAACAAAAATTCCATCAACACACTGTACACAAAGTAGAAACAAAGTATAAGGTTGCTACATGTGGGAGTAGCTAGCTAGCAACTTACTGTACACAATTTTAAGTAAGGCGTTTGAAGAAAACAAATGTGTACTTTCCACGCTTTTTTATTTACAATAGTAAAAGTTACTATTATTGGAAGTGAAA